>CM029523.1:20141175-20601510 GCA_017140615.1 Eucalyptus cladocalyx | reverse complement strand
AGTTCACTAACAGAGCGGCTCCACTCATTAAATGGGATGCTTCTGTGAATCAGACCATTGTAAAGCCTGAAAACAGCAGTCATCCGTCCTTTACCTGTCGAGCTTTTCTCCACTTTCATCCAAGGAAATAAATTTATTAATCTACAAGCAGTGACACACTAACTTGAACCTAATCACTAGCGGAAATTCCACTAGTTCTCCTTTGCAAACATTCAGCAAGTGGAGATAAAGCAAGCAAACAGGAGATAGTACCGACCAGTGGCCACCAAGAAAGGTAAGACAACAACTGAAACAACGAAAAAACCACAAGCTCAGCGTGAAATCGCACAAGCTGCACTAGACTTTCCAACAACACCCATCCAATTGTGCGAAATTCCTCGCTCAGTCGCAGGCTATAAACGCCAGCACCGAAGAACCACCAGAAGTAATCATGGAAATGCACAAAACCACTGCGGACTAAAGACGCAGCAGCCCCAGTCAGGCGCTGCAATTCGTGCCATTCTATCGGTCGATTTCCGCGAGAACCCCATAAAAATTCCCAATCCCACAACAACAACTCCACCCCAAGTCCCTTTTTTTTTCCGGTTCGAATCTCCACCCCAAGTTCACATGCTTTAAAAAATCACCAAACCACGAGACGGGCACAAGATCTAACGCATAATCTGATCAAATGAAACAGACCCAACCAAAAGAATAATAATAATAATAATAATAACGAAACTGCCGAAACCGAAAGCAGCGATTACTGCCACCGGACGAAGATGGCTTGCTTACCCGAATCGGAGCGGCTCGAACCGCCCGTGGCGCCGCCGGCGAAGACGGGAGACGAAATGCGGAGCTCGCATTCAGGCTTCGAGAGAAGCGATCTCTCCTCCATCGACATGGACGAGAATCCAAGCTGCACACCAAGTTGCTCGGAGAGCGAGAGAGCGAGAGCGAGCGAGCGAAAGCAAGAGAGAGAAAGGATGGTGGAGAGAGAATCGTTGGGATGATACGAGAATTTGCTTTGGATTTTCTTTTTGCAGAAACGCGCGAGTAAATTACGAAAATAAAGAAGAAGAAGAAGAAGATAATAATAATAATAATAATAATTAGGGGAAAAAAATCGATTAAAAAGAAATTAGGTGCGCCCCGGAGTTTTTGTGCCCGAAGCCGCCGCACTCGCCCACCTAAATTACCGGAAAAGCCCCGGTCGGAGCCCGGAGATTCGGGCGGTGGTAAGGCAAAGGCGTCTTTTCGCTGTCCGAATGCAGGCCCGTCGAGCCACCGTCTCAGTCTCTCTCTCCCCTGTTTTCCGGGAATTTACGATCTTGCCACGTTTCGGCAGTTTTTTCAGACATCATCATTACGTGAAAATGCTTTTTTGGTCTCGCTGTTCTTCCAAATTTTGGGCTGTTAGATATCGCGTACCCTTTTCTCATTTTCGATTGGTCCATTTTAAGTAGATTTTAATTTCTCATTTGGAAGTTTCCAGCCGAAAAAGAAAAAGTACTCGTTTGGAAAATAATATCTCGTCGTTCTTCACAAACGCTTCAAGGCTCTTATAAATTGAGAGAAAAGGAAAATCAATTTATTTGCAAAATTTAAACTTTAAACATAGCTTAATTGAAAGAGAATGCATAAATAAGTTTGATTTGTCGCCAAAATAAATTTGAAAAAAAAGCATAATAAATGTTCCGATTAATAAAATGTTTCGATTGGGCATAGCACGAGATAACTTTTGGTTAGAGCTTTTCATGGACCAGGCAAACAATGCTCGATTTAGACAACTACAATGAGGAGTAAGCCGACAAAGAGAGAATCGAGCTTCCTCTTACCGAAATGGAATTCACAAAAAATTTGAGTGATTAATTGTGGTTCTTATTTTAATTGAAAAGGAGGTATTTTTGGCATGCACTTGAAGTTGAGGTTTAATCTTACATAGTGTGCATTGAGCGTTGGAATAAACAATACACATATTCGTTATTTTTTCTAAAGATGTCCAAATTATTCATACAAATTGAAGTTGCAGTTCATCCTATTTAGTTTGGATCAATTCATGTATGGAATTTTTCTTTTTCGCATGAACCTAGTAGATGTATTAAAAGTAATATAGACCATTAAAAATGGAAGCTTCTATCAAATATGTCGATCCAAATTTAATTTAGCACAAGTGTCAAGGCCTGCAATAATAACTTGGATGAATATACATAAGATAATTCGACCATAAATATCAAACAGACAGTGACACAATTTCCTCGATATAGAAAAAGATGTTGATAACAGAGTAAGCTTTCTTAATTTTTAGCCCAACCCCTACCAGCTGCTTTGATCCTCCTTACATACACGTTCATCCACCAATCTATCCATTAAGATTCTTCTGAGGAGTTATGTAATATTAGGTTAGTGGGTCCCAAAAGAAGAAAAAAAAAAAAAGAAGTCGAAAAGTCAATAAGCAAAAAGGAGAGGGGAGAGGGGTTGGTTAAATAGAAGTTAAGAGGTCCCGACCAAAAAGAAAAGAAAGAAAAGAAGAAGAAGAAGAGAAAGGGGAAGAAAGAAAAGGGGTTTTGGCACGTGCACGCCACGAATGCCTCGCCAAGTCGACTCGACTCCATAATGCAGCACCTAGTAAGAGATTAGGCCATTCGTTCATCCAACTGAAGTAATTTATGGGTTTAGGGTTCAAATTCGGAATTTTTGAAAAATCAAGCGGCGAAGTCCGATTTTGGAGTCGTTGAGCCGCGTATTTTTGTAGGAATGGTAGTTTAGGGTGTTGTGAAGCCGTGAGATTTTACGGATCATGATTTGAGCTTATGGTTTGTTCAAAACAAAATTTCAAAGTTTCCCGAATGCAGTGAATAGTACCGTCCAGCAGCTTTGGGCCCCTATTTTGTCATTTTTCAGCTTGATTTTGGGACGGTCAAGTTGGGATTATTGTAATATGTGTCAAGGGTTCTCTATTGATTATAAGTACGTTCGGAACGAGGTTCAGAGGAAAAAGTTATTACGTAACTAAGTTTTGTGCTTAAACTCCGCATCACGAATGTCTTGACCAATTGTTTTGGTTATGCAATTTGATAACGAATGGCTTGAACAATCGTTTTGGTTATGCAATTTGTTAACATGTAGAAGTTCTTTTGTTAGAGTTAAGACATAATTTAGTTGTTTCGCATTTGAGATAGAGTTTTATTAGATTTTAACATTTTTCTTAGTTATTTGATAGGGCATTGAGTTCGACGATATGAGTATCATCGTCGTTTGGTCATAGATGACGAGATGAGTAATACGATATCTTCTTTGGTTTTGTAAAATCATGTCTTGAAGTATATATATGTATATATATTGAATCGAGAAGACCATTTTTAT
Organism: Eucalyptus cladocalyx; assembly: GCA_017140615.1. Taxonomy (NCBI): domain Eukaryota; kingdom Viridiplantae; phylum Streptophyta; class Magnoliopsida; order Myrtales; family Myrtaceae; genus Eucalyptus; species Eucalyptus cladocalyx. The sequence continues at coordinate 20,598,165 of CM029523.1, read as the reverse complement.
TGCATAAAAGCCAGATCGAGTGATTACTACTCTTTGGATGTTTGAAAAACGTATTATATAGTGGAGAAATATATATGAAATTGTTTTACGACTGATTTATGAAAATGTTTATGATAATTTGAGAAACGAATATGAAATGGATGATGGGCTGTGCCGCAAATGTTATTTGTTTGGTTTAAAATATTAATTTCTGGATTTGATTTCTAGTATTGGAAAATGGTTATTTATGCTTAATATGATTGTCCTAGTGAGAGGTTTTTGGGGTATGCATACCAGGTTTAAGATATCCTTCTAGGCCCAGCCATAAGCTTTGTAGGTGGAGACTTGCCATGAAATCTTGGCGCCTTGTCACAAGCGTTGTGTCTTGACCATGGTTAGTTATTGAGCAAAAGATTTGTCAATTGATAGACCATCGACATGTGTTTGATATGAGATGAATCAATGGATAGACCATTGATATGTGTTTTTAATGGAGATTATTTAATGGATTCGACCATTGATGCTTGACTTTTGATGGCGATTTAAATGAGTTTTTCATATTAGGGCCGGTTTAGTTCGGTTTTGGGGAAATGCCTTTGGCCAAATACAAATATCTTTAGGGTAAATGGGTTTTCAAGAATGCTCGGACATTTAGCAAATTACGCATTGGAAAATGACTTATGTAAAAATACCGTTTGGCAAAACTTATTACAAATGGGCTTTTGCTTTTAATTTTAAAAAAAAAAATTGAAAATCAAACCGCGGCCGGATCCGGCTACTTGAGGTGGCGACCTTAGGCGACGCCGTTGCCACAACCTCAAGCGCTTGGAGGTGTAGAGGCCGATCGGCCTCTGACCGCCAAATCTGGTGGCCCGAGGTCGCTTGGACCTAGGTGGCGTCGCCTAGTTCAGACGAGGTCCGCACCGCCCGGGTCGCGCGTCACGCCTGTTATAGATGAAGCGAAATATTTGTTTTTAGGGGTTTTTTTATTGTCTTTTCTATTAGATTTCCTTTTAGGTTAAAAGTGGTATCTTTATATTAGCAATGGAAAAACCCTACGTCAAGACGCTGAAAAAGAAATAGAGAAGCAAGAAAAAGAGAGAAGAAAAAAGTGAGTTTTTTGATGATGGTTTTTAATCTCTTTTGTGCCCTAATCTTAAGAGAAGATCGTCGTTGTATTCCAACTTTTTCGAAATCTAGTGGATTCGCAGAGTGCTTTTACGCGAAGACGTAGCCCGGGTTTGGGTGAACTTCGATAACAAATTTTCCGGCGTGTTCATTTGATTATGTTATTTTATTTCTATATTCTATCTGGTGAATTGTTTGCAAGCGTTATTTTTTAGAATCGACGTGCGATTTCGTAACCCGGTATCGAGCACGGGTTGGCTAATCGAGAACATCGAGGGTTTTTCGGTGACGTTCGATTAAAAGCAAACAAGATGGCGGAAGATAAAATCAAAATCGATAAGTTCAATGGGGAGGATTTCGGATGGTGGAAACTACAAATAGAGGATTATCTTTATCAAAAAGATCTTTATGCACCACTTGAGATTTGGAAACCCGAGATGGCGAAAGTGGATTCGACAGTAGAAACCGGATGGAAAATTCTTGATCGAAAGGCATTAGGTGCGATTTGTCTAGGGTTGACGAAAAAGACAGGGTACCATATCGCGAAAGCAAAAACTGCAAAAGAAGCCATGGATATTCTAACGAATATTTATGAAAAGCCGTCCACATCAAATTAGGTATTTTTGCTGAAGAAACTGGTTAATATGAAGTTATTTGATAAAGGTTCTGTGGCAGAGCATATTAATAGTTTCACGCAGGTAACGGGTCAATTGGAATCCGTAGGCATAAAATTTAGACATGAAGCTTCAAGCTTTATTATTTTTATGTTCTCTTCCAGAAAGCTACAATACCGCAGTGCAGGGAATTTCGAGCATCATGAAGGATAATTTAACTCTTGATGACGCTGTGAGTAGTATCATGGATGACGAGATGCGAAGGAAAGTCTCAGGTGGAGATAATTTTTCTGCATCTACATCTTCAACGACACTCGCAGTGGAGAACCGTGGAAGAAGTAAAAGTAGAGGAAATTTCAGTGATCGTGGCGAGATCACAATCAAGGGGTAAGAGACAAAGGTTGCAAAAGATGAGTGTTGGTTTTGTCACAAAATCGGACACGGAGGTTTCAGTGTGAAGCCTACAAAAAGAAGAAGAAGATGAGAATCAAGGTGCTAATGTAGTTAGCGATAAATCTTTGCTAGATAACTTGTGTTTGTCTGCAGGGTTTGACTTAACAATAGATAAATGGTTTATTGATTCGGTGCTTCTTTTCATTGCACCTCATAAAGAGACATATTTGATGATTATGCCAAGTAAAGATTTTGGACAAGTGGTTGTGGGAAACGGCCACATGTGTCCAATTGTTGGGAAAGAAACCGGATCGTGAACATCTCGAGTGGAGGACGTCTAGTTTTGCGTGAAACTAGGCATATTCAGAATTAAAGAAAAATCTGATTTCAACCGTAAACTTGACCAAGAAGGTTTGGTAATAACCTTTGGCTGCGGAGAGTGGAAAATAACCTCAGGGGTAAGAGTAGTAGCAAAGGGAAAGTGTACGGGTACACTTTACCTTCTCCAAGGAAACAATATCAGTGATATGGTTGCAACTACAATGGTTACAGGTAATTTATCTACTCTTTGGCATTATTGTTTGGGACATCTTGGTGAAAATTGTGTAAAGTAGTTACACTCGAGAAAATTGAGTTAGATTTTTGTGAGAGTTGCATTTATGGAAACAGAAGGCTGTTAGTTTTCAATTGAATTGGCGACAAAATAAAGGCCAGAAGTTAGAGTTGGTTCATACTGATGTATGGGGACCTGCTCAAGAACTCTTTTATGGTGGTAAGAGATATTTTGTCACATTCATTGATGATGCAACAAGGAAAACTTGGGTCTATGCTCTTAGAGAAAAATCAGAAGTATTCGAGATGTTCAGAATGTGGAAGACCATGGTAGAAAAAGAAACATGTTATCAGATTAAAGTTCTGAAATCTAATAATGGTGGAGATTACACAAGTAAGGAATTTGAAGAATATCTGAGTCGAGAAGGCATACACGGGTTAAAGACTATTCCTAGAACTCTTCAAGAGAACGGTGTAGCTGAAAGAATGAACATGACTATTCTAGAATGTGCGAGATGCATGAGACTACACGTGGGTCTCCAGCTACATTTATGGGCTGCCACAGTTGATGCAGTTGTTTATCTTATCAACAAAAATCCATCTAGTGCATTGGATGGAGAAATACCACAGGAGCGGTGGTTAGGTAAAGAGATTAATTATTCACATCTAAAGGTATTTGGTTGTATTGCATATGCTTTGATTGACAGGGAGGATAGGAAAAAACTTGATGCTAAGTCCCAGAAGTGTGTCTTTATCGAATATGGTGGCGACGAGTATGGCTATATGCTTTGGGATTATGAGAATAATAAAGTCATCCGCAATCGCAATGTGGTATTTCATGAAGAAAAGATGTACAAGGATCGTCAGACAGAGACAGAGCATGAGAAGGTAGCACAACCAGAATATGTTAAATTAGACACAATGCCCGTGAAGATGTTTCCAATAGATCAAAGTTCACATGAAAGAGAGGTTCAAGATGAGCTTATTATCGGTGAAGAGGTAGTTCAAGAAGAACATAGTGATTCGGAGCAAACGAATGACCCTGAAATACTTGTCTTGAGAAGGTCTACATGTGTGAGAAAGCCAAAGGTAATTTTTGATCCATCAGCTAATACTGTTCTAAGCCATGTCTTATATACAGATTCGAGAAAACCGGAAACTTACGATGAGGCAAAGGCAGACACGTCTAACTTGCAGTGGGAATGTGCTATGAAAGACGAGATGAGCTCGTTACTTCAGAACAAAACTTGGGAGTTGACCAAGTTGCCCATAGGTAAAAAAGTTTTATTAAACAAATGGGTGTACAGGGTTAAGAATGAAGCAGATGGTAGTATTAAATACAATGTGAGACTTGTAGTCAAGGGCTTTTCTTAAAAAGAATGGATCGACTACTCCGAGATATTTTCACTTGTAGTGAAAATGACATCAATTAGAGTTCTGCTGAGTATAATTGCAGTGGATGATCTTTATCTTGAGCAGTTAGACGTAAAAACAGTGTTTTTACACAGTGACTTAGATGAAGAACTATACATGGCACAACCTAAAGGTTTTGAAGTCAAAGTAAGGAGCACATGGTAAGTCGCTTGAAGAAAAGCTTGTATGGCTTGAAACAAGCTCCGCGGCAATGGTACCTAAAATTTGATGATTTCATGCAAGAAAAAGGATTTGCACATTGTGAGTCTGATCACTGTGTTTATTTTTGCAAATATGATGATGGTGACATTGTATATCTATCTTTATATGTGGATGACATGCTGATGGCTAGTTCCAATATGAAGAGAATCGTTGAAGTGAAAAAGATGTTATCATCACAGTTTGCTATGAAAGACTTAGGAGAGGCCAAGAATATTTTAGGCATGAAAATCATCAGGGACAAGAAAAATAAGAAATTATGGTTGTCGCGGAAGACTATGTGAACAATGTGTTAAAGAGATTTAACATGGACAAGGCAAAACCGGTTGCAACTCTTCTAGTGAGTCACTTCAAACTTTCTAAGGATATGTGTCAAAGCACTCAGGCTTTGAAAGATGAGATGGCAGTAGTTCCATATTCATCAACAGTGGGGAGTTTGATATATGCCATGGTGAGCACGAGACCAGACATTGCATATGCAGTGAGAGTTGTGAGTCGATATATGCAGAACCCAGGCAGAGAGCATTGGAATGCAGTAAAATGGATATTGAGATATCTAGCAGGTACTTCCAATTACTTACTTTGTTATTGTGGTATATCTCTAGAGTTGCAGGGTTAGGTAGATGCAGATCATTCGGGTGATCGAGATAGTGGTAAAAGTACCACTGGATATGTCTTTACAGTTGTAGGTACAACAGTGAGTTGGGTATCTCAACTACAAAAAGTAGTGGCTTTATCGATGACAGAGGCATAATATGTAGCGATTACAGAAGCCTCCAAGGAAATCATGTGGTTACAAGATTATATGGAGGAATTACATCCAGCTTGATCGGTCAAGTACACTTTGGAGTGATAGTCAAAGTGCGGTGCACTTAGCAAAGAATGCAGCTTATCACTCAAGGACTAGATATATTAAGAAGCGTTATCACTTTATTAGGTTAGCATTGAAAGATAATGAGTTAAAGCTACAGAAGATTGATGGCTCGAAGAATCCAACTGACATAATGGCCAAGGTAGTAGACAAAGAGAATCATATTTTATGTACTATTAATATTAGTATTACTCCATGTTGATTGATGAGAAGTATCGCAGTGGCACAAGTTTTTTTTCAACTACTAATTCTTGACGAAGATGGATGCAAAGTTGCTTGGTGCTTGGGTGTATTTGTCTTCAAGTGGGAGATTGTTATAGATTAAGCCAAATATTTGTTTTTAGGGGTTTTTTTTTTTTTTTTTTTGTCTTTTCTATTAGATTTCCTTTTAGGTAAAAAGTGGTATCTTTATATTAGTAATGGAAAAACCCTAGCCGTCAAAACACTGAAAAAAGAAATAGAGAAGCAAGAAACAGAGAGAAGAAAAAAGTGAGTTTTTCTTGATGAGGGTTCTCAATCTCTTTGTGCCCTAATCTTAAGAGAACATCATCGTTGTATTCTAACTTTTTCGAAGTCTAGTGGATTCGCAAAGTGCCCTCCGCTGCAGACGTAGCCCAGTTTGGGTGAACTTCGATAACAAATTTTCTGGCGTATTCATCGATTATGTTCTTTTATTACTATATTCTGTTTGGTGAATTGTTTGCGAGTGTTATTTTTCTAGAATTGACGTGCGATTTTGTAATAGCGCCACCCCCAAACGATGGTCACCGGCGATGCGCAACCCTCAAGCGGCAACAGTGGTGGTGGCTGCCGAAGAAGCTAGGAGGCCGAGAAGAAGAAGAAGACGACGATGGGGAAAGAGAAAGATGAACAATAGGCGTGGCATTTCCCAAATGCCGAATGCTCAATGCTGCCCCTCCCTAGCTTTCAGCATTGAGCATTCGGAATGCTAATATTTGGGCAAAGGAGCATTAAAAAACATTGCCAAACACCAAAAATTTTCCCCAAGGGGCTTTGGGGAATACCCAACCAAATAGCCCCTTAGTAAGAAATAACTTTTATAAGATTTGATATATATTTTATATATTGAGTTGACATTATGAAGTTTGGTATTGCTTTGTATACATGTATAGTGGTTGTTCGATCTACTTAGAAGATATATACTACTCACTGAGCTGTTGTTGCTCATTCCACTCCTCCTTTAATCTTTTCAGGTTTCTCGGTTAGCGGCAAATAGAGCAAGAGCGCTGTCGGTGGGAAACTTTTGGGGAGTTCTATTTTTATTTTTTTTGTATGGTTTAAGGAGGTGGTGCACATGATCCTTGCTAGTGGTTGAATTGTTTGAGTTCTAAATGTATATCTCTTTTTGGTGGATTATAAAAACTCTAATATTGTAACCAATTTGTTGGTTTATCAGATATGTATATATACATATATAACTTGATATCAAGTTGTTGGTTGTGTTTGAGACTGTGTCATTTGCGTGGAAGAACGGCCGTGTCATTCCCATTCTTTGTAGTTTTGGGGTGTGACAAGTTCAGAGCCGTTGGGAGTTGATTGGAGCAATCACTAAGATTTAGGCCACCCGGACAATCAGTTCTTACCGGCAAAAGCTTGATTTCCCAATATGAAGTTTGCTTCTACTATTACATCAAATGTTCCTCTAATTGTTGACCAAAACTTGCAGAGCTGTTCTAACTTATCTCCAGTCCCCTTGCCTTGGATTCCAAGCCTTGTTAACGGCTACTTCCTTCCCGTTCAACTGTCATCTGGAGATCAATGAGTGACCGGTGTAAAAGCTAGTATGTGCACCTAGAAAGGGGTGAATAGGTGCATAAACAATTTTGCAAAATAAGTGTAGCACAACTTAGCAATGGATTATGAAAAGGAAATTCCTCTCTTTTCAAATAAACAATTTACGATCAAAGTAAAATAGTGTAGGGAAGAGAATTTGAACACAAAATTTATAGTGGTTCGGCTTAATTTAAGCCTACGTCCACTCTTCCGCACTGACAGCCCACCGACTGGATTTTACTATGAACAAAAGAGTTGTTACAGTAAAGCTCTCCCTTGATTCCACAGTGTAGAGACTTTACTACACTTTTTCAAGGTCTCTCAAAGATATAGACTCTCTTTTGCGTATAAGATTTCGCTCAACAAATGAATTGACTAAGAACAAGGAGCTTCAGACTTTGGAATTCTTCTATCGTGCACACACTTGAACAACTGGAACGCCTTCCTTATATACTCCTTAATGCCATCATACCCGTTGGCACTTACCAAAGGAATTCTTCAAATCTACCCGTTAGACGGAATCAATTAGGAAGATCTTCGAACTATTTAAGGAACATGACGATAGCCCATCAATCCTGCTCGCCCATACAATCAGGATCTTGGTTTCCATAAGTAGAACCTTCCAAGTATACTTCGTCAATCAACGGATCCACAATCCCTGAATCAATCTTGATTTGAGTAATGGATTCTAACATGCTATATCCAGCCAGAAGATCTACTCCAGTCGATAAGATCAAATCTTTAACGAAACATCCAGTCCTAGATAAGCCTTCTTCGACGGACTAGAAACTATCAATGAGGATAGACTTTGAGTCTTGAGTCTAGCAATCCAGAGATCTTCAAACTTTGGTGGAAGAGTCTGCAAGTCTTCAGACTAAACAGATGGAAACGTTTTGTTAGCTTCAAAACACTCAAAAAAGTTTTCTCCAACAATGTCCCCATTTTTTATGGTGACAAAACTTTCTTGTAGATTTGGATAACTTTGACCTGCAAAACATCACTCAAGCAAATATGGATATCTCACAAATATAAATGGCTTAGTAATAACACTAGAATCTGCATCCATAGAAAGTAGGTTAGTCTTATGAACAAGGCCATGAGTGTGACGGCCCGAGCGGCGGTGCGCGGGGAGGAGGGATGGCGGTGCGTCCGCGCCTCGGTCCCCGGACGTGCGCAAGGAAGGGGTCCCTGTCCCACATCGCCTAGGGAGAGAGTCTTGGGCCAATTTATAATGCCTTGGGTCCCTTAATATGTGTGACGCGTTTTAAAACCGTGAGGACTCGGTGTCAAAGCGGACAATATCACACAAGTGGGACCCGGACGTTACAAATGGTATCGAGCCGACTCCCGACAAGCGTGTGGGGCCACGAGGACGCTGTTCGTTAAGGGGAGAGTGTGACGGCCGAGCGGCGGTGCGCGGGGAGGAGGGATGGCGGTGCCCGCGCCTCGGTCCGGACGTGCGCAAGGAAGGGATCCTCTCCCTCTTGTCCCACATCGCTTAGGGGGAGTCTGGGCCTTGTTTATAAGGCTTGGGTCCCTTTAATTGTGTGACGCGTTTTAAAGCCGTGAGGACTCAGTGTCCAAAGCGGACAATATCACACAGTGGGGCCCGGGATGTTACAATGAGATATCAATAATACTTAAGATAAACAGATGTTCAAACAGTCAATTCCAAATCCAGTCCATATCCAAATAGCCAAACATCAAGTCAATCAAAAAAGTTTTTAAATCCAAACAGATCAAAATAGTCAAATTGGCACATCTCTCCCCCTTTTTGTCATCATTAAAAAGGTAGATATGAAAAGAGAATGGAATTCAAATGGCTTGGGAACACGAACAAGCTGGCAATCTCCCATTGACTGGACAATGCCTTCCAGCTTTTTCAAGTCCTCATTCAGTTGTACCACATCTTCAACCACAAAGTCCTGATCTCGAACACTAAAAGAGAATCTATTCGCATCCAATAAACTAAGATTCGAATAGAAATAAGCAGTAAGTTCAGCATAGGCTTTTGTACTTTCAGAACAAAATTGTTCGAATTGAAGAAGACTAAATTTCTCCCGCAAATTGACATTGATAGAGTTAAGAAAATCAAAATCCACACTTCTAGGGTTTATCACCCCACGCTTCAGCAACTTAAAGTATAGTTGCTTGTGTTCCTCCGAGCAAAACAAGTCTGTCCGTTTGCTTCGAATTTTTGCCGCAACACCCATTCTTGATTTAAACTGACTGTACACCATATCATCGTCATTCCCATTTGGCTGACTCAACCTTCCAACACATGGATCGGTTGGGATATTTGCCAATGCCTCTTCCGCCGATCCAGCAGGAGCAATTCCCAATCGTTCCATTGTGCGTAAAAAGAAAATTTCATTTCTATACCATTTTTCTTTCAAAAATTCGTCAATGTAGTTCAAAGGAGTACCACCCATCTTCAAAGCACGGTAAAGCTTATAAGTAAAGCCAGGCTTAAGAGTTCTTACGGGTTCTACATCTTTGATGATTTCCTCCTCTTCTTGATATGCAACATTCTGAGGTCTAGATGGAGGAAATGGACACTACTGAGAATGTTGTGGGCTCTATTGCTGATTAAGAGATTCTTCTTCCTCAGTGAGATCGAAGTGCATAGGTCCCTCACGCATCTGCTGTGATCCCCTGTTCACGATCCTTGAAGACTTTCTTTAGGAAGACATTTTTCACAGTTTTTGAGAGATTCCAACTTTGTTTTCCCAAGAAAGATTACAACTTTTCGAAGATTAAACAAGAGAAGAAGACATAAATAGAAGATCAATGCTCTCTTAGGGTTTTTGTGAGTAAAACGAGGAAGAACCGACAGTATATAAGACAGTCGAAGAGAAGCATACGGAGCGTCGTAAAAAGGAAATATAAAGATACTTTTTAAAAATAACTGCATTTTCAAAAATTAGATAACTGTTTTTAAAAAAAAAAATATTTTTCCGAAAAGGACAGATTGCAATAATCATGGAAATTAGCAACAATCAATTACGGGTTGATGATCGTACATTTTCGAGATTTGATTGGAGAGATAATAAAATAAAATAACTTACAAAAAAATCTTGATCGTCCGAGTCTCGAGTCTCGAGTGTCTTTAGACTTCTAGTCGGGTCTCGAACTTCCTCGACTTTAAGATATTGAGTCTGAAACGAATAGCTTCAAATTGATTTTTCTCTAAAGGCTTTGTAAATATATCCGCCAATTGATTCTTTGAGTCAATAAACTGAATCGAAACTTCTCCATTTTGAACATGATCTCTAATGAAGTGATGTCGAATCTCTATATGTTTTACTCTTGAGTGAAGAATCGAATTCTTGGTGAGATTGATTGCGCTAGTGTTGTCACATTTGATTTTAGTGCATGAATCTTCAATTCGAAAATCTCTTAACTGTTGTTTTATCCACAAAATTTATGAACAACAACTTCCAAGAGCTACATATTCTGCTTCTGCTTTAAAAAGAGTTATTGTACTTTGCTTCCTTGAAAACCAAGATACTGTCATGTTTCCAAGTAGATGCCCGAGGTGCTCTTTCTATCAACTCTGCATCTGGCTAGGTTTGCGTCTGAGTATCCAAGAAGAGTAAAGTCTCATTCTTTAGGATACTAGAGACCCAAAGTTGAAGATGAGGCAATGTATTTGATAATACGTTTTGCAGTACTTAGATGAGATTCTCTAGGGTATAATTGAAACCTAGCACAAATGCAAACACTAAAAAAAATATCAGGTCTAGATGCAGTAAGGTAAAGAAGTGAACCAATAATACTCCTGTATAGCTTCTGGTCGACTTTTTTTTTTTTTTTGGGTGCAGGAGGAACCACTACTGTGGCCGACAGCCGTTCACGTAAACCCCCAGGTGTCGATAGCAGGGAAACCACCACCCCGGCGACACGCGTAAATCACCACACAGCACTTCAGTCTTCCTGCTTCGCAGGGGCTTCGAACCTTGGCCTCCACCAGGGAGAACAAAGGATCTACCCTCTATGCTGCAACGGTCGGTGGTTCTGGTCGACTTTCTTTCCTCCTTCATCTTTGTCCAACTTCAAGGAATTTGACATTGATACATCAGTCTTTTTGCAATTCTCCAGTCCAAACTTTTTGACAATATCTTTAGCATACTTTTCTTGATGAATAAAGATTCTTTCCTTCAGTTGTTTTACTTGGAGCCCGAGAAAGAAGGTTAGTTCAACTATCATGCTCATTTCAAATTCATCCTGCATAGACTTAGAGAATTTCTTGCACAAACTTTCATTAGAAGATCTAAAAATAATATCATCAACATAAATTTGAACAAGTAGAAAACTTTTGCTTTCTCTTTTGATAAACAATGTAGTATCTACTTTACCTTTGACAAAGCCATTTTGGATTAAAAACTTACTTAGTCTATCGTACCAAGCTCTAGGTGCTTACTTTAAACCATATAAAGCCTTTTTCGGTCCGAAAGCAGTCGGTTTCCTTGGGTCTTCAAAGCCAGGTGGTTGTTCCACATAGACTTCCTCTTGGATAAATCCATTTAGGAAAGCACTTTTGACGTCCATTTGGAATAACCTGAAATTCTTATGACAAGCAAAAGCAAGTAATAATCTAATTGCTTCTAACCTTGCTACTGGTGCGTAAGTCTCATCATAGTCTATCCCTTCTTCTTGCGTATATCCATTGGCCACGAGTCTTACTTTGTTTCTAACGACCTTTCCTTTCTCTTTCATCTTGTTTCTGAAACCCATTTAGCTCCAATGATGGATTTACCTTTCGGTTTAGGAGTCAATTCCCAGACATCATTAATACTGAATTGCCTGAATTTTTCTTGCATGGCTTCAATCCAGCTTTCAGAAATAAGAGCCACAGCACTAGACTCTTCGCGCCTTTTGGATCTTGTGCGAATTCCTTCATTAATATCACTAATAATAAGATCTGTGGGATGACTGGACTTATGCTTCCAGTTGCTGGTTGATTTGTTAGACTGTTGATCTTTTTTCTCATTTGATTCTTCGACTATCATTTGTTGCTGGTCTTCTGAAGTCTGAGCTACTTCAGGAGATTTAGACTTTGTAGAGTCTAGAGTAGGTTTAGATTCTTCAAGTTGAGTTTGAATCGATTCATTTTGCATAGAGTCTTGAAATTTGACATTCATTGATTCCTCCACAGATTAAGTTTTTTTGTTGTATACTCTGTAAGCTTTGCTTGTGGTCGAATATCCAAGGAAGATTCCTTCGTCTGATTTTTTTTCAAACTTTCCAACTCGATCATTTGAATTTTTCAAAATAAAACATTTACATCCAAACACGTGAAAATATGAAACAATGGGCTTCTTTCCATTGAATAACTCATAGAGAGTTTTCTCCAGAATAAGCCGAAAAACTCTATTAATAATATAACATGCTATAGAAACAACTTCAGCTCAAAAGCGTGAAGAGATGTTACTTTCAATTAAAAGAGTTCTAGCTATTTCCTGAAGTGATCTGTTCTTTCTTTCCATGACTCCATTTTGCTCTGAAGTATATGGAAAGGAGAACACATGTTGAAAACCTGATTCATCACAGAATTTTGTAAAGTCTTGATTTTCAAATTTGCCTCCATGGTCAGTTCATATACTTCAAATAACATACCATTTTCATTTTGAACATTTTTAGCAAACTTTTTGAAGTAAGAAAAGATTTCAGACTTACTTATCAGGAAATATACTCAAGTAACTCGTGAGTAGTCATCCACAATTACTAGGCAATATTTATTACCTCTAATGCTATGAGTTTTGGTTGGTCCAAAGAAATCTATATGTAGAAGCTGCAGTACACGATTAGTGGAAACTTGATTTATTGGTTTGAATGAGTTTCTTACCTGTTTTCCAATACACATGGTGTACATAGGTCAGTCTTTTGGTATGACAAATTGGGTAGACCACGAACAAGCTTCTTTGTTGTTTCTTCCAAATGAAACTTTTCCACCATTAACTTGAACAAGTTTTATGAAACAATTTGAATCTCCTGTCATATGCCTTGAGCATCCACTATCCATGTACCATTTAATCTTTTCTTGATAGTGACCTGCATTTAGAAAAGAGACTCAAGTTTTCTTTGGTATCCATATTTTCTTCTGTCCATTGGTGTTAGTATGATATACTGTCTTTGCCCATACTTTCTTAACATGTTTCCAAACCATAAGACATTCTTTCTCAAAATGGTCTGAACTATTGCACTTAGAACATTTAAGAGCATTGCGACTCTCGGTTTTACAAAAACTCTTTGGAAATGATTTTTGTAAGCATCTCTTGTAGGTCTTTGCTTAATTCTTTCCTTTACTTTAGGAAAATCAATTAGAGGAATAGTTTCAGCAGTCATTCCTAAACCCGATTTGTTGAAGTAAGGTCTTTGTCTTTGAAAGAATTTTCTCAAGTTTCTCGATCATATAGAAAATCTTTTAGAAATATTTGAGATGTCATTTTTCAAGAATGCATTTTCTTTTGAAAGATTGTCTTCATTTTCTTTCAAGGTAGAAACACTTTTGTCTAAACTTTTGACATTTTCTTTCAAAACATTTTTCTATTGTTTTAGTGCAGAATTTTCCTTTTTAAGTTCGGAAATCATTTTAAGAGAAGTTTTAAGACTAAGACACAATTCATCAATGTATCTAGAGACTTTAGTAGGATTTTCAAATTATTTACCTCAATTTCACCGTTCGAATCTCGAGTCTGTTTTGAGTCCGATTCTCGAGTCTGATTGTGCCATGAGACAAATGTTGGCATAATCATCATCATTTTCTTCACATTCTGTATCACTCCAAATTTCTGCTTTGAGTTCGAAACTTCTCAGTTTTTCCTTTCTTTTTTCTCAGAAGGGGACAGTTGGGTTTGATGTGTCCATTTTTCTTACATTCAAAGCAGACTACATCTCTATTGGATTCATCATCCTCAACAAACTTACTCTGTTGCTTTTGAAAACTCTGTTTCTTTGGATTGAATCTTCTTCCATTTCTGTTTAGCTTTCAATCTCCTTATCATGAGAGCAAGCTCTTCGTCATCCATATCGTCTTCAGAATTTGTGACATCAGAATCATCATTAGATTTTAATGCAATTGATTTCTTACCTTTAGGATCTTCATCTTCGTTGATTCGCTCCACTTCATAAGACTAAAGAGTCCCAACCAACTCATCAACAGAGAGTGGCATGATTCTTTGTGTCTCTCTTATTGAGGTTTTTAGGTGATTCCAGTCCTTAGAGAGTCCACGTAGAAGCTTGTTTACTTTCATGGGATCAGAAATTGGTTGCCCTTGATTTTCTAGGCCATTCACGATCTCTGTAAAATGACCAAACATGTCAGTGATAGATTCTCCAGATTTCATTTTGAAAGCTTCGTATTGTCCGAGCAAAATGTTGATTCTGGTTTCTTTCACTCGATCAGTTCCTTCATAGGTGATGTGTAATCTATCCCAGACTTCTTTAACTGTAATACAAGAAGATATTCTATTATATTCAGTAGGTGATAATGCACAATATAAAAAATAAATAACCTTTGCATTAAGAGCTTGTCTCTTGGTTATCTCTTCTTGAGTCATTTCGCTAGATTCAATGGTTTCTTTTCCTCTTTCTGAGACTGATGCAGCTTTAGGAATAATTCATTTTTCTATCACGTCCCATTCCAGAGGATCTTTTGATCTTACAAATGCCTTCATATTGTTTTTCCATATGTTGCATTCCTTTCTATCAAAGTAAGGTGGTCTGGTATTGCTTTGCCCTTCAACCAGTCCTAGAGCCAACATACTAGCCATGGATCTTTAACTCTGAAGTAAAACACTTCAATTCAAGTGAGTACACAAGCTCTGATACCAATTGTGAAAGCTAGTATGTGCACCTAGAGGGGGGTGAATAGGTGCAGAAACAATTTTGCGAAATAAGTGCAGCACAACTTAGCAATGGATTATGAAAAGGAAATTCCTCTCTTTTCGAATAAACAATTTACGATCAAAGTAAAAGAGTGTAGGGAAGAGAATTTGAACACAGAGTTTATAGTGGTTCGGCTTAATCCAAGCCTATACCCACCGGCTGGATTTCACTATGAACAAAAGAGTTGTTACAGTAAAGCTTTCCCTTGATTCCACAGTGTAAAGACTCTACCATACTTCCTCAAGGTCTCTAAAAAATATAGACTCTCTTTTGCGTACAATATTTCGCTCAACAAATGAATTGACTAAGAACAAGGAGTTTCAGACTTTGGAATTCTTCTATCGCGCACACACTTGAACAACTGGAACATCTTCCTTATATACTCCTTTATGCCATTATACCCATTAGCACTTACCAAAGGAATTCTTCAAATCTACCCGTTAGACAGAATCAATTAGGAAGATCTTCGAACTATTTAAGGAACATGACGATAGCCCATCAATCCTGCTCGCCCATACAATCAGGATCTTGGTTTCCATAAGTAGAACCTTCCAAGTATACGTCGCCAATCAATGGATCCACAATCCCTGAATCAATCTTGATTTGAGTAATGGATTCCAACATGCTATATCTAGCCAGAAGATCTACTCCAGTCGATAAGATCAAATCTTTAACGAAACATCCAGTTCTTGATAAGTCTTCTTCAACGGACTATAAACTGTCAATGAGGATAAACTTTGAGTCTTGAGTCTGGCAGTCCAAAGATCTTCAGACTTTGGTAGAAGAGTCTACAAGTCTTCAGACTAGACTGATGGAAACGTTTTGTCAGTTTCAAAACATTCAATGAAGTTTTCTCCAACAACCAGTATCTTCTAGGATTTGATAGTTGCATAACACAATGCTCTTTGTCACCTGATAATAGCATATGCCTTTATCTATGATTCGAAGGTGCTGTCCAAGATATTTCTTGCATCAGCTATCTACGGATCTTCCTGAACATATCAACACCGAAACACTTTACTAAGATGTCCACCTGATTATAGCACTTCGAAGTCTCTATGAGCACCTCATTCCATCAGACTTGTTCTCCTCTCATCAGGGTCCTCATCTTCGTAAACATCTGTCCTTCGAAGACCAACAATATTAATCAGAGTCTTGTTGATGTTATCACAATTTCATCATAGAAAAAATAAAAAATAAAAACTGTAATTATCAAATGAATATGAGAATAAGGATAATTTTGTAATCATCATGATACCATAAGGAGTTCTCCCAACAAATTAATCTCTGCATGTTAATTATTATGCCACCCTTTGTAAAGAGATGCTCCATTTACAATTATCAATTGTTATATGCAAATTATTCTCAAAGTGAAAACACAAAGACAAAGGGCTGCTCTTTAAATAGGAAAAAGAGTAGAAGCAGTGAAGCAGATATCTACGACAGGCCAAGCAGCAAGGAGTCTGAGGTCTTTGTGACCAAAGCCATTTTGAATCTGATAAATGCTAATAGCAACAGATTTTGCAACAGATAATATTTACTTCATCAATCGTAAGCCTCTTTGGCCCTTAACCCCCACAAACATAATTCGGGCATCCCTTGTGTTTTCACCTCGGAAAGCTGGTAACATTGCTAAAACAATGTAAGATGCAGGAAGCGTTGTTATAGCAACAGATTACTATCAATTGCACAAAGCCATGCGATCATCTTGTCTCTTCAGTTTAATTAGTTGACACAGAAGAGCATTTATATATAGACACACACAAGAACAGAGAGAAAAGGATTCTACTAACATTAAGAACCGACCAAAACATGACCGAAAGATGGAAAAAAAAAACCCACATCATCAAACACTTTTCACCTTTTCTTATTAACTTTATTGACGTCGTTCATCCCTGCAAGACCTCATCTACTTAAGACACTACCTGCACAGTCTAAGGAGAAAGTTTTGCTCAGTATTCGGGACACGTCAGATAAATGAAAAAAGAAGAAGCTGTTCTATTAGTTAACTGAAGCATCATCAGATGCAGAGTCTAAACCTCTTCTCCAATAGCTCAACGGAGGACCCGGTTGCTCTGTACGGAGGTTTTCAAGAGATTGGGCCTTTTCAGGTCCTGCCGCACGGGGAACTTTCTAAGAGACAATCCTCATGGAACACTGGTAAATTCTATTTAAGCAATGCTTGATGTAGTAAATATGTACTAGTACTCTGTCTATTGAATGACGTGAATGGTTGTTAGTATGGGTGAAGAACTATTTGGTTTGTTGACAAGGGAAAATTCAAATCCAAGACCATTCTGGTTTGCTCTCTCTCTCTCTCTCTCTCTCTCTCTCTCTCTGTGAAAACTCCGTTGAATGTAATGAGAATCGTAAATAATGGTAGAACTAGTGTATATACTAGTATATGTGCTGGGTATGGTTTGGTAATGTTAATTTATGATATTATATGACATTGCCAATACGGTCTTTAGAATCCAAAGTAATGAACATTTTTTCCATGTGGGGAGCTCAATGGTTCATTTAGTTGTCCTATTTGAACAGATGAAAGTTGTAATGAGTGTTACTTCTTTCAAACTCATGGACATCACGGCATCATATCATCTTGTTGTTTTGTCGCAGAGGTAAATTTGCTCTTCCTTGATTCCCCTTTCTGTATTGGAATTTCCATCTGCAGTGTTGTTCAGCCTGATGGAGATCATAGCACAGGTCGGGACTTTCGACTCGCTTTATCTCTTCATATTGTTTTCACGGTTCACTTTTGTCTCTTCCTGATACATTTCTTTCAAAAGATTAATTGATGTCCCCTTTGTTCCGATCTCAGCCATGAACAGTTATGCATAAATAAATGGCTTGCAAGTCTTCCCCAAATATAAGTACGGAGAGTTTTATCTAGCCGGAGAGAGTTGTGCAGGAACTTGTGTTTTGTCTCAATTGTCTTAATGAACCGGCTTATACGGTGCGGTTTATGTGGCTCACAAGTTCAATGTTGACCTTTGTTTGAGGCCATTATGCTCCTCAACTCGCTTGAATAACAGTAAATCAGAACAATGGCATCACCCAACCAATTATCAATATGAAGGGATTCTTGGTGAGATGATTGACATGGAATCTCCGGTCGAAGCAGGTTCTCTTCATTTCTGAATTAAACTAAATTTTGATCCTGGAATGTATGAGTACTTCTGGAATCACGGGCAGGATAGACTGGAGATATATACCTATGATGGAGTTAATTGGTAAGAGTAGTGCACATTCATACGTGGAAATGAATATTTCTTCTAATCCATGAATCGTTGTCTTCTCTTGATTAGTGGTGCAGACTGTTATCTTTTATGGATTATCGTCTTCTCTTGAATAGTAGGACAATGGATGCAGCTGCTCCGTCGTCAACAACCCGACGCAACATTGCAGCACCAAAGTTGAAAGCACAGGATAAATGGTACCCCGAGACCATAACAATCTGGTAAGCGCTATTCAAATCAAGTTAAAGAAAAGCTTTAAAACTAGGCTCTTTGGTTAATCAGATTGCAGATTGGATTGAGGTATATGAAGGATTCATTTTCGTTGCCTCAACTGGGCTCGGGACATGGAGTGCCGATGTATCTCCCATCTCGAGCAAATGCTCTGTTTAAGAGCTTATTGACTAATGCACCCCGCCAAGGGCACCTTCTAAACAACAAGAAGCTAAACGTGAAAACGCTCGAGTGACGATTTAACAAAATGTTCACGATCATTATAAGATGAGACGGTTGATGTCAATCTTTGTACTTGATGCAGAACTGTTGAAGCGCTTGCAAAATACTAGAAGCTTGGAAATTCATAATGGGTAGTTGGTTCGAAGTGCTTGATGTTTCTTGTTAGAATTCGAAAGTTCTTGGCTACCATACGCGGAAGGCTAGTGGAATGAACATTACCAGTTGAATGAAATCGATGTAAGATCAAGAGTCGATTTTTTCCTCCTACAAATTCACGGAGAATGATACATGTATTATCCTAGAAGTTACTTGACTAACACAGAGAGAGCATTAGAATAAAACATGATTTTATCTAATAACTTAAACTTTTAGAATAGTTGGCAGTAATTCTAGAACTGAAAAACTGAAAATCCTAAGTTCGAATTTTTTTAGGTCCAATATTAAACCACGTTACGGACTGTCAATCAAAAGAAGTTTGTGTTTTTCTATGTTACGGTTGACACTCAAAATGTGCATGACAAAGTCTCTTCCCATGATTTTGGCCCTTAAGAATTTTTCTGAACTCTTTGTGTGTTGAATTGGCCCAACTTCAAGCTCTCTCATCAACCAAAATTATTTGAAATTTTTTGTGACTTTCGAGGGACTAATTCACTAATATTAATCCCATTTATTAGTGATTTTCTCTCTCCATACGTTCTTCAAAAAGGTCTTCCCATATTTCTAGATTCAATATCTTTTTGTTAAAACCGAATGTCTCTTCGTTTACCTGATTCTATCCATTTTCTTTTTGGTGGTAAAGAAATGGTTTTTAACTTAACCGTCAAATGGAAAATGAGGTCAATTGGCAAAGTGGTGAAGAGCATAAAGACAGGCAAAGGTTCTGGCTTGAAGGGCGGAAGCCGCTCAGACCGGTGTTTGATAGGTGAGGACTTGACTTTTGTCAGTCTTGTACTGGGTTTTGGGAGACTAATTGCTCAACCAGAACTACTTGTAGAACGGTATGGTATAATAAGAACGTGGACCTGCAGACTTAGACTTGGTGCTTGCGGGTCTTGCGGGTTTTCCACAATAATTTAACTAAGCGCTCCGTTCGTTTGCGGAAAATAATTTTGGGAAAATGTTTTTCATAAAAAGAAAAAAAGTCTTCTAAAATTAAGGGAAAATGTTTTTCACTTTTGAAAAATGAAAAACATTTTCCTCACTTGATCTCTTTTATTTCACACTTCTACAAACCTTCACTTCCTTCTCTCTTTTCTTCTTCTCCTTTTCATTTTTTATAGGAATTATTTTTTTAATTTTCTTTTTCTTTTTTAATTCAAATTATTTTTAATTTTCTTTTTCTTTTCTATTTCTTTTTTTTCTTTTTCTTTTCTTTGTTTCCCATCTTCTTCTTTCTTGGGCTAGTCGTCGGCCATCGTTGGCTATCGCCAGGCAAACCTCGAGCTCACGCTTGTCGATCCGGGTGAGCCTCGAGCTCAATGCTTGCACTCGCCAATCTAGTGAGCAAAGCAAGCCTCATGATTGTGGTGAGCTCGAGGCTCGCCAGTGGCGGTCGCAGGCCATCGTCATGGCTAGCGATCGGCCAAGAAAGAAGGAGATGGAAAAAAAAGAAAAAAAAAAAAAAATAATAATAGATTTTAAAAATTAAAAATAATTAAAAATGAATTTTGAAAAAATATGAAAAATCCATTTTAAAAAATAAAATAAATGAAAAAGAGTATATGAAGGAAAATATTTTCCTTACTGAACAACGAAAAATATTTTCCATTTCATTTTCAGGTTTTATCCGAACACCGGAAAATAATTATATTTTCTTGAAAAATGACTTCTTATAAAATATTTTCCAGAAACGCTACATTTTCCACGAAATGAACAGAGCGTAAGAGAAGTTGATTTTAGCCGTTGCTTGGAGTTATTCCTCGATTTTCAATTTCACAAACTTTAATTGAAAGAAACGTGTAAACTTTTAATTGTAATTGGAAATCAAGGTGATGATTAGATTCCCTAAACTTATTAGATACGCTGGATGCATGCGTCCATCTTTCACACGGCACATACTGATGTGCATAATATCCTATGAGATGGGAACACACCCATACATTCAATTATAAATTCTATTTGCAATAGATGCTTGTGAGGGATGTGAAAAGAAAAAAAGTCTTGCAATGAATTTATAGAGCTCAGAGAAACAATTGATAATACTTAATAAGCCGTAATTTAGTGATTTAAACTTTTGAATGAATGTGAGTAAATAGGTTGTAAATGAGCTCAAGTTATATACTCTCTCTTGGATCTCTTTTACCAAGGTAATAAAATTTTGTGGTGTTTTCAATGTTCATTTGTTCAACTGAGTTGCTATCTTTTGTAGCGACTGTGATACTCCAATTAAGACTTTTATTTCAAAGTCTGTAAGTGAATAAAATATAACGTGAAATAGACGGCATATTGATAGTTACGCATGTAGACTGAGAAACGACCTTGTATGACTAATGACATGGACCGGAAGACTTAACATGGTCCGTGTCAGGCGCTGGGACATTTATTCTCAAGTAAAATCTCTCCATGCCTTGCTATATAAGTGATTTGGATTTGATTACAGAACCCTCAAATCCACTCTCTAAAGCATAGATTTATTCTCTTCCTTATTGCTCATGGGGAGTTATTGTCCTCAGGTGCTTGCACTAATAACCCTTTTGCTTCTTTTAGATAATTCGTGTGTATGTTTCTGTAGAAATTCAACATCCATTTGCATAAAGCAAGAAAGAGAGGCTCTACTTCAACTTAGACAAAGCCTCTGAGACCACTATGGCTTGCTTTCTTCTTGGAAAGGTGAAGATTGCTGCAACTGGAAAGGAATCACTTGTGATAATGGCCATGTCATTAAGCTCCAACTTGTACGTCATACTGTAAGAGACACAAATGGAAGTATTGTTAGTCCCACGGAACAAAAGTTCTCCATGTCTGGTGAGTTGAACTCCTCTTTACTCAACTTGAGATGCTTGACTTACTTGGACTTAAGTGGGATCTATTTTGAACATGGGAGAATACCCAAATTCCTTGGTTCGATGAAACAATTGAGGCACCTTGATTTGTCATTGGGTAACTTTCATGGAACGGTTCCTCAACAATTGGGAAACCTCACCGAGTTGCAAGTCCTTCATCTTCATGATGAGGACGGAGATTTGGTCATTGATGATATCCAATGGGTTTCTTATCTTCGATCACTAAATTACCTCGACATTAGTGGCTTAAAGATTGCCAAAGCAAGAGATCTAATGCAGGTAATCAGCACGCTCCCATCTTTATCACATTTGGGCATATCAGCTTGCGGTCTTCACAATTTTCATCTTTCTTCTATTCACTTGGGCAATTCCACTTCTCTAGTTCATCTGCAATCCCTTGATTTTTCAAGAAATAGACTCGGAGGTCCCATCCCAAATGATGTATTTTATAACATGACTTCTCTTGAGTACCTTGATCTTTCTTTGAACTCTATCAACTCTTCAATCCCCATATGGTTTGACAAGTTTCCAGGCCTTATTCATCTCCAATACCTTGATCTTTCATATAATTTCCTCAAAGGTACCATCGCAAATGTTATATCCCAGAACATGACTTCTCTCCAGCATCTCGATCTCTCATGGAACTCTCTCGACTCTTCGATTCCTGCGTGGTTTGACAAGTTCACAAGGCTTGTTGATGTCAATCTTGAGGGAAACCATTTTCTCAGCATAGAAGGAGGCTTATTCTCATTCTTGAAGAATAAAAAGGACCTCAAATCATTGCGACTGGGTTATAACCTAATTGGAGATGATATTTCGATGTCCCAAGGGATTTCGTCAGGGTTCATAGAGAACAACCTAGAGAGTCTAATCCTACATAGTAATTCTTTCAGAGGTGCTTTGCCAAACTGGTTGGTGCACTTTACACTCTTGAGAATTTTGTGGCTTGGCTACAACAACTTCTCGGGTCCAATTCCAGAAATTATTGGAGCATTGCCAAAATTGGTAACGGTAGATCTTTCCTACAATCAATTGAACGGGACCATTCCATCATCTTTGGGCCAACTACGGGCTTTACAAGACTTGCGTCTTTACCACAATCATTTGAGCGGCACCATACCCGATAGTCTTGGAGAACTTTCCCGACTTTCGGTTCTTTATCTTTTCAGCAATTCTCTGGGAGGAGCGATTTCGGAAACCCACTTTTCTAATATGTCCAGGCTGAAGTATTTAGATATCAGTAACAATGACAACTTGACTTTTAAGGCAGAACATAGCTGGATACCCCCTTTTCAACTTAAATTCGTTCAGATGGATTCATGTATATTCGGAAGCACATTTCCCCAATGGATGCAGACACAGGTGGAAGTCGATGATATCTCCCTCTTCAATGCTTCAATCTCCGGGGCTTTGCCTAAATGGTTAGGCAACATGACATTTAGCCAATTCAATCTCTCGTTCAATCAGATTACTGGACCCTTGCCCAACATATCTTCTGACTGTGCTATTTTAGATCTCTCCCAAAACTTGATCTCTGGACCTCTTCCAGCCCATATCGGTGAGATGTATCTAGATACTTTGTATCTCAATGATAACCATTTCAATGGCACGATACCGTCATCCTTATGTGACAAGTCGGAGTTGTCTGATTTGAATCTTGGTGGTAATGAGCTATCCGGGAGTATTCCTAACTGCTGGAAGGGTTCTAGATTATCTCACTTGACTTAGTCGTTCAATAAGCTATCCGGAGTTATCCCGAGCTCGATTGGATCCTTATATCAACTTTCAACCTTGCACTTGAATGGAAACCGTCTCAATGGGAAGCTTCCTCCGGCTTTGGGTAATTGCACAAGCCTGGTAATTTTAGATCTTGGAGAGAATAACTTCTTTGGAAGCATCCCGACATGGTTCAGTGAAAGCTTTTTGCTCTTGATGATCCTAAGGCTACGAGAGAATAGTTTTACTGGCAGCATCCCCCCGCAACTTTGCTCACTCTCAGGATTGCAAATTCTGGATATGGCGGTGAACAATTTTAATGGGACCATCCCACGTTGTCTCGGCTGTATCAGTGGCATGAGAAACTTCAATCAAGACAATCTATCTCATCTAGATTGACATCAAGAGCATGTGATTGAGATCATGAAGGGAAGATATAATGAATACACCAAAACTACTTTGCAACTTGTGGTCAATTTGGATCTCTCGAGCAACAACTTGATCGGGCCGATCCCCGAAGAACTTACTTTCCTTGTGGGATTGCATGGTTTGAACCTGTCGCACAACCTTCTCTCTAGAGACATTCCCATTGGCATTGGAGACATTAAGTCACTCGAGTCTCTTGATCTTTCCAACAATCACCTCTCAGGAACAATTCCAGAGAGTATTTCAGCGCTAACATCTCTAAGCCACCTCAACCTTTCGCATAACAACTTCATGGGGCAGATTCCAAAAGGCAATCAAATCCAAACTCTTGACGATCCTTCTATCTATGCTGACAATCCTCTACTCTGTGGGGATCTTCTAATAAGAAAATGCCCTAGTCCTGAGCCACCTCAAGCACCGAATATCTCTCACCCTGAAGGTACACTTGAAGAGGCTAAGTCTAAGCTGTTGTTCTATTTGGTTGTAATGCTTGGGTTTGCACTTGGGTTCGGGGGCTTTTTCGGAGTTTTGCATTTCAAGGAGGATTGGAGACATGCATATTTCAGCTTTGTGGATCAAGCAATAGACAAGGCATATGTGGTTATAATGAAGGTAGCTAAATTGAAGAGACTAAGATAGCCCAGCAGCACTTAAGTAATGAGCAATGCCCCGCCCTATCCCTTGCCTTTGGTTATTCATTTTGGGTGCATGGAACTTCCTGTGCCTGTGTGACCTCTTCGCTTTTATATCGTCGCCACTTGAGTACTCCTTTTCATGGTCTAACCCATGTAGGCTAGACTCGGTAATCAAATCAATTCTCCTCCAACCCAGAATGGCGAATGACTACATGTAGGTACACTTTTCATCAATGTGAGTTTCCAAGAATAAATGCTGTTACAATTTAATAACATAGTGATACTCACGGCAATTTAATGTCGCCCGATTTTGCGATGCATTTCATCTTTTTTCTCTTGTGAGCTTCATCATTTCCGGATCTCTTTAATTAGAAAGGGGTTTAGATTCTTCTTTATACATCTCGTAGACGTACTACAATGGGTAAGGCTAGAAATGAGAACATTTCCGGCTGAATGATATGCGATGAAAGGTCAAAAGTCAGACTTTTCTTGCAGCAGAGAATGAACTCACAGCAAGCATTGCACTTTTTTCTCTTCTTTTTTTCAAGGAAAAAAGATACTGTACGATTGACTTGATAAACTGCATTGTTTACCAAAATATTATGAGAATCCATGACATCAACATGTATAATCCTCGAAGTTGCTTGATTTACACACACACACAGAGAACATTCATTTTACCTGGGAGTTATTAGCTCGATCATCAAGGGACTGTTCGTTAGTCTCTTGTACACAAGAACGCATATTGTAATGCGTGTACGGACAATGATTTTCCTACCGTCACATCATTCTTCGACGAACAATTGATGTTAACAGAAAGATTTAAGAGCGTGTTCTTGTTGGAAAATTAGAGAGGAGTAGAAGAAGAGGAACATGCATTGGGGAAGAATATGTAACACTCTGTCTATTGTAACCAGAAAATTAATTCGACAAAGTGATAACAAACTAAATAAGAATCGGAGGTGAGGTAAGTCTAACCGAATCTATTTAAGACGATTATTTCCCACTTACAGTACTAAGTAGCTTCACGAACTTCACCTCCTAAAATACAATATCTCAAACCTTTTGGTATAAAAAAAATATAAGAACAAACTCTATCAAATTCCTTGAAACCGACACATCTAAAGAAATTTGAAGAGAGGAGATGTAAGAGTTTTTCACTTCTTCGGATGATTTTGGAATGAAGAATTTCGAGTCTATTTATAGAGTTTTGGAATTCATGTATGGAAGTGGTACATGAATCATGAATTAAATAGATATAAGAATTTAGAAGATACATGAATTAAATTGATACAAAAGTCCATGAGATACATGAACTATAAATTAAATAAATGCACAAATTCAAGAGATATATGAATGGAAACTATGTATCTTGTTTTCGCTCACTTCCGTTGATCCATTAACATACATAAATACAACAGTTCTTTCGACCAGAAAGAGATGCTCACGGGAGTTCATTAATTTTGTGCCACATTTTACTTGTTTCCTCCCGTAATTCGTCGTTTCTTCGTCTAAACATCCCATAGACGTACTATGTAGAAGGAATATGAGTTCATACTTAAAAATCCATGTCGACGACTTGAGTAGTGGCTAAATTAGGCAGTCTCGAAATCCTGTTAGAATTTGCATTATCCAAAAGATATGCAGCCAGATCAATCGAAAGAAACGCGCAACTTCGTTTCCAGTCTCTCAATTGAAATGTTGGGCAAGGGTCATGAAATCAAGAGCATGTGGAGCAGATCATGAAAGGGTTTGACCTTGACTACACTACGCTTGATCTGCAGCTTGCGGTCAAATTTATTTTTCCTTCTCTCGACCAACAAATTGATTGGGTCGATCCCTGTAGAGCTTGCTTTGTTCTCGGTATTGCGAGGCGTGAACTTGTCAGACAACCTTCTCTACGGAGGCATTTAAACTCGAATCGGAGATATAAAGTTAATCTGAATCCCTTGATCTTTCAAATAATCACCTGTCAAGATCAGAGTCCCACAGAGCATAAGCAAACTCTACTCGTCGCACAACAACTTCACAAGGCCAATTCCAAGCTGGAACATAAGGCAGACCCTGGATGATCCTTAGGTCCATGCCGACAATCCTCTGCTGCGGAGATGCTCTTCAAAAGAATTACGCTAGTGCCGAGGTGCCAAAAATCGCTCATTCTGAAGAAGATACGGATGGAGGAAGGTGATGTTCTTCATAGTCATAATGGTCAGGTTTGCGACTGGGCTTTGGGGAGCCGTTGCCAGGAGATTTGGTGTTCAAGAAGAATGGGAGACGCGCGTGCTTCGGCTTTGTGGATCATAAAATCGACACGGGGTGCGTGATTGTTGCAAAGAAGGGAGCCAGTTGAAGAGGAGATTGAGAGGCGCATAAAGAACGAAGAATGGCCTCTTCTCCACCTCATCAATTGATCCAGCCAGTCTCTGATCTCACTTAGTTCTAGGGCTTTCTTGTTCTGGCAGAATCATCTTTGTAGTTGGCTTCTTTCTCTTTTTAAGTAGTGGCCAACGTTGGGTAAATACACTATCAATGCCAAAAATTGTATACGGCGCTCATTTTGGTACCAAAAGTTTATTTTGGATCACTTAAGTGCCAACATATTTGAAAGACGATCATTTCAGTACTAACACCGATCAAATTAGCTAGAAATCAAACGTGACACTTTTTTATTAATTTTTTAAACTAATGTGGCTTGTCGGAGAGTACAGTCAGCATCCAAACAACAAAACGACGCTGTTGGCATCTTTCCCCCAACTTAGAACCCTAAATCCCCAAATTGAGAGAGAGAGAGAGAGAGAGAGAGAAGGCACCTCATCTTCTTCTTCCTCGAAGAACAACACCAGCAGCGGCATCAGCATTGGCAGTAGCAACTGTTGCGATGGGGCAAGCGATCGAACAAATATAGACGGAAGAAGAAAAATAAATCGGACACCGGATTTACGTGGTTCAGTCGTAAAGACCTACGTCCACGGGGAGAGCAGCAGCGAATTTCACTATAGATCAAGCGATACAAGGAGATTACACACTCAAGTCACTCAAACACTCTCTCATTGTTTCTCAAGCCCCAATTACACCCAATAACGCACGCAGTGTTTAGCCCCGAAATTCCTCAAAAATAATCTCTCAATCTCACGGAGAAATTACCGCAAATCTTACCTCAAGATTTGATCGACTACAAACACTAAATTTCTTGGATGTAATTACACGAACGAAAAAAAGACCCGCCAAGCACTCGCTAGAATAACGGCGCTTCAATATGCGGCTTCGCTCAACGATCGTGTGTGGCTTCGTGCGGCAGCAACTCACCGAAAAGAAATAAAAACCCTCTTTTGCGGCTACCCTCTCCGACTTCTCAATTTCGTAAAGAGCTTCAACAGCTATTTTATACGTGTGTGTGTGCCTAAGGTCAAACTTTTGACCTTGAGCCCCACCACTTTTGATTCCTTTTTTAAACTCTACGTAGGTTTTTTTCGGGCGTGCTGTGTAGACCTTTCTTTCTCATGTGCAGGGACTTCATCGGCAGAAATAAAGAATCCTTGAATATTTCCTTTTGTTTTGCTTCACACATCCAAAAGAGAAAGTCCAAGAAAAGAAATTGTTTCTTCTTTCTTCATCCAATTTCAAACTCGAGTCATAATTTAACAATCTCCACCTTGACTCGATGTTTGAGTCAAGTTGCAATCGCTTCGCAAAAATTCAAACTCTGCTGCTACTTTCCCATAGCCCCCAATGGGCTCAACCGCCACAGATATTATTCAAGTCCAAGCCTCGCTTGAACTTCGCCATAACTGAGGATCTCATCAGAATACCAACTCCACACACCTTTAACTGCTCCGCAAGGATTTTCTGACGCAACCTCCTTAACCGCAGATAAAGCAAAACCATTATTGCATCCATATATGTCAGGAGATCGAAGACGTACCTTGTTAATTTCAGCAGTTACAACAACTATTGGCTCTATAGGCTCCACCTCGCTATGAGCACCATCTGTGTCGATTAATTTTATAATGCTCGTACTCGCTACCTCAGGAGTCTCTGGTCGCAACTCCACCTCAAGCTGAACACCGTCCAGATCCGTATTAACTTTGCTATAATCACTCCTAGCCAGAAGTACTTGAGACTTGTCAAGAGTAACTTCTCTGCTGTTAACAGGTGAATTTATATCTGGGCACCACAACAAATCACCCCACTCACCTTGTGCTTAGCCATGGAATATGCACATTGCCCTCCCATCGAGCTTACCATCACTCACTCGAAAATAACACGGGCAACCAGACATTCTAAGAATAGAATAATCAGCAACGTTACCTGACAACACTTCTTCAGGAGTCTGCCATTCAATAGCAGTTGATGGGGATCTATTTACCAGGTAGCTTACCGTACTTAGCACATCAGCTAAGTATCTCTTAGCCATACCAGCACTAGAGATAATTTTTCGGGCCATCTCTAGTAATGTTTTGCTCATCAATTCTGCAAATTGTTGTGATTTACTAGCACTAGTGCGGTGTTTTACTATGCCCTTTTTCATGCAGAATTTATTTACCAGCTCTGAGCAAAACTCCATGCTATTGTCAGTCTGCACATGCTTGATCGACTTACCAGTCTCCGTCTCGATCAAAGCTTTTGACTGCAAGATCCTGACATCAGCATTAAACTTGTGCCTTGGCACAAACACCCAGGTCTTCCTCGAGCAGTCAAAAGACTCTCAAACAGATGCATCCGACGTCTCTGCAGCGAAATTTATCACTGTATCACCTTGAAGTTTATATAGGCCATCGTGCTTGATTCCTTTCATTATCACCAGGTCACCTCGAACAACCTTCAGAACTCCACCTTCTGAATAATACTTGCAACCAGCTGAATCTAGGGCACCCAAGGAAATTAAGTTCTTTTTCAATTCTGGAACATGCCTCACTCCAATCAATGTCCTCACGATACCATCATGCATTCTGATTTTAACATCACCAACACCCACAACATCGCACTCAAGCGTTGTTCCCTAACTGGACTTTATCACTACCCGTGCAATCGATAAGTGATAAACCAGTTTTTATTTGGTGTGACATGAAAAGAACAACCAGAATCCATAACCCATCCATCAAGTGATGAATCATTCGTGACAGACAAGACATAATCAGCATTATCTGCTACAGCTGCAACATTATTTGCAGAATCAACTATAATTCCCTTACCCTTATCATTTTTTAGCTTAAGGCAATCTCTTCTAAGATGCCCCCTCTTGCCACAGTTCCAACAAACAACATTAGCAGTCCTAGACTGACTACGTCTGTTCATATTGGTACTACTATTACCCACACGTGTTCCAGATCTTCCTCTATTTTCACCTACTAGAGCGTAGATCTGATTCGCAGATTCTCTTCTACGAATGTCCTCACTCAAAATCAAATCTCGAACCCCATCAAACGTCAAACTTGTTGACCCGGAGGAATTACTAACAGCAGTAACGGTAGTATTCCAACTATCAGGCAATGAGGATAATAGAATCAAAGCACGTACCTCATCTTCAAAATCAATCTCAACTAAACTCAATTGACTAACAATCACATTGAATTCATTGATATGATCTGCAAACGATGCACCTTCTTTCATCTTCAAGTTAAATAGACGTCGCATCAAACAGACCTTGTTGATCGCAAATGACTTCTCGTACATATCCGACAGGGCTTGCATCAAATCAGCAGTAGTCTTCTCCTTCAGGATGTTAAACGCGACGTCACGAGCCAACGTTAACCGAATAACACCCATAGCTCGTCTATCCAGCAAATCCCAATCAGCTTGCTTCATTGTCTCTGGTTTCTCCCCAAATAAAGGCAAGTGCAGATTCATCTGGTAAAGATAATCTTCAATTTGCATCTTCCAGAAACTAAAATCCTTCCCATCAAATCTGTTGATTTTCACTTTTAATTCTTCTGTCGCCATCGATTCACTTCAACTCAGCCAAAGCCTAGCTCTGATACCACTTGTTGTGATGGGGCAAGTGATCGAACAAATATAGAAGGAAGAAGAAAAATAAATCGGACACTGGATTTACGTGGTTCAGTCGTAAAGACCTACGTCCACGAGGAGAGCAGCAGCGAATTTCACTATAGATCAAACGATACAAGGAGATTACACACTCAAGTCACTCAAACACTCTCTCGATGTTTCTCAAGCCCCAATTACACCCAATAACGCACGCAGTATTTAGCCCCGAAATTCCTCAAAAATAATCTTTCAATCTCACGGAGAAATTACCGCAAATCTTACCTCAAGATTTGATCGACTACAAACACTAAACTTCTTGGATGTAATTGCACGAACGAAAAAAAGACCCGCCAAGCACTCGCTAGAATAACGGCGCTTCAATATGCGGCTTCGCTCAATGATCGTGTGTGGCTTCGTGCGGCAGCAACTCACCGAAAAGAAATAAAAACCCTCTTTCGTGGCTGCCCTCTCCGACTTCTCTATTTCGTAAAGAGCTTCAGCAGCTATTTTATACGTGTGTGTGTGCCCAAGGTCAAACTTTTGACCTTGGGCCCCACCACTTTTGATTCCCTTTTTAAACTCTACGTAGGTGTTTTTCGGGCGTGCTGTGTAGACCTTTCTTTCTCACGTGCAG
Organism: Eucalyptus cladocalyx; assembly: GCA_017140615.1. Lineage (NCBI taxonomy): Eukaryota > Viridiplantae > Streptophyta > Magnoliopsida > Myrtales > Myrtaceae > Eucalyptus > Eucalyptus cladocalyx. The sequence continues at coordinate 20,567,222 of CM029523.1, read as the reverse complement.
GGACTTCATCGGCAGAAATAAAGAATCCTTGAATATTTCCTTTTGTTTTGCTTCACACATCCAAAAGAGAAAGTCCAAGAAAAGAAATTGTTTCTTCTTTCTTCATCCAATTTCAAACTCGAGTCATAATTTAATAGCAACAATGCACCAGCAGTGGTACCAACAACGATAGCAACAGCAGTGGCAACACACCAACAGCGGCACCTTCGACCCCTCTTCTTCCTCCTCCTCCTTCGCCCTTGCCTCTTATCCTTCCTGCCACTTCTTGCTTGAGCAACAATCTCAGTCTCTCCTCACTCACCTGGTCGAGCAACTATGATGGTGGCCAAGCGACGGTGGCCGAGTGATGGCCGGCGAACGACGGTGGCCGAGCAACGAACGACAAAGAAACCCTAATTTCAATCCCCATATGAGCTATACGGTGTCATTTATGTGAGAATGTCCACATATGATGGCAAAACGACATCGTTTTTTTAGGAGGATGGAAAACGACATCGTTGTAAAGCCACCTCAACTTCTTCTTTTTTAAATATAAAAGCCACATAATTAATCTGGCTGGAATCTCTCACTGGTGGCACCAAAGTGATCATTTTTTCTCCAATTTGGCATTTAAGTGATCCGACGAAAACTTTTGGCACCAAAGTGAGTGCCATATACAACTTTTGGCACTGATAGTGTACATGCCTTAAAGAATAACTGTAATTTCTCTAGCCTAGGGAGTTCTCTTCTTCAATTACCTATTTGCAATGAGTACAGACATGTGGTGGCCTATACACACCCTAAATTTTTATTGAAACCATTCTAGTCATCACCGGGAAAGGATCGACATTTACCTCCATTGGAGATTTCCCTTTATCATTGGCAAATTTATCTTTCTTTGTTGAATTGCTTCTTGAATATTCTTCTATGAAACTACACAATTAGAAGTATTATGACTCCACGAATGGTGCCATTTGCGATATTTATTTCCTATCAATTCTTCTTTGGATGGAATACTTTGTACTTCCATTAGTTTTATTTGACCATCGACCAGCAATAGATCAAAGATCTCCTCAGTTCCATTGATATCAAATGAGTAATAGACCAATTCCTTTGCTTTGGCCATAATATTTGACTTCTCTTTTGCTTTGGCCAATTTCAATAGCTAGCAAGTATATGGCTTTTCGATGACCATTTTGGCAACAACTACTTTTGTTGGCTCTATATGTTCTTCATTGAAGTCACTTGTCTCAATGAAGTTAACATCTCATCTTCGACCATGTCTTTTGTCCTTTTGTTGAAGCAAGCTTTCATATTCGATTGTTATAGTGGACAATTGAAACATGTTTGAATAAGGCTGACCTACCATTCTTTCCCTGATCTCAAACTTGAGACCATTGAAGGCTAAAGCTATGAACGTTTTCTCATGCAAGGGGATTGGGCATTTGTTCTTGGCTCTTTTGTATCTTTCTATAAATTGATCGACTGTCTCATTTGTCATTTGTTTCATAATTGACAAGTTAGCAACTGACAAGTCTGGAATAGCTCATTGAAATTATGTATGGAAAAGTCATTCCATTTGCTCTCATGAGAAGATTGAATTGGCTAGTAGTGCCGCTATTTTTTATAACGAAAGTGGAAACAAACGAAGCTTCCAGTGATCGCCATGAGTCGCATCTCCACACAAGGTTAAGAAGTGAGTAATGTGTTTGAAGGCTAATTGGTCATCTTCTCTAGTAAACAACGTGAATTATGGCATCTTGAATTCCTGTGGGTAAGGAACCATATCCATCTAGTTAGGATAAGGCTTCCAATAGACATTTCCCATGTGACCATGATCACCAACGTTATTTGTTAAAGCGGGTTCGACGACCACCTGGTTGTGTGCCATAGGTAATCCTGCTGGGTATTGGGTGCCATAATTATGGTGTAACATCAAGTTCACATTTTGCTAAGGAGGCTGATATGCCATATGCCATGGGACTTGATATATGGGTGATTGTGGAGCCCGGTATACAAGTTGTTGTGGAATTTGGTACATTGGCAACTGTGGTGCTTGGCGTTGTTGTTAAACCCGATACACTAGTTATTGTGGGACTTGGTTTGCCTGAGACATATTTTGGTTGACTAAAGGATCGTTAGCTGTGGGTTAAGATGCATAGGTTGAAATTCTTGATTGGGTATGGGTGGATTAACATCCGAGAGTATAGGTTGAAAAGGCTGGTCCTGCACCTTAGCAAAGAGTATTGGTTCCTGCCCCCCGGCAAAATGTATTAGTTCCTGCCCCCTAAGCAGGAGCTAATGCCGTCCCCTTGATTGTCAATAGTTGTTAGTATAAGCAGCATATTGAGTTGGACGTTAAGATTACTCATAGGATGTTGGGCATTTTCATTCACAGTAAATGACATATCCTGATGAGGTTGCTGTCCAGTTATACAATTAGGATCAAAAGGTCCCTGAGGGTTGATCCACCAGCTTGGGTTATCGAAGCCACTTCTTCTCTCTAGAGAATCCTTATAGGTGCCAAAGGTGGTATACTTTGCCCTATAGGACCGAGATTTACTATAGGAGATAATGGCAAAGAAATATACCTCGTGGTCATGGGAACCTTCTCACTCTAAGGCTGGGTTGAACCAAATAGAGCTTTGTGTTGCCCCTGTGCACACTTATGATATGTATTAATTATCAATGGCCTTACCACATCAATCATTCTCTTGACCACGTAATCAGTAAAATCATTCTATGTCTCTTTGATGGTTCGCCTCATTGAAGAGAGCATGACAAGGGTAATCTCTGTTGCTCTCTTTGGTTCTTCCACTTGTTGCCTTGGGATGTCTGCATTTTCGCTTTGAACTTGATTCAAGGCAAGCTATGCAAATGATGATTCCTCGTGTGAGCTATCATCCATTCTTGGCATCTGTAGCTCCTTCTACATGATTATGATTTCTTGTACATGGCATAGTTCTCTCTTTGACTAACACCAAGTCCCACTAAGTGTGCCAAAAAGATGTTTGTCGGTTTTGGATCCCGCAATAAAATATCTTTTACCAAATGTTGTATTTTGATTTCTATTAAAGGAGACTCAAGTTCTATGTTAACTTTGGACATAGAGGGTCAAATGTGAAAGAGACTATACACCTTATAATCTCAAAACTAAAGAAGTCGCTAGCTTGTCACATATATAATACCTGCAATAATTAGTGTCGAAACCTCATTAATAACATCATCTAGATTCACTTTATGTAATAATGAAATCCCATTAAAATTGAAGTAGTTTGTACAATATCGAAGTTCCTTTGACAAGACTGGGTATGGATAAGATGCCTAGTAAAGCACAACTTCCTACTGAGTTGGAGGACATAATGCCGAAATTGAATCGACGACACTGGCCAATAAAGACAACACCTGTTTGACCACATTTTAAGATAGATATAAGAACACAATGTCACCAATCTAATCAACCAAACTGGATGATGATAACCACACCTAGTACACATCATCTCTAGACGCACATAAACACAACATTGGAATTTAATCAATAACACCAAGCAGATGTGACATCTAATGAACACTGCCTCTAGATGAAATTGAGACACAATATTGGAATCTAATCAACGACATTGGACAATGGTTAGCACTGGAATCTAATCAACAGTACTTCTTGGGATATAGACACTCGTTGGAATTGAATCTACGACGGGAATCTTAAGATATAGCTAGGCTAGAGTAGGAAAAAAATAAAGACAATAAATAGTAATTTTGTGCATTGTTTGCCGCGGGGGGAAGGGGGAGGGGCTCTTTGTTGGATGACCGATGGTATTTATAGGCTAATTTGGTGACTATTAATAATCAGTTACCTCCTCCTCAAGAATCACTCCCTGTTTTGGGTTGAACCGCATTATCCATGCCTATTTGACAACTATGTCATGGCTTGCCCTGCAAGCTTTTAACCTTTTTTTTTTTCCTTTTGAGTTTGGCACCTTTGAACCTATTCCCACCTATTTTCACTACCAAGGCTGTATTTCTATCTTCGATCTTTGGCTTCAACATGTGATACTCTGCCACTCCATCTTGTCATTTTATTTCATGGTCTTGTCAAACTTTAACTCGAAATTTCTCCAAATCCTTAACTGTCTTTTCCCATATAATTATTCATGGGTTGGGCTGATAAATTATAGCTCATATATGGTTAAGATGATTATTTCAAGGTTTTCTGTCCAGCGTGCATTTCACGTGCCCGTAGGGGTATTTTTGGGTTCAACATCCCTCAAGATTGATTCTTTTTTCCTTTGATTTATAAGATTTGCATTGTATTTAATAAGTGTCTAGATAGTGAGGCCTCTATACTCGTCCTCTAAATTATTATTTAAACAAAAAAAAAAAAAAAGACAGCTCCAATGGAGAGAGCACAAAGTAAGAAAGCCCATATCATTAAACAACATTTACCATTCTGTTCAAAAAAACAAAAACAAAAAAAAAAAAACAACATTTACCATTGAAACGATAAATAAGAATAACATTCACCACAATGCTCTCATATTCGACCCATAAATTTGCTTCTATTCTTTCCATATAGATTATTGATCTTATAACAAATTCAACATAGGAATCGTGGAGAAACAAACCTCAGGTCCATGAGAATAAATAGTAAATTGATCATATCATTCGATTATACGACTAAATGAATTACCCAATTTTATCTATTTATGAAAGCAATCTTCCGATTCAGGTCCAAAGTGTAAATGTCATTCTCAAATGCAACTTCGAGAATCAAATTTAACGGAAACTGGGATACGGGGGGGTTTGCTTCACTTGTATAAAGGGCAAACAAGGTCCTAAAACTTTTAATTAGTTAAATTTTCTCGACCAACCTGTCTATCATCATAAATATATTTTGAAGGAATCCACATGCCCTACTTTAAATTTAATGAATTATTTTTTTTGTCACCCCTTTCTCAATAAGTCGATTCCAACGCAACAAAAAAGAGACATGAAAGGAAAAAAAAAAAACCAAAATTAAGGCTGCAATGCAATTGCTGTAAAGCAAATACAAATTTTTAATTCATTGATGAATAAAAACCTGATCTTCTCATTAGAAATTTGATTTAATCAAACTTGGAGATTTGGCGATTCCCTTGATCCTAATTATCTCATTTTTAAGTGTTTGAGAGAAATACTATTAATTATTAGGTGCAATGCATAGAACACCAAAAGAAGTCCTTCCTTGATCAATTTGTTATGATCCGGTTCATACCACGTGTCAAAACCTCAGGAGAAGCAAAGTAATCACGTAAGATGGTGACTATTTATGGGTGTATGCTAGCTTTTTTTTTGGTCGTACGGTGTATGCTAGCTTATAGATTACTTAACATGCTCTCACCCCTCTAGTTTAGGACTTGGCATTTCATAAACTACCCAATTTAAGGAGTTGACGTCCTAGCATTGACTTTTACTATCCAGCAATACTCCCACTTTTCATTGTGTGATCTGATTATTGTCCAAAAAAAAAAAAAAAAAAATGTGTGATCTGATTCATTTCTACCCCTCCATCATTGAAGAAGTTGTGTCAAAAGTCGTAGCTTCGTCGCATCTTATTCAAAGGCTCTCACTCCAGCAATCATTATTTGCCCTTATCAAATCTAGTGGAAAAGTGTTAAAATAGTCCTAAACCTTTTATATTTGTGCCAATTTAGTCATAAATATTTTTTTGATGCCAATTTAGTCGTAAACATTTTTACTTCGTACCGATTTAGTCTTTTTCGGCTAAATTTTCTTGACTGGATGACGGATATTTGATGTGGCTTGATAGATGCGCGTGGACAAATTTTAATATTATTTTAATATTATTAAATTTTTCTTTTTCTTTTTCTTTTTTCCTTTTCCCGGTTCGGTGATTGGCCAAAGGGGACGGGTGAGGTCGACCTCGCCGGACCTCGCCGGCCATCTCACCAATGGCCGCAAGGGCAACCTCGTGCCGGGCGACAAGGGTCAAGCCTTGCCAACGTCATTGAGGCCACAATTCGGCAAGGTCAAGCCTTGCGGCCATGGGCGAGGCTCGACCCTCGCCAGCCCAACACAAGGCTAGCTCAAGGCCGCCCAGGCCTTGAGGGCGGCCTCTCACTGAATCCGCCGAGGGCTAAGCCTCATCAACACCGCCCGGGCCACAATTCGGCGAGGGCGAGCCTCGCGGCATGGGTGGTGTTGGCGAGACTTGCCCTCGTCGAACCTGGCAAGGTCAAACCTCGTCGGCCCGGTGTGAGGCCGGATCAAGGTCGCCCGAGGCCTCAAGGGCGGCCTCTCGCCGAGCCGGCAAGGGTTGAGCCTTGCCCATGGTCAGCGAGGCTCGACCTCGCTAGCGCCACCCAAGCCGCAAGGCCATAGGTGAGGCTCGAGCCTTGCTATCCAACACAAGGTCGCCCTCGCGACCCGCGGTGAGGTGGCCAGCAAGGCTTGCCGACCGAAGTAAGGAGGAGAGAAGAAAAAAAGAAAAAAGAAAAAGAATAATAATAATAATAATAATAAATTCATAAATATTAAAATATTATTCAAAGTTGTCCACGTCGGCGCCGATTGGGCCACGTCAATCGGACGTCGCTCAATCAGCAAAATCTGACCAAAATTGGTCGGAAATGACTGAATCGACACAAAGTAAAAAGGTTCAGGACTAAATTGGCAAAAAAAAAAATTATGATTAAATTGGCATAAATACAAAATATTTAGGACTTTTTTGACACTTTTCCCCTCTTAATGACATGGTATAAACCACGCGAGTTGCCTCATCATTTAGCAAAAATTTCTTAGTAAACTCTTAGCATATGTAGCTCTAATCATTTTACAGTGCTTGAAGTTGGCTACAACTCAATGCTCATTTTCTACAATTTGCTAAGCCTTTATTGACTGCGCTTTATATGAGATAGCAAATGCTAAAAAATAGAATCGGTTAGAGGTTGACTCACAACATAATGAATCTATGGCCTCATGAAAGACGTTGTTAGCCCTTTAACAGTGGGTTACTACACTGTGTTACCCCTTTTATCACTGGACTTCATCCTCATTCTTTTCTATGGGGTGTTCAAAGGGTCATAATATTATCCCATGAAGTCCACAGATGTCGGATACACAGGCCCTAACGGCAGGAATATCCGGAACAATCGAGGGCCTCATCAAAGGGGAGGATTTCTGGAAGGGGAATCAGAAAATTTCATCTTCACACCTTCTTCGTCGCCGGACTCGGGGATGGACAGGCAACAAATGAAATTATTTACCAATTTGCTGATTTAAAGAAAAGAAGTGCAGGTGGTGTGTTATAAGGTGGCCGCGGGGCGGTGATGAGGTCATCCCCAGTGGGTGGCATGGGGAGAGAGAGAGAGAGAGAGAGAGAGAGAGAAGAGCACAAACTCGAAGATAACAAAGAGAGTGGGGGCTCCGCAATTGGGGGCACTAAAGTAGGGTAACAGAGCTCACAATGGCCTAAGGTGTGTGGGGTGGTGTCCCATGGCGGCAGGTGACGGTGAGCGGGAGATTGTATTTGAGAGGTGGAGGCTCGGGGTTTCTCGTTAGTGATATGAGGATGACGGCGTGCTTGGTTTTTTTTTTCGAAGGGAGGGTAACTTGGTCCTTCTCTTCATTAGATTCTATATTTTTAGAGGGGAAAAAAACGAAAGAGGGAAAATTGTATTGGGGTCAAGAGTTAAAAAGGATCTTTGGCGTGTTTTCCCCTTTCGTTTCTTTTTTCTATTTACTTTTCAATTAGCTACACTACTTCCTGATTTAATGAAACAGCTTAGCACGAAATAGAATTAATATAATTAAATACTATCTTCTGAATCGCTACAAGAATAAAAATGAAATATAAGCTTAGTTTATAATCAACTAATATATTTACTTTTTAAAGAGAATAAATAAATTGACTAATATTAGCACTAAGATAATTTTCATCTCGTTCCAAAGAAAAATCTCTTACTACTGAAGCTATAATTTAGAGTTTATTGATAATATATTCACTTTTTAAAGAGAATAAATAAATTGAAAAATATTGGCACTAAGATAATTTTCATCTCGTTCCAAAGAAAAATCTCTTACTACTGAAGCTATAATTTACAGTTTATTGACTGTATTATCGTGTTAGGAGAAGATAGTTGTGCCTATCCAATTTAATCTTGCAAAAATACACGTTCTAGTTGCTGCAAAGTAAAAATCGAAAATTTGAATTGGCCATTCCTATACTGGGAGCACTTCAATACATGAAATTGTAATTTAAAATTTCATTAAAATACAACTTGGGGAGCATTATTAGAACAAAGGGAAAAAAACTAATATCTATCAAACTTATAAAGTGGAATATATAGAAAGTTCTATGATTAGAAGAAGTTAAATAATAATCGCCTGTTTGAAGTTTGAAAAGATCAGTGTAACGCCTTGAACCTAGAATCCGAATTAGAACACATTACTCAATCGCTTATTATCATGAATAGCAATAAAAAGAAATTGCAATGTCCCTAATTTCTTAAAATTACAAAGATTATTCTCGTTGAGCAAGCTCTACACCTAATTCCTTAGAAATCCACATTTCAGAAGAGATTATTAAGAGAATGAATAAATGCAAAAAAGACAAAATATAACTATTAAATGGTACATTGATAGATTGACATGAAAACATAAAATAAATTAAAGTACACTTATATGCTTAAAAAGAAAAGTTGAAAATAAAAAAATATTTAATTAGAATTAAAAATAACAAAATAAAAAGAAAAAAAGAAAAAAAGAAAGGAAAAAGTAAGTTACATAAGATTATGTTTGTTTGGGAAATGAAGGGTAACAACATTATTGAAAAAAAAAATGACAACAAAGAAAAAAAATTGGACGTCCCAGGGTTGGTGATTTGATTGACTCGTGACGTGAATGAATTAAAAGATATGTATAGATATATGTACGTATTAATAGGAAAAATAGAGGTGAAAAGGGGAAAAATGGATAGGAGAAAGAATTCTCCTTTTATCAAAGGAAATCGATAAAGATTGCGAAGAGTTTCTCCTAAAAGAACCATTGATAAAGTAGAATAGACGATTCGCTATGAATAGATAATGGACATAGAGTCCAATGAAATTTTGAGAAGGATTGCCTTATGATCTGCAACGTGGATATCAATCGATAGCTTATCAGACCTATCTCAAAACCCATGGGCCCTCATATGCCTATTTAAAGAGTGCAATAGTTTAATAGCCCAAACGAAAGAAGTATCAATAGTTCACTGTCCATGTGATGCTAACCAAATTATAGATTGAATCGTGAAGTAGAGGAAGTCTATCTCCTAATTGACTATCTAAGCCCATCCCGTTCTTGTGGGATTTGTTATATTTTGAAGATTGGATTGCTAAACAAATTGCAAATTAGATCGCTAACCAATTCGTTATATTTTGAATTTAACTTTCCTTGTTTTTATGAACCGACGCATTGAATGAATGAAGTGCAAATTTTGACGGAAAAAAAGTAAAAACTTTCGGGAAGGATTGCCCTAATCGGAATGTACGACCATGGAGCAAAACAAGATCCCATATGCATCAAATTGCAAAATGGATCGGCCGTAGAGACTCCATTCCAATCAATAGTCAGAGTAAGGGGGAAAAAACTCGCGTGCACTAAAGCAAAGGTTGAATAAAACTGCCAATCCTCAGTCTGCAGCCCTTTTATTATGTACTTAGATGACTATCATTGATTCTGAAATATTTAGACGATCACTCCAAAACTATTTGATACTTGCTTGTCAACACAAGCACGGCGAGCAAGCAACTCTGACAAGCAAGCATTGGACACAATCCAAATAACACAATTTATGCTAGCGAATCAACTGAAACTACCTTGACCTCCGCGGCTGCAATTATAGGATCCATAAGGAGACAAAGGAAAGCTGCAATGGGCAATGGCTTTCTAACTTCCACGGTACGGTAATTCCTAGTTATGATTGTTCTTCCGCTCCTGTCTATGACGCCTCAACTAGGTTTTGTATTTGTTAGTGGGAGAATTTGTAATTGACTTGTATTACTCATCATACAGTGCAAAATTATATATAAGTATTGTTTCACAGAAAAGGAAAGGGAAAACTCTGCATATTGCCCTAACTAGTAATAGAAGTCACAACAAAAATTCATTTACTCTAAAAACAAAAGGTAACTAGTGGCTCGATAAACAAGCCGGTACATGTTGACTAATTGCAGGATTGCATACCCATTTAAAAGTTATGCCCTGTACTTATCAAGGATGACACATAAAACAGGAGGTTCAAGATGTAAATGACTGCGATGAACAGAACAATCATCGTAAGCCAATAAAGTTTGCCCACTGATACGATTAGGGCTGCCAAAAATGCCACTGCCATGCTGATAAAAGCCCGGTACAAACATCCCCCTGCACGTTGGTGAGCTTTTGCTGCTCTGTGGATATTGCTACCGTAACCCCGGAGGAGGGTTACGACTGCAAGGATGGCGTTGTACATGGCTAACGTGTCCGAAATTACAAAAAGCTGAAACACTCCATGGTACAGCATGGTCGCCACTCCCGGGTTTCGATCATTGGAAGGATTATATCCACCGGGCAAGGTGAAGCCAGCAGCGAACGTGACGGAGATCACAAGTGTGGCCACTACCAATCTAGTGTTAATCTCGTCCTGAACCCATTTGGCATGATATGGCTCGCTTGCTCCAGGACTTTGTTCTTTCGGTGACCGAAGGTCTCGAACCTTGCTTTGCGGTACTCCAGCTTTAATCAAAATTTCACCTCCCCGTAGCTACAAATGTCAAATCAGAGAATTAGTGATCAATCACGAGCACAGTAGATTCAGTTAACAGGAAACACTGCGTGCAACCAAAATTACGTTACCGCTGGATCATTCATTCTGAAGCTCTGGGGTTCCATGGCCACATCCAGGGCGGTCAAGTTGTCATTGTTCAGAAGCTGCAAGTTAATTCTTTTGTTTTTCGTCAAAGAGCCCAAAACTCGCCAATGGTTGTGCATCGATGCCAAATGGAGGGGTGTGTTTCCATCAACATCTTGCGAATTCACCAGCTTCTCGACGTTGGGCTGACCGCATTTGTTGAGTATGTGCCGGACCACCCTTTTGTTCCCGCCCTTGGCTGCAACGTGAAGAATATTCTGACCCTTTTTGTTTTTAATCTCTGCTAGGTCGGGCCACATTTTCACTAACACTTGGGTTGTCTCAACGTGGCCGTGTTCGCAAGCGATGTGAATTGGGTAGGAGCCGTTGTTGTCCGTTTGAAGGGCAAGATAACTGCATTTGCTCAGCAGGAACTGCACCGCCTCGACATTTCCAACCGATGCTGCAGAGTGCAGTGGTGTCCCCCCGTCTTCACCTTTCAGGTTTAGTAACTTCGGAAGCTTGTCTATAATTTCTTTCCATATACCTGATATCATAGGCCATAGCACTTCTTAGGTTGGGTGCAATTTGCTTGTTAAATAACTGTTGCTGTTCTCTCCTGCAGAGTTTTTGGCTTTTTGACCGAAAGCTATTATCAAGCTTTTCTACAAATTGGACGAATATGAATTTTGAAAAAGAGCAAAAAGCAGTTCAATTTACTTACCTCTATGCATTTGTGGACTAGAAGTACACAAAAAAGTTTTCCATTACCTGATTTCCTGTCCTTAAGTGCGGCAAATGGTGACATGCCCTGTATCTTGGCTGCGTAAGCTTTGTCTCTCGCATAAGCTTCCAAGAGAAGCCCAAGAATCGTCATATCCCCGGTTTCAGCTGCCAGATACAACGGAGATTTACTATTCTTGTTCTTCCAATATATAATTTCCGAGTCTGTTTCCAGGTGAATTAGCTTTTTTGTTGCGTTGATCCTTCCCTCTTGAACAGCGACATGGAGCGGAGTCTCCTCCAAGGAGTTCTTCCGGGTCAAGGTGTTAGGGAAATGAATGAGAATGAGCTCCATGACATCATCATTTCCAGAGCTTGCTGCTACATGAAGCAATGAATTTCCAGAGGGGGTGACTTGGTCGAAGATTAGCGACAAAGCTAGTTTCCTCGACTCAGACACCTTTTCTAATGTATGGATGAATTTCTCAACATCCCCTTCTTTCGTGGCTTCATATAGGTAACAATCCATAATTTGGTTCAAATCACCATCTTCAAGTTGTTGTTGGTGATCTGGAGCCCGGACGTATCTTGCCTTCAAAGCCTCAATCCTTTCGTTTGGCATTGCCCTTGTTACACTCCCGTCAATGCTTATCGCGTGAGCCATTTGCTACTGCGGACGGTTTCTTTTTCTTTTTTTCCTTCCTTTGATCTCTTCCCCCCAATGTGGTAAGAATGCAAAAGGAAGAGAGCACTCGCCCTTATAAAGGTCAAGCTTTCACATGAACCCAACACCTATGCGACTCCGGCCAATGTCATTGACTTCTGACCCAACAGTTAATTAGTGATCAGCGCAAGAAGTTGTGAAGTCTTTGTCCGATAAACTATGTCAATTACCCTGTCCAAAAGTAAAGAGACTCTCACTGTTCAAAGAACACAAGTTACGATATGTTTTCTACACTATCATTGATTTTGTCTATTACATTGTTGATAAAACAAGTCCATTCCATATTCTTCCTTATCAATTCAGAAAATATATTGACTCATCTCGAATAATGTCAACCCCATCATAAAAATGAGCTTCACCTTAAATTTGCAATCCACAAGTTGATGGAAATCAATCTACTAGACAAAAGAACTGAGAATAATAATAAAAACCCATCATAAATGATCTCGCATTCTATGGGGTCGATATATGTTAGATATAGTGAAATTCACATGAAGCATAGTGAACCATTTGATTGGTCAGTCTCAAGTCTCAACTAACTTAATTTTGTCCCCTCTTCCCAAGATTCCGTTTTTCTTCTGCTAGGTAGGATCACCGTATTTGTCCATCTACTAGTCTCCTTTGCCGTTCTAAAAATCCACTCTTAATTCGACAAAAAAAGCATCACTCTTAAATGCAATTTTGATACTCAAAGTTGCCTCCAATAGGAGAACATAGGGAGAAAAAGAATTTACCCTTTGGACCTCATTAGAATAATTAAATATTAAATCAAGCATTTATCTAACAGATTAAGCTTTAAGAAACAATTGGTTGCGATTCCACAAAAATCTGACAAACCTAAATTGGAAGATTGCTTTCACAAATAGATAAAACTGGCTAATTCATTTAGCCGAATAATTGAATGATTGGAGCAATTTACTGTTTATTCTCATAGACTTAAGGTCTGTTTCTCCACGGTTCCTGTGTTGAATTTGTTATAAGATCAATAATATATATGGAAAGAATAAAAGCATATTTACGGGTCGAATATGAGAGGTTTTTATTTCTTGTTTCGATAGTAAATGTTGTTTAATGACATGGCTTTCTTACTTTGTGCTCTTGCAATTGGTGCCATTCTTTTTTTTTTTTTCTTTTTTTTGGTGACTAAGGAACCGCCAAAGATCACCCTTCCGGGATCACACAATCCTTCGGTGCTCGGTAGCACTCGGTAACACCATCTCGGCATCGCCACAAGTTGCTATTCGGTGTAGAAACTCTATTACACTTCCTCAAGATCTCATAAGTATTTAATCTCTTTTTTTAGTACAATTTAAGCTCGACAAATGAAATAGCAAAGAACTAGGAGCTTCGGACTTTTGAATTTTTCTTTCATGCACACACTCGAATAATTTGAGCGTTTTCCTTATATACTCCTCCATGCATTCATAACCGTTGACACCTTCCAAAGGAGTTCTTCCAATCTACCCGTTGGACAGAATCAATTAGGGAGATCTCAAGTTATTTAAGGAATATGATGATAGTCCATCAATCATGCTCGCCCATACAATTAGGATCTAGGTTTCCATAAGTAGAATCTTCCGAGTATACTTCACCAATCAACAAATCTAACTATCTGAATTGATATCAACAAGAATAACTGATCATGAGATTCTATTTCCAGTTGTGAGATCTTCTTCAACAGTATAAACCAAATCCTTAAAGATATACTCACATCTGGACAAGTCTTCTTAATCGGATAAACCTTTTCTTCGTTGGTCTAGAAACTATCAGTGAGAGCAAACTTTAAATCTTGAGTCTTGAGTCTTGAATCTTCAGACTTTGACGACAGAGTCTAGAGATCGTCAGACTATAACACTTGAGTCTACAAGTCTTCAAACTAGACTGATGCAAACGTTTTGTCAGCTTCAAAATAAATAAGGAAGTTTTCTTCAACACCCACAAGCCCTCAATTTAATCCTCTATGTCCCCCAATACTTTCTAACATATAAAATTCCACCATTAATCCAATTTGAAGCCAAAATTCCAGCCCTCAATCTAAGCTCCGAATTTCACAATTTAAGCTTCAATTCTTCACCAAATTCCCCAAATTTGATGTCCAATTTCGTTGAAGAAAAAGCCCATACCATTTCTACAAGTGCCCATCGCCAAATAGCTTGGCTTGGAAGTCAATACTCCCTAGGGGTGAGTGGTTCCAGGTTCCTTACAGGTTTCGCTTGGAACCTGGAACCTACCATCGGGTACAGGTTCCTCATTTTTTGGAACCTGGAACCTACCCTTCAGAACCAAGAACCTGGAACCTACCCTGTCACAGGTTCCAGGGTCGGTTCCAGGTTCCAACAGGTTCCAACAGGTTCTTTATTTTTTTTTTCATTTTTAGTTTAAAAAAATGGAAATGAATGCATCAATAATAACGACATAGCCATGAATCATGCAACCTGATGCTAGAACACACTTCACATGCTAAACCGACTTGAAGCTATTGAAGACGCCCAATAAACTGATGTTACTCTCATTTAGACATTGCAGATAGCAAACCAGCTGGTAGGCAAAATTGGGCACTTACATCACTACTGCATACATACCACATAAGTTGAAATTCCTCAGAATTGACACAACTAAAAGCTCCCCAATGTCTGGAAGGACGACCACTAATAATCACTACCACACTATGAGAACAAGCACCACCGTGACCTCAACAAGTACTGAACAAGAAAAGCAGGTCCAACACAAGCCTATAAGTCTCATCTAAATAAGAAGATCAGGCCAATCATTAGCAGAATCGATCAAAGGCACTGAACGTTGAACACAATGTGTTGTAACAACGACAAGCTTAACAAGACATAAAGTTGAAGCAACATTAAAATTCACTAAAATCTCATCCCTGATACTATCAAAACCACATGAAGCAACATAAACTACCACAATTCGCAGATCATCGGATATAAAAAATGCTTGTGCTCGAGAGTAACAAAGCAGCACTGTATCTAAGCAGCTATTTGCTTCCTTAAAAGTCTTCAATTCGCTTAAAAGCAATAATCAGAAAAGCATCGAAAAGTCTCTTTCGCAACAACTAAAAAGCTCTAACCCAAAGCAAAAGTACCTCCTCCCATGAAAACATCTCAGAACCTTAGCTTGGTGCGGCGCCAGTGCCTGCGCTTCGCGATGTACCTGAACGATTTCGGCCACAAAAATTAGGCCACAAAAAAATAAAAAAAAATAAACAGACAGCTTTTTTTGGACAAAATGTGAAGGAATTGGATATGAACCTGATGGTGTTGTCAGTCCGCATGCGAATCCAGTGAGGGATGGGCCTGTTCTGCCTCATCTTCTTCACCAGCTTCTTCTTGATCTGGCGACGGCGAGCACGCGGTGACGGTGGCGCGACGGCGACGAAGGCACGAGTCTCACAGCACCAATGGCGGCATGAACGGCGCACCGAAGACGGCGGCAGCCACAGCTCAACCCACGACCAAGGAGGGAAGAGCTCAGTTCGGGCGGAGGTGGTGATGGTTCGGAGCAACAATGGCCCGGACGGCCGAGCAAGAGGTGGTGATGGTGGCTTGGGGACGGCGGCGGTGCCTCACAGCGGTGCGGACGGCAAGACAGCTCGTCGGGCTCAACGTTGAGACGGCTTGTCGGACGAGCAGTGGGTGGTGGGGGTTCGGTGGCCAAGAGGTGGTGGTGAGTAGGGCGTGGGGCGGCAGTGTGGTGGTGGGTGAAGCAGCAACTGGCGAGAGGAAGGAAGAAGAAGAAGAAGAGGTGGGGGGGTTCGGCCGAGAGAGGGGGAAAGAGAAGAGAGAGAGAGAGGAAAAGAAAAAGTGGGGGGAGGAAGTGAGGAAGAAGTGGAGAAAAGAGAGAGAGAAAAAGAAAGGGAAAGGGGGAAAGTTGAACAGAAGGGGGGAAAATCGCGTGGAAAGAGAAGAGAGAGAGAGAGAGAGAGGAAAAGAAAAAAGTGGGGGACAGGAAGTGAGGAAGAAGTGGAGAAAAGAGACTGAGAAAAAGAAAGGGAAAGGGGGAAAGTTGAACAGAAGGGGGAAAAATCGCGTGGAAGGAATTAGGGTTTTTTATTTTTTAACTTTGCTGGTTCCGGTTACTCAGGTTCCGGTTCCTATGGGAACCGGAACCGGGAACCGAACCGAAACCTCCTCCGGTTCGGTTCGGTTCTGTTCTACCCTAACCACGCTCACCCCTAATACTCCCCTCAATTCAACCAATCCAAATTTCCGTAAAAATCTCAACTCTTGAAAATTCCCAAAAGATGAGTTGACGTTCTTAAAATAAATTGAACGTATTTAACTTTCAAACTCAAATCGAGTTCAAAGCGGTTAATTTCAATCGATGATATTTTAGCGTTACCTAACCTAGGATGAGTTTTATGAATTTTTATTACAATTGACCCATGGTCGATTATTTTCGAGCAACAATGTGTATCTTCGACTAATTAAGAATCCTCGTTTGTCGTGAAAATCTCGAGATTTCACATATAGACACAATATACCAAAACGACAGAAAAATCGATCTAGTGCTAATCGACAAGAATTTTACAATCTGGTGGAATCACTCATACTCTAATCACCTATCTCAGTCAAATCGACTTGTCTCCGGTCTCTGATAGATTTTCGATTGTCGTAATAACCCTGCAGATTAGCGGTTGAAAGAATGGTCACAGTTGAATCTCAGCTTCTATGCATTAAAATCCCTTAATGGTTTCCCCAAATAATCTAATTATCTCATGAGTAATCAGCCGAGAAAATGACACTGTAAGCGCGTCGATGAAATGCTCGATTCATTCAAGACTGATGTTCACCTCTACACACGCCCCTTCCATGAAAGTGGGAATAGACACCACATCCTTTCCTTTTCAAGAGGAAGTCGCCGCATCAAATCCTACGGTTTTAAATCCACTGAAATTTTTTTGAAGGGGCAACACCCCGATATCTACTCCCCTTTATATATGTAGAGCATGGGGACATTATAGCATTCAAGAAAAGTTGAGACCAGTTCATGTTATTAGGGGTGTCGACGATTTGATTTCATTCGGATTTTACTAAAATTTGAATTGAATCAAACTATTTGGGTGTGTATTAATTTTAAACCAAACATAGCCCCAAACCAGATATAACCCGAACCGAAGACTTGATTCTATTCGGTTCAGTTCGATTTTTTGATTTTCTCATTAAAAAGAAATCTAGGGAAAAATGAGATATTATGTAATTATAATATTAAGAAGACGAGTAATTTAAAATTCGATTCAATTAATCAAACTCAAGCTATCCAAATTAGAATAAAAAATGATTATTTTGTTATTATTTGAATCGAAATTCGAATTGTACTGAAAATGGAAGAAAATACGATTAGGTTTGGATCGATTTCAATTGCAATTCGACCCTCCCGTTCGGTTCCGACACTCCTAATTAGCGGACACATGTATCTCGCTTTTGTCTTCTTAAGTGGACCCCGCATTTCCTTTTCCTTTAGTGAGACCTCACGTCCTATCCTCTCTTGCTTGCATTGAATGGCGGAATACTTGTACGGACTTCGATTGAGCGAAGACCTCCACATGTAGTGACACCCCCACGTCCCATCCTAATCTCTTTCTTGCATTGAATGGCAGAGTACTGTACCAGTGCGGACTTCGATTGAGCGAGGCCTTCACGTGGGAGACAACTTCACGTGAAGTTCTTCCCATGAAAGAAGACTAATCGAGCCTGCCCCTGCATTTCCAAGCTCTGGTACACCCCACATCTTTGAATTCTCTCCATCTTGCATTGAATGTCGGAGCACAGGTGAGAGGGACTTTGCTTTGAGCAGAGGCATCTGCACATCAAGTTTTATCACGTTGTCTAGATTTCTTGAACAAAAATATCTTCCGAATGAGGTGGGCCCAGCTTGACTGATCGGGTCCAGTCCCTGCAATTTTCATTTTCAATTGTATTAAGGTCTTTCCATGTCCCCGTGCCGTAGCAGCCCCCTGTCGCAATGCTTTAGACAGTTTTTCTCATTTATATTAGGATGTGTCTGAAAGAGATACTCACAAGATGAAAGTTAATCGTACTCTCAGTCGCCCTTTTTTTTTTTTGTTAAGATACTCTCAGTCGCCCTTTAATTCTACTTCAAGTAGAAAAAGTGAAGCTCGGGAATTGTTATTTATCTTTTTGGGAAAAAAGCCGGTTTTTATCTTGCCCAATTTGTAATTTCTTTCCCTTTTCCGCATGTATCATTATTACTTATCATACACATACTTGACGACATGGCATAAGGTACACGAGTTATCACATCTAGTAAAAATTTCTTTGCTATCTCTTAGCACGTGTATATTTTTTCTTGAAATTAACGATAACTCAATACTTACGTTAGTTTTTGACTATCTCCTCTAGCCATGGAGAATTTACGTTCTATATAGAATGTTCGGTTTAACCCGTAACTATTCAGTCCACTTATGTACAAACTTCGCGACATGACTTAATCTTGCAATCTAATGGAAGACAATGTTATCTTTTTAGTATTAGGTTATTACATACTTGATGTATTTGCTAAGCCTTTTTTATATAAATAAAGTTTGCTCGAGTTTGCACACAATGACTTCATCCTCATTTTTTTTGCCTCTGGGGAATATCACACAGAATGTTTGAAAAGATCAAGTGCGTCATCAATGTGGGGAGTTCTTAAAGAGGACCAACGAGGAACAAATGAGATATTTATTAAAAAGATTAATGTACTAAAACTATTAAAACATGTCACGAAAATATAATTGAACCATATAACTTGCAAAAAGTGCAATCAAATATTAAAATTTGTCAAATTAATGCAATCGAATCACTGTTCAACTTGGCTAATAAAAAATGCTTATATAATTTTTTTAGATGTTTTTTTCTCCTCGTTATTTCCTGATTCTTTAATGTCCATTTCTTGGGCACTCTTCTCTAATTATTCTTTCATTCCTTTTTTCCCCTAATGTTTTAAACATGTTTTTCTTCTCATAGATCGGGTGTTCATAAATTGCTAAACTATAACTTAGTATTAAGAAAGATGCGAATCACTACATTAAAATGTGTCTAGACGCATGGGATTAATGTAGTGATTTTTTATTTTATTTGTAATCAGTAGATTGGAAATTGAAGTTTTTTTTTTATTTATTAAGCGTTGTTAACGCATATTTAAGATGTATTCGTTGATAAGACCTTTACAAACACATATTCATTTCTCATGACCGGGGACAGAGGTTAAAAGATTCTCCATACCTAACTTGGACTTGTCTTTATGTTTGTTTGTCTTTTAGCTCTCTGGTAGCTGCCTTTTCTTATCTTCTTGACAAATGGAAATATGATACCGCCATCATGTGGATGGTGACGGGAACTTATTAACTCCCGGACCAAAGAGAAAACAAACGTTATGAATTATATTATAAAAAATAAAATTATCACTCAAATCTCTGAATTGTTACCTAAAACTTAAAATAATGGATATTAATAGAATGAACCTTTTATTATATCACCAAAACCTTTAAACTTATACCAACGTGATAAAAATACACACTATCGCAATTCTATCCCAGAAGGCTTTTAAAATCTTACATAGCAGCTTGTAGGCATCTAAAAGTTAAGTGAATCTAGAAAGTTATACCAAAAACCTCAAGTTATGCTTGCTTTGATTTCAATTCATCAAAAAATTTCTCGCCTTGTCGATACCCCAAAGTTTACAGTGTGGAATCTACAAAATGACTTTGTTATCTTCGAATTTTGCGATATACCTTTCTCGCTAAATAATTTGCCTGTTGATGCCGATGGGGATATGCCCCCACTACTATGAATGTTTTGTTGAGCATTATGCTTTTGTTTGATGAAATTCTCTTTCTACCGGACAAGAACTTCTCAACTTGGTTACTACCCTTTTATGTAGAAAATTCGAACACATCATACCAATAATTAAAATACGTAATTTTCGTACTGTTTTCAATAGATTTCCACACTATAAAGGTGAGTATATAAGGATATGAACAACTAACAATTGTAAAGAATTTTGATATGGTAGACAAGGAGCGGAGCTCATTAGGGAATGTTTAATATTATTTAGAAAGCTATTCTTAGATAAGTTTATTTCAAAATGAATGCAGTAGGAAGTTATTCTTCAATTTTTGGCTCTTTGGAGAAGAATCTTACTTATCTTTTATAAATACATTAATAGAATCAATCACAAATTGATTAAATAATCGAACTTGAAGACAAGTTCATTTTTGGGAAAAGTTTACTTATGAAAACCTAGATTCTGATTGTATGATTAGAATTAAGGGATTTTCATCTCAATTTTCAAATGGTTATAAGATTTCCATAGTCAATTTTGTCCAACCAATTGATTGGGAGAAATTCTTCTAAAAAATGACAACGGTTAGTGAGGCGTGGAGGAATATTTAAGGTAGTCATTTAATCTATTTGAGATAGGGCATAAAAATTGAAATTCCAAAGTCTGAAGTATTTCCAACTAATTGTTCTTCATCACCAGTGCTTACAAATTGTACTCAAGAGAAAAAATCACAAGAAGAGTGCCTTAGTGAAAGAAAAAAGATCTTTCACTAAGTGTTTGCACTCAAAAATTGTACTTCTTTGTTGATACTATAGTGGATTCTGGCCAGAAAGCTGTCAACGTGAAGAGTGGATGCGAGCTTGATTTAAGTCGAACCACTATAAATTTTGTATACAATCTTCTCTTCTCTTAACTCTCTTTCTTTACATTTGTTGCATTCTTTTAAATATCGCAAAAATTAATTCCATCTCTTATCTTATTTTGAACGTTTATCAGAAGCCTCATAACTCATTTTATTAGACTTTGTTCGGTCTTCAAACTTTGTTCGATATTTATTTTATTTAATAATTTTTTTAAACACATATCCATCCCTATCTAGGTGTTTGTACTGGCATTACCACTACACACTAATAAAAGAATAGCAAATGTTGTTAATTTCTCACCACAATCTCTAACCTATCAAATACTCTAGCTACTCTATTACATGTTTTATTTTGATTTTGCTATTGTGCGAATTCAAATCTTTCAATGACTTTTTAACTGACCAAATGAATATCAGCCGATATACTTAGTTGTTACATTACCATCAACCTGATCTTTTGGCATAAATATCATCAGTACCTGATCTTTTTGGTTGACTAGTACTGTTTATAATAACAGGACATTTGCACACTTGTTTTTATTGGATCACATCATGGATGTTGCGTAGTCCTTTGGTTCAATCATTTGTAAACGACATAATAGGTAATATATCAAGAATCATTTGAATATCATCAAATTCACTTGAAGATAATTTATTCAACAATTATGACATCTCAAATTCTACATCGAATGGGAGATGCTATGTTGAGTGATGTATAAGCTAACATTAATGTCAAATATTCACTATCTTTTACAATTACTTATTTAGAGTACTCCTTTTTCAAGAAGGACCCGTATGGAATGACCCGTATGGAATGACCTAGGTTGTTACTAATTTATCGAGGATGGACTTCTTTTTGTACTCTTTCGATTGCACCAAGTAATTTATAGTATTTCCTTGAATGCAAAAATAAGAGACCGTTAATCTAGACCAAGAAAATCCCTAAATCTGTAAGTTTAATTAAAGATCAAATTTCACATCAGACGATTCAGTTTTTTATGTACTAATTTATTTAAAATTGCATTTGCTTTATATGGGTTGCAGCCTTGATTTTTTTGTCCTTTCATGTACCTTTTCTGTTGCCTTGGAATCGATTGTTAGAAAAGGAATTTTCATCTGGAGTGGGACATCCCTACCCCACCTAGCCCAAAAAAGAGAAATTTAATGTAGGGATATGCAATCCTTCAAAACATATATAACGATAGAAAGGTTGGAAAATATAATTTAGCTAATTACAAGGATTTAGGCCTTTGTTTGGTCTTAATACAAGTAAACCCCTCAATACCTCAAATTCTGTTGATTTTGGTTTTCAAAAGTCGCATTTGATAGGACAATATATGGAAAAAGAGTTTTTACCTTTGATTACATTACTACTTCTGACAGAAAGACAAGCATTACACTTGCAAAAGCAAACCTAGTCCCTCTACAATGCTTGTCTGGCCTGATCTGTGTAGTCATGAATGAAGTAATGCTATCTTTCGAGTTATTAACTTAAATTATTATATTATCATTAGACAGAAGCCACTGGAATTAAAAAAAAAAAAAAAAGGCCGGGGGACTAATTTAAGAACTCCTTTTTTCTATAGGAGACCTCTGACCTAGCTAAAGATAATTTAGCAAAAATATCTTCCGAATGAGGTAAGCCATGCCCAAGCCTAATCCTTTTTTTTTTTATGGTGAGACCCCACATCCTTTTTTTCTTTCTTTTTTTTAATTTTGCATTCTATATAAGAGTACATGTGATGAACTTTGATCGAGTGGGACCACTACATCAGGTCTTGCTTATTGCCTAGTGATAAAGCTAGTACAAACACCTAAAGAGGAATTAATAGATGTTTAAAAGATTTTTTTATAAATAAGATAAATTTCGAACAAAGTATGAGAACTAAACATAATATGATAAATAGATCACCTAAATTCTTATTAATATTAAGAATCAGATGAGAGATTTAGTTGAATTTTGTGATACTTAAAAGGATGCAATAAATTTGAATAAAAAGAGTTAAGGGGAGAGTAAATTGCATACAAAATTTATAGTGGTTCGGCTTAAATTAAGTATACGTCTACTATCTTATATTGATAGCATTCACTATAACATCAACAGAGAAGTATAATTTTTCAGTGCAAACACTCAATGGAAGATTCTCATTCTCTCACTAAGTTGCTATTTTTGTGATTTTCTCTGTTGAAGACAATTTGTAAGCACCGCCGATGAAAAACAAGTGGTTGGAAAAGACTTCGGACTTTGGAATTTCAATTTTTTACTCTCAATCTCAAATAGACTGAATGACCTCTTTAAATACTCCTCCATACTTCACTAGCAATTGGCATTTTCCAAAGAAATTTATTCCAATTAATCCGTAGGATAGAATCGATTAAGGAAATCTTATAGCTATTTAAAGATTGAAATGAAAATCCATTGATTTTGGTCACCCACACAATCGAATCTAGATTTCTATAAATAGATACTTAAAAAAAATGAATTTATCTTCAAGATTGATTTTATCAATTTGCGATTGATTCCATCAATGTATTTATAAAATGTAAGTGAGATTCTTTGCCATTGAGCTAGATATTGAAGAATAAATTCCTATTGCGTTCATTTCGAATCATTGTTGCAAGATCATTAAATTTGAGTCTAATTTACCACCTGCGGCGGCGGCGTAGTGGTTGAGTGCAGGTTCCTTTTGGGAGAGGTCCTGAGTTCGATTCGCTGCGTTGTCCGCCTTGCGAGAAAGGACCCACGACTTACCCCGGGCAGCAAGAGTGGTGGTGAGTGGTGGTGACTCTACTGCTCCTCTAGGGTTTATTCTGCCGCGAAGTGGCGCACGGAGGTTCATTGGGTACAAAAAAAAAAAACAAATAAATAAATTTGAGTCTAATTTTATATTTGTTATGGATTCTGATTAAGTCTTGATTGCGTCAGAGTGAAAAAGACTTATGGAATGAATAGATTTTGGCAAAAGCCTGCGATATAACTTCAGAAGTATACTATTTTTCAAAATATATAATAAGAACCGGAAAGTTTTGTCAACTTCAAAACTTGATAGGAGTTTTCTCAACATGTAGATCCTCCCATGAGTAGAAGAAATATATCGTCCAAATTAGGTGGGCCTAGCTCGAGGCTAAGCGTATCTACTACCCGGCACCTCTTCTTTTTCCTAATTATATGAGGTCTTTCCATAAATCAAATATCGTTGTACCATCAAAGCCTCTACGAAATGATTTAGACAAATTTACCTAAATTACCAGCCATGTACAAGAGGCTTGGGGGAAAAGGCAAAAAAAACATTTTAATCTTGCCCAATTTGTATCATTATTGCTTAGTGTACACATATTTAATGATAGGGCACATGTCACATGAGTTGCCACATTACTTAGTAAATATTTCTTAGTAGACTCTTAGCACACTTATCACTACTCATGTTACTTTGTTTGAAGTTAACTAAAACGCAATGCTTATAATGGTTCTCTCTAACTTAATAATCTAGGGATACGATAGACCTAGCTACCCACACATTTATTGAACAACTTGCAAATTCCAAAAACAATGACCATCCCAATCAAAAGAGAAAAAAACAAGAAAAGTAGAGGAAAAGTTACACAGTTGAGATCACATGTTGCGCTATGGTTAAAGAGATTAAACTGAAGTTGCTTTAATAAAAAATTGTTTTGCTTTCACGTTTCTATAGACCGAAGACATGCCAAAATCCATTCCAATCCTAGAGAAATAAAAATCTTGGCCGACGTGGTATGAATTTGACGTTGAAACTTACCGATCAAAAAGAGATTCTTGTTGTGAAAAAAAAAATGATCCTCCACGGTTCGCATCAAATCCTACGGTTTGTATATTTTTGCAATTTAAGTATTAAATTCACCGAATAATTTCTAAAGGGGGGACACCACAATATCCACTCCCCTTGAGTTTGCACGGACATACACGTAGCGAGTGGGGCATTATAGCATTCAAGAAAAGTCGAGACGGGTTCCGGCGCTTGGGTTCATATCATATCTCTTAGCTGTATCCTACTTTCCTACTCACTACGGCCCCGCACCGTCCTTTTCCTTAGTGAGACCCCACATCACATCTCGAGTACCGTACTAGTACGGACTTCAATCGAGCGAGGCCTTCACATGCAGTTTGGCTTGTTGCCGCAGCTCCTTCCATGAATGGGAGAGTGCCATTCATGTCCCATTCATGATGGAGACTAATCTGGTCCGCCCCTCTGCAACTCCTGTTCTGGGAGACTGCACATCCTGGCATTATCTGGCATTTTACATTGACGGCAAGAGTACTTGTGATAGGGACTTTGATCGAGCGAGGCATCTGCAGAGATCAGGCTTTATCACGCGCTGCCTAGGTCTTTTCATGAACAAAAATATCTTCCGAACGAGGTGGGCCCAGCTTGAGACTAATTGGGTCCGGTCCCTGCAACTTCCTTATTCAATTATATTAAGGTCTTACCATGCATAAATATTGTCGTGCCATAGTAGCCCTCCGTCGCGATGTTTTAGACAGTTTCTTTTCTCAATTATACTTACGACGATCCAGACTCTGGGGGTGGGGGTGGTAGGGAGGTTGCACCAGCGGACAACTGTGATCTAAAAGCATACGGAGATTAAGCGCATGTCTCTTATCCCATATCATTAATGGAAGAATTCTAAACTAGTTGATGAAGCTTGAATTTTTTTCTTGTATCAACATTTAAGGCTGTGAGGGCCAAAGACCTAAGGTAGACAATATTACACGCTAATTGCTTTCGAATCCTTACAAGTGATATTAAAGTCAACTCCTAATAGTGAGGATGCTGTGTTATAAGGGGTGTAGAATATGACAACCCAGACCAATGATAGACAGCGTGATTAGGATTGCGTCGGCAGGCGATTGTGACCCAAAAGCTAGGCACATGTCTTTTATCCCACATCATCAAAAGGGGAGTCTTGAGTTGGTTGATAAAGTTTAGATTATTTGTTTTGTGTAATGTGTTTTAAAGTTATGGGGATTAGAAACCCAAAACGGATAATATCACATAGTGATAGCCCCCAACCCTTGCAATGTTTTGATGTGTTTGAAAGAGACATTCTTATGATTAAGAGAGAGGTAAATAACTTCATTAAAATGTCTCTAGACAAATGAGATTGTGTAGGGATTTTTTATTTTATATGTAATCAATATATTGAAAATTGAAGTATTTTTTTATTAAGCATTATTAACGATTATTTCAAAGGTATTCGTTGATAAGAGTTTTATAAACGCATGAATATTCATTTGTCATGGCCAGGGACAAAGGTTAAAAAAAAAAATTCTCCACACCTAACTTGGACTAGTCTTCGCATTTGTTTGACTTTTAGCTCTCCAGTAGCGGACTTTTCTTACTTTTTGACAAATGGAAATATGATTCCGCCATCACGTGGATGGTGAAAGGGACGAATTACCTCCGGATTCAAAAGAGAGAAAACAAACGTGATGAATTACCTCAAGTTAATAAAGATGAGTATTGTAAGAAGGGACGGTATCACCTAAATCTTTAAATTAGTGCCTAAAACTATGCATACTATAATATCAATACTCTGAACTTTTTATTATATCACAAAAACCTTCAAACTTATATGCACTCTATCGCAGTTCTGCTCAAGATGGCTATTGAAAATCTTACACGGTGGCTTATAGACAAATGGAAGTTAAGCAAATCTGGAAAATTATACCAAAAACCTCAACTTATGCTTGCTTTGATATCAATACATCAAAAATTTTCTCGCCTTATCAATGCCCCAAAGTTCATAGCATGGAATTTGGAAAATGACTTTGTTATCTTCAAATTCTGCGATATACCTTTTGTTGGGAATGACTGATCCCCGAAAACCGGATTCGACACTAAATCGAACCCCTAAATCAATGCGGAAGACGAAGCCCGGGAAAACACGCATCACCGATTGTAAAGCACACCACGAATTCGAGCGTACTTGCCCTTGTGATTAAACACCAACGCTGAAGAAGAGGAAGAAATTCTCGCCCCGATGATGTCAATTCGCCTTGGAAGGGAAACGGCGTCGCCTTGAGCGTTTGGGAGAAAAAGAGAGAGTTTTTCTTTTCTAGGAGAGAGGGAGAGGAACGTACGTACGTTCTAATTTCCAAGAGGTGTTTTCTCTCTCTCTCTCCTCCCTTTTATACATTTCCCTTCCACGGGTCCTATTCCCGTGGGCCGGGCCCTTTTGAGCCCAGATTAAGCGGATGGGCCTTAAGCCCATCTTATAAATCCATCATCTCTCACTCGCACATGGTGGTCCAAAACCAACATGGGCGGACAGTCCTACTCGGTCCATCGAGAAAAATCCAGATAGACTCTCACTTAACATGGTGGGCCGAACATAATCCTCTTTTTCTCTCTTCAACATTCATACGGTGAATAATCCGTGCGACCAAAGATACTTTGAGAGCTCGTTAACATACATCTGTTAGGAATATATAGCAGCTCATAATGGGCATCACATCCCGAGTAGATTTAGTATGCGTCCTAGATCGATCGATCACATTTATATCTCTCTTGATCTCTTTCAAACAATGATATATATATATATATATATATATATATATATATATATATATATATATATATATATTGTATTCACAATTATGATTATCACAAAGACAGTCATAATTGGTTAACCGGTGAATACAAAACTACAATGTGACTCTCCAAAAACGATCTTCCTCTTTCCTTCAAACTCTCAATTTCAGTCCAGCTTGCTTTTCTAGAAATGCCCCATTAGATCGAATCAAACTCATGACCATTGGCAACATCCTAAGATAGCAAACACTAAATATAAATCTTGAGAATAAGTAAGAGTCATGAGGGGACTAAGAAATTGAGGAACTCTCATCCTCAAGAGTCTCACACGACATAAAAAGTTGAGATCAAACTTTTGCCACTCTTATTGGTCGTCTTATGCATACGTAGTATGAAATACGTATCACGGTATTAACTCATTTCTCATGGAGCGTATGTCTACACTTTTCAATACCGTACAGATGATAGTTCAGACATGCCCAATGTCTAACTTGAGTTTACGTATCTACTCATTCACAAAATTCATCAAAACTCACATCTGGCATCTTAGACAGATAAAGTAAAATGTGTGGGGTATTTTACTTTCGGACATAGTAAGTATTATGTCCTCATCTTAACACCCAGTTAAGGCGACATACGTGTTTTAAGCTTGAGCTCTCGATTATCACCTAGATAATAAGCTTAAAAACAGTCTCATCTCTATTTATCACACAAGAAATAGAGGCGATTACCCGTGTGAGTGGGCTAATCTTATATCTGTCCGACATACTTCTCAACTTAAAGTAATGCACTAAGCATTAAGATGCATAAAGATTAAACAAAGATTCATAGGCATTAATGATGAAAACACAAATTCATCAAATTGTGAACATTTAGGGAAATTACAATGTTCAAGACATCGCCTCTACGCAATCCTAGAGATTTCATATGGCCACAAAACACATCTCTAGGTATAGGCTTTGTCATAGGATCTACTACCATTCCATGCGTAGTATGTACTCTAAGTTCACATCTTTTCGTGCAACCATATCCTTGACAAGATTATACTTGGTATCCATATGTTCAGTCTTGCCATGATATTTTAGATCTTTGGTATACGCTTTTTGCTGCTTGGCTACCACAGTTAACCAACAATAAATCTGCAGCACTTCTAATAATACCTAAATGATCCAAAAATCTCTTAAGCCAAACACTCTCTTACACCGCTTCGCCGATAATGTCACGAACTCAACTTACATCGTGGACAAGGCTATACACTTTTGTTTCTTACTGCTCCAACATATGGTGCCATTATTCGGTAAGAAAACAAACCCAGAGATAGATTTTCTTTCATCTAAATCTCCTCCCCAATCAGTATCATAATAGCCTTTGAGTTGCAGATCATTTCCTTAATAACTAGATGTATAATCAGCAGTCCCCTTTAGATACCTCAGTATTCTCTTAACGGCTTTCCAATGTGTTTGACCTTGATTGGATTGGTATCTGCTCACCATTCCGACTGCAAAGCATATGTCGGGTGTTGTACACATTATAGCATGCATCAAGCTCCCAACAGCACTAGCGTAAGGAACATGTTTCATTTGTTCCTTCTCTTGTGGAGTCCTTGGACACAGTTTATTGCTCAATCCTTCATCTTTTGCAATAGGAGTGTCTATGGGTTTACAATCCCATATCCTTCAACTCAAAGTTGGAAGACAACTATCTCTTGACAGTATTAACCAACTCCATATTGCTTCCGGCAATTAGTATATCATCAACATATAATGATATGATCACAAATTGATCATTGGATCTATTGGTATATACACAATGATCCTCGTCAATCATTGTAAAAATCATATGCCACTATGGCATTATGAAAATGTATATACCTTTGTCTCGACGACTGCTTAGGACTATATATCGACCCACAAAGTCGACATGCATTTTCTTTTTGGCCTTTCACTATGAAATCAGCAGGTAGTTCCATATATGTTCCTTCCTCTAATTCTCCATTGAGGAAAGCAATCTTTACATCCATTTGATGTAACTCAAGATCCATACTAGTCACTATTGCCGAATAATGCGAATCAAGGTAAATCTCACTACGGGAGAAAACGCATTTTCATAATCAATTTCTTCCGTTGATTATACCCCACCACAAGGCGAGCCTTATGCCTTTCTATTGAGCCATCAGCCTTTCGTTTTATTTAGAGAACCTACTTGTTCCTATAACTCTGCGTCCTTTTGGAAGATCAACCAGTTCCCAGACTTGATTTGATTTCATTGACTCAATTTCCTCTTTCATCGCATGAATCCATTTTTCCTTATTAGGCGAGTTCGAGCCTCATTAATATTTCTTGGCTCATCCTCATCTTGTGGAGCAACCATAAAAGTTTCCCCTTCAATGTCAAAACATCGACGGGAATACTTTGGCGACTTGTTCATCATATAGGAGATTGTACACTTAACACATCATTCCCCATCATGCTCCCACTTGGATTAGGTAATGATGATGTCGTCACATCAAGTGGTTGCAATTGAGAATGAGTTTAATTCAATTCATTACATCTCATATTACTCCCACTTGGACGAACTCCATTGACATCATTATCTTAATCCAATATTTCAAATAGGGAGTAATTTTCCCTTATTTCGCCCCTCTTAGAAATTCATCCACTAAGGATGTGACATCCCGTGATTCAAATTCAGTTATACTCCCACTTTCCCGCTCACCTTTGAACACATACCTTTTTGAGTGTTCGTAGTATCTCATGAAAATACTCTTATTTTCTTTGGGACCCAATTTCCCAAAACTTGTGAGATGACTCATGAGCATAGGCAGCACAACCCCATGGCTTAAGAAAACTTAAGTCCGGTGTTCTTACCTGTCCATGACTCATATGAAGTGGAAATAACCGATTTGGAAGGCACCGGTTAAGTATATAGGCAGATTAACAACACATCACTCCAAAAATTGATTGGTAAGTTAGCATGCGCCATCATGGACCTAACCATTCCAAAGTAGGGTTCTGTTTTCTTCTCTCTCGCAACACCATTTTGTTGAGGAGTATATGGAATAGACAACTATCTTTTTATTCCTTTTTCATCACATAATTTTCTGAACTTATCAGATAAATATTCTCAACCTCAATCGGATCTAAATACCTTTATTTTCCTGTCTAATTGATTTTTTACCAGGTTCATAAACCTTCTAAAACAACTTATGCTTCAGATTTATGAGAAATCAAATAGACATATCCGAATCAAGTAGAATCATCTATAAAAGTGATGAAACAAACAAGCCCATTGCCTTCCTCTCACATTCATTGAACCACAGACGTCCAAATGGATTAAATGCCGAGGAAATTCAGCTCTTTTACATTTTCCAAATGGTCTCCTTGTCATTTTCCCTACTAGGCAATGCTCACATATTGACAAATCAACTTTTTCAATATTGCCCAACAAGCCCTTTTTAGCTAGTCTTTTCATATGTTGTTGGCCCATATGACCAAGTCAAGATGCCATCATATTCACATCATTATCATATAAGATAGAAGGCGTGAAACAAGGGGATAACATATTGACATCATCACAGTCAACATTTAGTACAATAAAACCATCTAGAAAGTGACCACAACCATAGTAGTTTGTATCTAAACACAAATCTACACATTTATTATGGAAGTTCATACCAAAACCAAGCTTAACCAACACTAAGACAGACACTAAATTTCGACGAATCTCCAAAGCATATAGAACATCAAGATGCGTCCACCATGCATGTTCAATTGGAAGGTGCCAATTTCTTTACATCAGCTCTAGAGTTGTTTCCAATATAGATCCACTTAGTTCCAATTGGTATCGTCGGAATTCCACGAAGGATCCTCTATCATTTGCTACATGGTCTGTCGCTCATGAATCTACATTCCACAAAGGATTGGATTCAGTCTATAATGCAGAACTTGACATATAAGCAAAGTTCTCAAATGTACAAGAGGTGTATAGCTTCTTTGGCTCACGACAAGTCGCGAGCATAGTGACCTCTCTTGTCACAATTGTAACATCACACCCTTGACATTTTCTTCACTTGAGGACGTTTTCCTCTCTTGTGTTGGTTAACTCTTGATTTCTTGCAATAAGGACTTGATCATTTGTATTCCCTCATATTGAACTAATTAATACGCTTGTGCTTAAAGCACAAAGCCCTTTCTGAGCTAGAACCGGCATAGCAAATGTCTATTTTCGGCTCAAATACCGTTAGGCGGTCCTCTACTAGCTCAAGGTGGTGCACGACACCCTCAATATCTTCCATAATGTGGTCAAGAGCTTCTAGTGCTTCTTACTTTTCCAGCACATATTGAATCTTCATATTCAATATTTCACAATTATTGCCGTTCATATCGGTAATTACATTCTTAGTTTTGAACCATCGTTTCAACACATCGAGACATACATGCACGAATAATTAACGCCTATCATTTATGCATCCCTATTTGCATAGACTCATCATATTAATAAATAATTTCAAGTAAGGCTTCAGAATCAAAAGGTCACTATGTTTCCAATCATCCTCCAAAAAATCCTAACTTAAAATTATTATTAATACAATTATCTTATGCAAATAAATTCTATGAAGTTACAAAAACTTCTATTACTACCCACGACTAATTACCCACAAAGAACCAAACAATAACGAGAAAGCAACGAGATAATTGACATACAATCAAAAAACAATAATGCTTTCAATTAACACAATTAGGTAGTAATCATTACACAATTAATCAAAGAAATAAATAGGGAATGACCCTTCTAATCTATCTGTCAAAACATTTGAGAAAATCGAAGGTACAATTGCCAACCATGGAAAAACTTTTGAAGAGCTTTCATGTCGCCTCCAAGGCGCATTCACTCGGCGCCATGTGGCGCTCAATCTAAGGGTTGAAGTTTTGGTCAACTCAATCCTATCTGCTCTCTCACAAAAGCTTCCACCACCCTCCTATAACCCGGACCACGTTGACCTCCCATAGCCGATCCAACACTGCTTGCCATTCAAGGTGGAAGAGTGTTCATCAAAGCCGGCACCTTCTCAAAATCCGGCATAAGATAACCATTCCGGAGATGATTTCGTATCATCTCGATTGACCTTGACCACATGTGATATTAAATCACCATCATGCCACCGATAATCGCCTAACTTCATTATTAGCCTCTTAAGTCTTGCATTTCCCTCGTCGAGTTCTCGGGATTGCAGGTATCCTTGCATAACGCATCATAGTTCATACAACAAATGCATAATTCAAAATGGATCACTTATAATCCATAATTAATATAAGAGAAAATACATAATTTTCCAAAATTCATGCAACAAATGCAGAATTAAAAATGGATTACTTATAACCCATATAGGCATGACTAAAAAAAGAAAACAAATTCCTTTTTCTTTTTTTCTTTTTTTTTTTTATTCTTTTTTTTCTTTTTTTCTTTTTTTCGAGTCAACGGTCAAAGTCAACGGTCAACGATCGGTCAATGGTCAACGGTCGGTCAACGGTCAACGGGTCGGGTCAACAGGCGCGCAGGTCTGATCGGTCGAACCGGTCGGACCGGCCATGCCGGTCGGACGAACCGACCGCACGTGCCGCGTGTCGTTGGCGGCGTCGACGCCACGCAGACGTCGGCAAGACGTTTCAGCGTGTGGCGTCTGTGAGCGTCACGCCACGTCACGACGACGTCGCCACCGCACGTGCGTGGCATGCGCCATTTGTCGGGTCGGGAATGGTCGGCCGGCCGGGCGACCGGCCGGCCAACCGTCGTCGGCGCCGACGTCATCCCGACGGTTATCGACCGTTGGTGACGCCACGATGACATCGGCGGTGACGCCGCACGCGTCGGTCCGCGGTCCGGCGGCGTGCCGGTTTGCCGGCCGCCGCGTGCACGTGCCCGGTTCGCCCCCGGAGCGTGTGGCGCACGCGCCGGCGAAAGCCGGGCGCTTCTAGGGCGCATCGCGCCCACGCGCAAAGACCTTCCGACCGCGTGTGGGCGCGTGCGCGTCTCCCGGCGGCGTCGACACATCGCCGGACTCGTCTCGGCGTCGCGCTTCTCCCAAGTGCCTTCATAATTTGATTTTGACTTACGAAAACTCATAAAAAAGGCCGAAAAGCGCTCGGTATCGGGATTTTCGCCCGGTTCCGTACGGCCGAAGGGATTTCGCGAAAAATCAATCAAAAACATCGAATTGATCGGGAAAAACGTGAAACAGGGCTCGATACCAATGTTGGGAATGACGATCCTCGAAAACCGGATTCGACACTAAATCGAACCCCTAAATCAATGCGGAAGACGAAGCCCGGAAAACACGCATCACCGATCGTAAAGCACACCACGGATTCGAGCGTACCTTGTTAGCCACGGATTAAACACCAACGCCGAAGAAGAGGAAGAAATTCTGGCCCCGATGATGTCAATTCGCCTTGAAAGGAAACGGCGTCGCGCTTGAGCGTTTGGGAGAAAAAAGAGAGTTTTTCTTTTTTGGGGAGAGGGAGAGGAACGTACGCACGTTCCCGATTTCCAAGAGGTGTTTTTCTCTCTCTCTCCTCCCTTTTATACCTTTCCCTTCCACGGGTCCTATTCCCGTGGGCTGGGCCCTTTTGGGCCCAGATGAAGCGGATGGGCCTGAAGCCCATCTTATAAATCCATCACCTTTCTTGCTAAATAATTTGCCAAGGGTCGACGTTGATGTTGTATGCCACCAATACTATGAATGTTTTTGTCGAGGATTAAGCTATTTCTGTTTTTTATGAAATTCTCTTTCTACGGAAAAGGATCCGCTCAACCTGGTTACTACCCTTTCATGTAGAAAATTCAAAATCGCCATACCAAAAAATAATTCTAGTGACGCTGGCTAGGCTAGTCATTCTCATCCTTCCTTAAGTAGAGAAGGGCTAGCTTTGTTGGGTTGCCTTGGGTGACGCCTGGGTGACGCAAGATCCAACATCACCAAGGCTGGCGAGGCTAGGCCACTTTGGTTCCAGCATTGCAAGCCCAAAAGCCCAACGGTGGCACATACATTAAGGCCACGTTTAACGATCATGATAAAATTCATGATAAGATAAAAAATTATCCTATCCTGCGTTTGATCTTTCTTAGGATAAAATTGTATATGAAAGGGATAAAGATTGGATAAAATTATCCTATAGTAGGATAAAAAATGAGATAGGATTTTTTAATATTCATAATACAAACTTCTTAAATTAACAAATTAAAATTATATTTCAATATAAATAATATTTGAGTTCTAATATAAGAAATTCAAAATAAAAAAATTAGTTTTTAAATTTAATATTATTTTTATTTATATATTTGAATTTAATTTTATCTTATAGTATAAATTCAATTTATAAATATATATTTATTACATATTTTAAGTGTTTTAGTATTTTAGGTATATTAGTACAATTTTCTATTTAAGAATGATGTAGGGGAAGAAAGAAAAAAAGAAATTAATTAAAAAGAGGAAAATAAAATAAAAATAAAGTAAACAAGAGTGTCACGGGAGATTTTTATTATTTTTGTTTGTAAAATTTGTGATTTATATAGGCATTTATACCAAAATATTTATATAATATGATATGAATATATCCAATTTTATTAAAACAATCACCATATAGTGGATATGATATAGTAAAATTCCCTATATTTCATATCTTATCTTATATAATCTTATCTTGGTTAGAAATCCGGACAACCAAATATATCCATATGATAAGAGAGGGTGAGTCTCAAACAACACAATGGGGGCTTATGGATGCCCAATTAGGAATTAATTCTTTTGTGAATTATACAATTATTGCAAAAATATATACAAGTATTACTCCAAGAAAAGGAAAGGGAAAAATCTACCAATCATCCATAGCCAATAATAAAAGTCCCGCCACATAATAGATATGCTTCAAAGGAATTTAATCAACAAAGAAGTGCAATAACATAAAAAAGATTTGCGGAATTCAATTTACGAGAGGGTGCAATAACATTACCACGCCGTAATGTAATCAAGATGAAAATCTGAAAACTACAACTAAGATACAAGCTGTCATTTAATCAACAATTAAATATCTGGAAACTGCAACTTACGTACAGAAATTGAAACACGATTGAAAGATAACATATTATTGTTGTTTGTTTGGGATCTATAGTACAGGAACACTCATAGGCAGCTCTTCAGCGATTTCAACTACATTGTCACCTCTCCTTAATTTTCAGCTTTACATCTTCACTTTGTCATGCCATCTCATCTCTAGGTGGTTACTCCTCCAAAATGGCACCTCGATCTTGCCTTCAAACGACCACAATATCTTGCCTTCTCGCCTCCCAATCTGCGAAAGATTATAAGCTCGGCTACCATTACACTCGAACTTTATGCCCATTAAAACTGTTACATTCCTTGGATATTGTCTCGCTTTATCGATATCTTTCAATCGATGTCTTCACTTCGTCCAATACTTAGCCAATTCGTTGTGATTATCATTAACCAATCATTACCATATATCAACAGCTACAGTCATGGTCATTGGTAAGCATGGCTATTGCGCAAGAATTTCTATAGTCGGTAGCTCATCAATAACCATGCCATCCTGATTTTGAATTATCTGCTTACTCAAATCGTCATTATATTGATTTTAAAGAGTCGGTTATTTTTTGTGTATGGTACTCTGAAAACGAAAAGAAACGGTAACAAGTAGCCCGAAACGAGCTGGTACATGTTGACTAATTGCGGGATTCCATATCCATTTTAAAGTTACAGCTTGCCGCGAGGCCTACCAAGGGTGAAAAATAGCCCAGGAGGCTCCCGATGTAAAGGACTGCGATGCACAGAATGAGCGCCATGAGCCAAGTTTGCTCGCTCACGGCTACAATTATGGCTCCCAAAAATGCCACTGCCATGCTGATAAAAGCACAGAGCAATAATGCTCCTGCAACGCTGTAAGCTCTTTCTGCTATGCGGACATAGCTAACGCGACCCCCGAGGAGGACTACAACCGCAAGGATGGAGTTGTACATGGCTAACGCGTCGCAAATTACGAAAACCTGGAATACTCCTTTGTGCAGCATGGTCGCCATTCCTGGGTGTCGATCACCGGAAGCATTATATCCACCAGGCAAAGTAAAGCCTGCAGTGAATGTGACGGAAGCCACAAGTGTGGCTACAAGCAATTGAGTGTTAATCTCGTCCTTGATCCAATCGGCGCAAGGTCGATTGCTTGCTCCAGAACTTTGTTCTCTTGGTGACCGAACATCTCGATCTTTGCTTTGCCGTATTGCAGCTTTTTTCAAAATTTTACGTACCCGTACCTGCAAATGTCAAATTAGAGAATTTGTCATCAATCACGAGCACAGTAGATTGAGTTAACACTAACACTAAACACAGCTGACAATCAAAATTACTCTACCGCTGGGTCTTGGCTTGAGAAGCTTTGGGGTTCCATGGCCACATCCAGGGCGTTCGACTTGTCATTGTTCAGAAGATCCAACTTAATTCTTTCGTGACTCGTCAAAGTGCTTAAAACTTCCCAATGGGTGTTCATTGAAGCCAAATGGAGGGGTGTGTTCCCATCAACATCTTTCGAATTCACCAGCTTCTCTAAGTTGGTGTGCTCCCCGCATTCCTTGAGTATGTGTCGGACCACGTTGTTGTTCCCAGCCTCGGCAGCAACATGAAGGATATTCTGACCCTTTCCGTTTTTTATCTCTGCCAGGTCGGGCCACGTGTAATTTAGTAACGTTACGAATGTCCCGAAGCTGCTGCCTTCGCAAGCTATATGAATCGGGTAGGAGCCGCTTTCGTCCGTTTGAAGGGCGAGATAAGGGCATCTTCTCAGGAGGACCTTCACTGCCCTGGCATTTCCAACCGATGCGGCAGAGTGCAATGGTGTCCCCCCGTCTTCACCACGCACGTGAAGTAATTTCGGAAGCCTATCCACAATTTCTTCCAATATATCTGTCATTTATAGGTCATAGCACTTTTTAGGTGGAGGGCAAATAAGTCATTAAATAATTATTCCTGTTAGCTTCTGCAGAGTTATATGCTTTTTGACCAAAAACTATAATCAAGCTTTTCTCTCCAAATTGGACGAATATGAATTTTGAGCAAAAGGGAAATGCAGTGCAAGTTACTTACAAATTTTCTCCACATCAATTTGGGCCAAAACTGGTGAAATGCCCTTTATCTTGACTGCATAAGCTTCATCTTGAGCAGGAGCTTTCAAGAGAAGCTGAAGAATCTCCAAGCGCCCGGTTTCGGCTGCCAAATGCAATGGAGATTTGCTATCCTTGTTCTCCCAGTATATAATTTCCGAGGCTGTTCCCAGGCGAAGCAGCTTTTCTGTTGCGTTGAACCTTCTATCTTGAACGGCAAGATGAAGCGGAGTATCCTTCGAGGCATTTTTCCAAGTCACGAGGTCAGGGAAATCAATGAGAATGAGCTCCATGACCTCATCATTTCCAGAGCTTGCTGCTACATGAAGCAATGAATTCCCGGAGGGAGTGACTTGGCCGAAGATTTGCCACAAAGCTAGTTTCCTCAACTTAGACACCTTTTCTAATGCATCGATGAATTTCTTGACGTCTCCTTCTTTCGTGGCTTCATATAGTTCACGATCCATAATTTTGTTCAGATCACCATCTCCGAGCTGTTGTTGGTTATCTGGAGTCGGGACGTATCTCACCTTCAAAGCTTCAAGCCTAGCTCTTCGTGTTGCCCATATTTCACTCCTGTGGATGCTTATCGCGTGATCCATTTCGGACGGCAGGAGTTTTTTATTTTTTGCCCCTTTTTCTTTTCGATCTCCCTTATCAGCTAAGAATGCAAAAGGAGAGATCACTCGCCTTTATAAAAGGTCAAGCTTTCGCATGGACCCAGCTCTCGACGAGACTCACCATGGCCAATGTCATTAACTTTTGACTTCACCGTCAATTAGTGATTGGCCCAGGAAGTTTTGAAGCCTTTGCTCAATAAACTATGGCAATTACCCTGTCCAAAAATATTGAGACTCACGTTGTTCAAAAAACACAAATTTCAATATAATTTATAAATATGATTAATTCTGTCCATTTCATTATTAATAAAACAAGTCTATTTAGTACTCATTTGATCAATTCAAAGAATATCATTGACTCACCTCAAATACTGTTTGACCCCATCATAAAAAGGAGCTTCACCCTAAAAAAGTGATCCACCAATTGATGAATATAAATCCATTAAACAAAAGAACCGGGAATAATAATAAAACCCCATCATAAATGATTTTGTACTTCATGGGTTTTATATATCTTAAATATAGTGAAATTTACATAAATCACAGTGAATCAATCGATTAATCAGTCTCAACACTCAATTAACTTAATTTAGTCCCCTCTTCCCAAAATGTCACTTTTCTTCCGGTAGTTTGGTCGGACGCACGAGCACCGTATTTATTCATCTGCTTGTCTCCCAACTTTTTTCGTTCCAATAAATTCATTTTTAAATGTTTTATGAATTACTTGACAGCTCTTATTTTGAAGCAATACTCTTGATAAAATTCAAACAAAAAAGAAAATCTAGATAAGCACGTGTAAGGAAATGCTTTGCACCTCTCGTGTCCTCTTGATGAGCACGTCAGTTTCATTTATTAGTTTAGGGAAAACAGATTCACGCGAATAGATATAATATTAGATTTAATCAAACTTACTTAAATTTGTATAGCAAGTAATTTTAATCATAAAAATGCATGTTCTTGACCTTTCAAATTGTAGAACTTTGTCGCGTTACAAACATGAGAATGAATCACCTTTTATTTTTTTATTTTTTTTTTGTCAAGAAAATGAGTTGCCATCCCAAAATGCCTAACATCAACACATCTTGCAGTGAGCGAAAATTTATTTACTTATAAAGGAATTAAATATTTAAACACAAATTAGTTTATTCTATTAGTACGGACATATTATATGAAGCTAATGAATGTAAATAGTAGGTTTCTCATTTTGTCTTTTTAACTCATATTCTCTCACGTCACTCATATGTTACAGATAATTATGATATTTCCTTGGTTCTGCAAATTTTTCAGGATTGTATATATATTTCCATTAATTATGCATATCCTCGATTGATTATAATTGTTGCACCTAGCCCTTAAGAGAGGGAATATGTTTAGGGGTATTGCCTAAAAACACGCCTATGGCCCATGATCAAGCATTGGCTCTTCCATGCTTGTACCTCATGGGATATTAGGGTGTTCATAAAAATTTTGTAATAAGAAGTCGTTACTAGCCTATTGAGATTGGTTATAAACCAAGTATGGCATGGATGTGTATCATACTTCCTATGCAGTTAGAGAATCTAAGGTCAAGGATTTGATTATTAATTAATAAATTAAAGCCATTTTGGTACCTAATCTTATTCATTTTAAAAAAATATTTTTGTCAGACAATTTGGATTAATTTTGGACCAATCCACTAACACATGAGGTGATCATAAATGTGCACAATTATTAATGTAATAATCGGCTACCAAAGAAAGCATTCAAATAGATTGCATAGAATAAAAGAACTAACACTAAGGAAAAAGATAAATAATAATTCTAACTAGACTAAAGAAGCCACAAACGGCAAAAGCATGCAAACAAGAGTAATTGTCTTTGAGGATAATTAAAACCCTAGCTCAACCCTACTACGTTTTTTTAATTAAGACAATATTTTTTAATTAATTAATTTTTTGATAAATTTTAATATTAGTAATGCAGATGCTCTTAACGTCTGTATGCTATGCAATTTAATAAAATATATTTATTTATCTAGGGTTTAAAAATTAATCCCTAATTTTCTGCACGATTAATCCTAAGTAACAAGACAAAATTTAGGTGTTAACAATTATATTTATTGTCACCTTAGTTAATCATCTTGTACAACCTATCTCATGTATTCTTCATCATCATATATACAAATATATATAAATTACTTAATGATCTATTCGTCATTATTTCTTATATGTTTAATTCTAAGTAATAGTGCATCTTTAATTTCAATCGATTTTTTTGTAGTTTGATGGAAAATTGAGTAATAATTATATTTTTTTATCTAACAAATGAGTTCATATGAATGAATAACTTTTTGCGCATACAGTTTGGTCTAATGACATTTATTTTGTTCAATCTTCCAATTTACACATCGAGAGAGATCCTGCTGTAATATATAGACTGAAACTCACCCTAAGTAGTCAGCACACTATGTGGTTAGTTCTTTTGAGGGTTTAGCCTAAGTGGAACGATCGAGTAATTACATATGATATCAAAGCAGAATTTGAACTAATAAATATGTGGTTCATTGATAGACTAGGCCCATACTAGATTCGAGGAAAAGTGTTAAAAAGTCCTAAACCTTTTGTATTTGTGCCAATTTAATTATAAACATTTTTTTAGTGCCAATTTAGCCCTAAACCTTTTTACTTTGTGCTGATTCAGTCATTTCCGGCCAATTTTGGTAAGATTTTGCTAACTGGGTGTGAGCTAAATTTGATGAGGCCTAATCGGCACTTGATGTAGACAAATTTTAATAATATTTTAATATTTTAGAATATTTTATTCTTTTTTTATTCTCTCCTCCTTCCTCTGCTCGCCATCCACCTCGCCAGTGGCTGCAAGGGCGGCCTCGCGTTGGGCGATGAGGCTCGATCCTCACCCATGGCCTCACGGCCTAGGCGGCGCTAGCGAGGTCAAGCCTCGCCGGCCATGGGCAAGGCTTGACCCTCGCTAGCTCGACGAGAGGCCGCCCTTGAGGCCGGGCGGCCTTGAGCGGCCTCGCGACGGGCTAGCGAGGGTCAAGCCTCGCCAAAGCATTGCCCAAGCCACGAGGCTCGCCCTCGTTGAATCGTGGCCTAGTTAGCGCGGCGAGGCTTGGCCCTCGCCGGATCCGGCAGAAGGCTACCCTTGAGACTTGGGTAACCTTAAGGCTGGCCTCGCGGCCACTAGCAAGGTGGCCGGTGAGGCTCGCCGGTGGCTAGCGAGGTCGGCAAGGTCGACCTTGCCGGCCGTCCCCTCTAGCCGGTCGGCGAGGTCCGCGACCGACGGGAGGAAAAGGAAAAAGAAAAAGAAAAAGAAAAAGTATTGAATATTATTAAAAGTTGTCCATGTCAGCACCGATTGGGCCACATCAGCCGACCGGCATTCAGTCAGCAAAATCCAGCCAAAATTGGTTGGAAAGAACTGAATCGGTACAAAGTAAAAATGTTTAGGACTAAATTGATACAAAAAAAATGTTTATGACTAAACTAGCACAAATACAAAAGGTTTATGACTTTTTTAACACTTTTCCCCATTAGGGAAAAAAAGCAATAACGATACATAAAAAAAAAGGAAAAAATTAAAAATTGGACAAGATTAAAAAAAAAAAAAATTCCCCCTTATTCTGTAAGTTTTATTTATTCTACCGAAAGTAGAATTAAAGGGGTACTGAGTATGATTAGCTCATATCAAAGTCGAGACATATTTTGAACGCATATCCCCCGTCGTCAAGCCATGTGAGATTTGACTTCTTGATTGATTTGTCTCTTTGAATTCATCAGAAACCATGAGAACTGATGAAGGACAACAAAATAAGGGAAATTATCCAACAAGTCATAAACCTATCATACGACACTCAATTCAATCTTAAACTTTTCAATTTAACAAATTTTGTCCTAAACTTTTTGACGATTCAGATGTTCGCAATTTTATTTTAATTTGGGCCTACAAGCCCTAGTGACCCTCACTATCCCTTCTAGGAGATGAACAATGGAAAAAAGAAAATAAAATAAAAGAAATAGAATTAATGGGGGATTGAGTAGGGAAAATTCCAATTAAGAGCCTACAATGCTCTTATTTTTTAAAATAAGGACCTAAAGTGAACATTATTTCAAATAAGGATTTGAAGTGGTTAAATCATCTCAAATAAGGGTTTGTAGTGGCCAAATCATTTCAAATGAGGACTTTTGGCCAGCCGATGACTATTCTGGCCATCAAAGAAGAGGTATTTTAGTAAGAAAAATTTAAGTTTATTATTTTAAATTTTTTTATTTGTTTTCTTTCCATTTTTTTCTCTCATTTTCCCTTTCCTTTTTTTTTTTTATTTTCTCTTCTTCCCTCCGGTGGCCATGGCAAAGGTTGCAGACTCAAGTGAGGGCAATGCTCGCTTGATCTAGCCCTCGCTCGATCTAAGTGGGCGACCCTTGCTTGATTTGGTCCTCACCTATTCCTCGCCAAATTCGGTGAGGGGCAACCCTCGCTATGCTGGCAAGGAGAGGGCTACCCTTGCCGGTGTCGAGCGAGCTCACCTAGTCTAAGCCCAATTGCCCAAGTGAGGGTAGCCCTTGCCTGAGGCACCGGAGGGAAGAAGAGAAAAGAACTAAGAAAAAGAAAAAAGAAAAGGAAAGAAAAAGGAAAAAATGAAACAAATTTAAACAATTAAAAGACTAGAATGCCCTTCAACCGATGAGATTAGACCATTTTTTGAGACTAATATGGCTACTCCAAACCCTTATATGAAACAAAATCCACTTTGGACCTTTATTTAAGACGATTTGTCCACTTCATGCCCTTATTTGAAGCAAGATTCATTTTTTTGCCTTTATTTGAGAAAATAAGAGTACTTCATGCCTTTATTTGAAATTTTCCTAATTGAGCATAATTAACTTGTATCATATGAATCTCTTTTGGACACTACTAGTAAATTGGAAATTTGTCTAAAACCCTGTGCAATAGAGGGCTCCTATAGTATGAGGATATTTATGCATGGAAAGACCTAAGCAACAAGCTGAATTTGATGCGGAGGCCTAAATCAATTAATCAAAGTCCGTCACCTGTACTCTATCGTTCTATTCAAGAAAGAGAGAATATAGGTTATGGGGTCTTACTAACAAATTAAAAGGAGATGCGGGTGTTTTTTTTTTTTTTTTTTTTTTTTTTTTTTTTTTGGGGGGGGGGGGTGGTGGTGTGGGGGTGCATTGAAAAGGAAAAATTCGATTCTCCACGGGAGATATGATATGAACCATCGTGCCATGGGAACCTGTCTCCACTTTTCTTAAATGCGAAAAGGAGAAATTCGATATTCCACGGGAGATATGATATGAACCATCGTGCCATGGGAACCTGTCCCCACTTTTTTTAAATGCGAAAAGGCAAAATTCGATACTCCACGGGAGATATGATATGAACCATCGTGCCATGGGAACCTGTCTCCACTTTTCTTAAATGCTATGACGCCTTCTTTCAACAGTTATATTTACAGCATCATTGGGACTCGGAAATTTAGGCTCGGAAATTTAGGCGTCGCTCTTTAGAGATTGCCCAGTGAACGTAATACATCAGTTAAAATAAATCTAAATCGTAAGACTGATGCGAACCATGAGAGACCTACTATTTTTAGCAATTTAGATTTAGGATGTATTTAGATAGACTTTTACTTTTATTTTTACTTAATCTAAATTTTACAACACATGTATTTTACTAGGAGTATTATTGCGTTTGATTTAATATTTGCAAGAGGTTTTGAGTCCGATGCAAATGCTTGAAATTTCTTTTAAAAATCGACTCAAACGCAAGCATAACAAATCCTACTGTGGACAATTTTTAAAAAATTTCTAATTTTTTTCCTTTTCTTTTTTTCTCTATTTCATTTTTTCTTTCCTTTTCACTGGTAGCCAGTCTCAAGCGCTAGTCCCCAATGCCTAGAGAGGGCTAGGTGAGGGCCGCAATCCATGCTAGCGACTAGCGAGGGTCTGCAAGCCATCACCTAGTGGCCAACGAAAGTCATTAGGCCCTCACTGACTACAACTAGGGGTGAGC
Organism: Eucalyptus cladocalyx; assembly: GCA_017140615.1. Lineage (NCBI taxonomy): Eukaryota > Viridiplantae > Streptophyta > Magnoliopsida > Myrtales > Myrtaceae > Eucalyptus > Eucalyptus cladocalyx. The sequence goes on along the minus strand of CM029523.1, from coordinate 20,522,869 downwards.
AATTCCAAGGTTGGTCCAAGTTCCACTTAGAACATAAAATCTATCCATACTAATTATCATTTTTTTCAAACTTAGGACCTACCCCACATACCCTAGAACCTAGAACCTACTTTGTCACAAGTTTCACATGTATTCTTAATTGAATAATTGTAGTGACTCATCATCTCTAATGACTATTATTTGCTATTACAATCCATTGACCACAACTCATTTTTAAACACACAAAAATTACGAACATTAACAAAGTAAAAGTCTCAATCATGGATATCGCTGAAAATTGAAGTTTAAACTAGTGGCTTCACATTACACACATATGATCAGATGTCATGCAATATCGTAGAATTGTGCAAACACATAGAATAAGAAAAACAAAAAGACTTGCTACAAGTTCCACTGGAGCCTACCTATTGGAATCCCTCCTCAATTTTTGGAACCTAAAACCTACCCTACCTACCTTGGAACCTTGGTTCCTAGTTCTACCCCGACACTATGCTCACTCTAGCTGCAACAAAAAAAAAAAAAAAAAAAGGAATTAAGAATTAAAATATAAAAAATATAAAAAAAATTGGAAAACTTGTCCACTTCAATGCCGATAAGGCCTTGTAGGACCATTTGCATACGTCGGCAATTTCCGACCAAAATTGGTTTAATGGATTATATTAACAAATTCTCAAATAGTTTATGACTAAATTGGCCAAATTAAAAATTTATGACTAAATTGACGGCAATAAATTTATGATTTTTCTTTAGTAATTTTCCCAAAAAAAGACACTTAGGGATTGACTAGTTATTTTGTTTTTCTCTTGTAAATTTTCGTCTTTTCTTTATCTATACACATCCCATAGATGTGTAGTGTAGAAGAATTAAGAGTTTATACTATTAAAATCCGTGATGGGTATGTTGGGTGATAGCAGAATTAGGTATACATCTCGTTAATACCTGCTGCATTGCTTTTGTTCTTGCCGTTTTTTCTGGCGTTGCTTGGTCCGTTTGGAACTTTCTGACAATTTTCAGCACAATTAGGATCTTGTAAACTGGAGCCCACCTATACGAGTAAGGGGCATCAAAACACAGGATCTCCCAAAAAGGGGGAGGGGAATTAGAAACCCAGTTTAAGGAAGGATTATATCTAGAGGCCTTTACAACCGAGTCTGCTAATCTATTTGAGTTATGGGGGCAAAGGGCCAATTCTAGACTCTCAAAAAGGGTCAAGAGGCCAATACATTCGGTGATAAGTGTAACAACCTCCTCTCTTGTCCCACATCGTCTAGGGAGGAAGGTCTTAGTTAGCTTATAAGGCTTGGATCCCTCTAACCTGTGTAACGCGTTTTAAAGCCGTGAGGGAAGAGACCGTGGCTGGGATGGCGGTTCGTCCGTGCCAGGGTGGGTGACCCAAAGCGGACAATATTACACAGTGGGGCCCGGGATGTTACAAGTGGTATTAGAGCCGACTCCCAACCGCGTGTGGGACCACAGCTTGAATGCTGTTTTGATGCCCGTGGGGCCATAGCGAGGACGCTATTCTGTTAAGAGGTGGAAAGTGTAACAACCTCCTCTCTTGTCCCACATCGTCTAGGGAGGAAGGTCTTAGTTAGCTTATAAGGCTTGGGTCCCGGGATGTTACAAGTGGTATTAGAGCCGACTCCCAACCGCGTGTGGGACTACAGCTTGAATGCTGTTTTGATGCCCGTGGGGCCATAGCGAGGACGCTATTCTGTTAAGAGATGGAAAGTGTAACAACCTCCTCTCTTGTCCCACATCGTCTAGGGAGGAAGGTCTTAGTTAGCTTATAAGGCTTGGGTCCCTCTAACCTGTGTAATGCGTTTTAAAGCCGTGAGGGAAGAGACCGTGGCTGGGATGGCGGTTCGTCCGCGCCAGGGCGAGTGACCCAAAGCAGACAATATTATACAGTGGGGCCCGGGATGTTACAATAAGTGGCTCAACATTCCAAGGACGGGGGGAAGAATCTTTCAAACAACCCACCAAAGTTGAATAGTTAAACTCCAGTGTCAGTTTCAGATGAGGTTGACCAGCAAAGTGGTGGAGAGCATAAAGACAGGCAAGGGTTTTGGCTTGAACGGTGGAAGATGCTCAGACTGGTGGTTGATAGTTGAGGACTTGATTTTTGTCAATCTTGTACTTGGTTTTGGGAGATTAATTGCTTGACCGGGACATTTGTAGAACAGTACGGTCGAATAAGACATTGACCTCTAGACTTAGACTTGTTGCTTGCGGGTCTTGTGGGTTTTCCACAGTGACGTGACTAAGGGAAGTTGATTTTAGCAGTTGCTTGGAATCTGATGGATTTTTTCTTTATTGATGGGCCTAAGTTGGCCCGTCCGCCCAAGTTGGGCCCAAAAAGCCTGGTCCACGGGAATAGGGCCCGTGGATGGGGAAAGGTATAAAAGGGAGGAGAGAGAGAGAGAAGACACCCTTTGACACAAGAACGTACGTACGTTCCTCTCCCTCTCTCCCTCCAAGAAAAAGAAGAAAAACGCTTACGGCGACACCATCTTCCCTTCAAGGCAAATTGACATCATCGGATCAGAATTTCTTCCTCGATCTTTAGCATTGGCGTTTAATCTGTGGCTAACAAGGTACGCTCGATTCCGTGGTGTGCTTTAGGATCGGTGATACGTGTTTTTCCCGGGCTTCGCTTCCGCATTCGTTTTAAGGGTTTGATTTAGTGTCGAATCCGGTTTTCGGGGATCTGTTATTCCCAACAGAATCATTCCTGGATTTTCAGTCTCACAAACCTTAATTGAAAGAAACATGCAAACTTTCAATTACAATTGAAAATCAAGGTGAAGATTAGATTCCCTGAACTTATTGGATATGCTGGATGCATGTGTCCGTCTTTCACACGGCACATACACCATAAGTGTGTAAAATATCTTATGAGTTGAGAACTCACCCATACATTCGGTTATAAATTATATTTGTGATAGATGTTTATGAGAGATGTGAAAAGGAAAAAGTCGCAATGAAATTGTAGAGCTCAAAGAAACAATTGATAATACTTAGTAGGTTATAACTCAATGATTTAAACTTTTGAATAAATATGAGTCAAAATAAGCCATATACTAGCTCAAGTTATAGACTTTCTCTTGGATCTCTTTTACCAAGGTAATAAAATTGTGGTGTTTTCAATGTTCATTTGGTCAACTAGGTTGCTATCTTTGGTAGTGACATTTATTTCAAAGTCAGTAACTAAATAAAAATATGACGTGAATCAGATGGCATATTGATAGTCACACATGTAGATGGAGAAACGACCTTGTATGATTAATGACATGGACTCAGAAGACTTAAGGTGGTCCGTATCGAGCATTGGGAGACACATGTTCTCAAGTAAAATCTCTCCCTACCTTGCTATATAGGTGATCTGGATTTGATTATAGAACCTTCAAACCCACTCTCTAAAGCATAGATTTATTCTCTTCCTTATTGCTCATGGGGAGTTATTGTTCTCAGGTGCTTGCACTAATAACCCTATTGCTTCTTATAGATAATTCATGTGTATGCTTTTGCAGAAATTTAACATCCATTTGCATAGAGCAAGAAAGAGAGGCTCTACTCTAGCTTAGACAAGGCCTCTCGGACCCATATCACTTGCTTTCTTCTTGGAAAGGTGAAGATTGTTGCAAGTGGAAAGGAGTCACATGTGATAGAGTATATGGTCATGTCATTGAGCTCCAACTTATACCACGTACCTAGGTAGCACCGACACGCGACACGCCATTTCTCAAAAAGTAGAGAATTCCGACACGTTAAATATTAAATAAATATTATATATATATATATGATTAATTATTATATTTAAATTAATTTATTCAAATTCATAAATAAATAAACAATAAAAAAGAGCCTATAATAAATCTATACTAATAACATTAATAAATTTATTCATAAAAAATTGAAAAGACATTTTTTTACTTTAACAAAAGTTATCGATGAAATAAATAACTAATGAAATATTAGAGTCAAAATAAATTTATATTTTTCTATGGTGATCAAAATTTATTATTATTTAATATCTAGTGCTTTTATTTTTGAAATAACTTTTTAACTTGTTTATTTATTTATTTTTTAGCCTTATCATGTATTAATAAAGTTATTTAATATTTAATATTTCTTTTAGGATTTAAATGGGTCCCACCCATTTATTTCAGCACACGTTTTCTTCCCCCATCCCTACACCTGCGCCTGTCGCTTCCTGCACAAGGCTTGCAGGCTTTCTTTCCCCTGCATGAGGCTTTCTTTCCCCGAAGCCATCGATGCGATGACACCTCGTCTCTCTCCTTTCTCTTCTCCCTAAAAACAACTCAAAGGGCAAAAACCCTAGCAATCACCTTATTTTTCCTCTCCTTTGCTCGGTCGACGTCTCCACCTCTCTCGCTGCTGCCTTGCCTCCGTTCTTCCCTTTGCCGTCGAAGCCTCGCGTCCAGCCCTCCATCGCGGTGTTGCAGTTTTTCATCTCGGCGTTGCAGTCGGCGGTCGCAACCGACCAAGACGATCAAGAAGGCTTCTCAGCGCAGTCGGCGGTCGCAGCCTTCTTTGGCGTTGCAGTCGGTGGTCGTAGCCCTCCCTCGCGTGAGCGACAGCTCCCTCACCCTTGCCTCCACCCTCCATCACCTTCTTCCTTCGCACATGTAGATCTACCATCCGGACACGCTCCGACGCGCGTGTCGGAAAGAGTTGACCACGTGTTGGAAACTTCGACATGCGTTGACCACGTGTCAGAGCGTGTCCAAGCGTGTCGGACACGTGTTGGGGTGTCCGACACGACACGGAGGCCTTTTGAACGTGTCCATGCTACCTAGCCACGTACTACAAGAGACAAAAATGGTTGTATTGTTAGTCCCATAGAACATAATTTCTCCATGTTTGGTAAGTGGAACTCCTCTTTACTCAACTTGAGATGCTTGACTTACTTGGACTTAAGTGGGATCTATTTCGAGCATGGGAGAGTACCCAAATTCCTTGGTTTGATGAAACAATTGAGGTACCTTGATTTTTCATTAGATAACTTTCATGGAACGGTTCCTCAACAATTGGGAAACTTCACTGAGTTGCAAGTCCTTGATCTTCATGATGATAATGGAGATTTGGTCATTGATGATACCCAATGGGTTTCTTATCTTCAATCACTAAATTACCTCGACATTAATGGCTTAAAGATTGCTAAAGCAAGAGACCTAATGCAGGTAATCAGTACACTCCCATCTTTATCATATTTGGGCATATCAGCTTGCGGTCTTCACAATGTTAATCTTTCTTCTATTCACTTGGCCAATTCCACTTCTCTAGTTCATCTTCAATCCCTTGATCTTTCAAGAAATAGACTGGGAGGTCCCATCCCAAATGATATATTCCATAACATGACTCCTCTCCAACATCTTGATCTTTCATTGAACTCTCTCAACTCTTCAATCCCCACGTGGTTTGATAAGTTTCCAGGCCTTGTTCATCTTCAGTACCTTGATCTTTCATATAGTTTCCTCAAAGGTACCATCGCGAATGTTATATCCCATAACATGACTTCTCTCCAGCATCTCAATCTCTCATGGAACTCTCTCAACTCTTCGATTCCTGCATGGTTTGACAAGTTCACAAGCCTTGTTGATGTCAATCTTGAGGAAAACCATTTTCAAAGCATAGAAGGAGGCTTGTTCTCATTCTTGAAGAGCAAGAAGGACCTCAAATCATTGCGATTGGGTTCTAACCTAATTGGAGACGATATTTCGATGTCCCAGGGGATTTTGTCAGGATTCATAGATAACAACCTAGTGTGTCTAACCCTGGATAGTAATTTTCTTAGAGGTTCTTTGCCAAACCGGTTGGTGCACTTTACACTCCTGAGAATTTTGTGGCTTAGCTACAACTTCTTCTCGGGTCCAATTCCTTAAATCATTGGAGCATTGCCAGACTTGGTAATAGTAGATCTTTCCGGCAATCAATTGAACAGGACCATTCCATCATCGTTAGGCCAACTACGGGCTTTACAAGGCTTGTGTCTTTACAACAATCATTTGAGCGACGCCATACCTGATAGTCTTGGAGAACTTTCCCAACTTTCGGTTCTCCATCTTTTCGGCAATTCTTTGGGAGGAGCGATTTCGGAAACCTACTTTTCTAATCTGTCCAGGTTGCAATATTTGAATATCAATAACGATGACAACTTGACTTTTAAGGCAAAACATAGTTGGATACCCCATTTTCAACTTAAAATCATTCGGATGGATTCCTGTAAAGTCGGAAGCACATTTCCCCAATGGATGCAGACGCAAGTGGAAGTCAATGATATCTCTCTCTTCAACGCTTCAATCTCAGGGGTTTTGCCAAAATGGTTAGGCAACATGACATTCAGCCAGTTCAATCTCTCGTTCAACCAGATTACCGGACCCTTGCCCAACATATCTTCTCACTATGACATTTTAGATCTCTCCTCCAACTTGATCTCTGGACCTCTTCCTGCCCATATCGGGGAGATGTATGTAGATACTCTGTATCTCAATGATAATCGTTTCAATGGCACGATACCATCATCCTTATGTGACATGTCGGAGTTGTTTGATTTGAATCTTGGCGGTAATAAGCTATCCGGGAGTATTCCCGACTGTTGGTGTGACTTGTCGGAATTGTCTGATTTGAATCTTGGTTGTAATGAGCTATCCGAGAGTATTCCTGACTGTTGGAAGGGTTTTAGATTATCTCACTTGACTTTGTCGTTCAATAAGCTATTTGAAGTTATCCCAAGCTCGATTGGATCCTTATATCAACTTTCAACCCTGCACTTGAATGGAAACCGTCTCAATGGGGAGCTTTCTCTGGCTTTGAGTTATTGCACAAGCCTAGTAATTTTAGATCTTGGAGAGAATAACTTCTCTGGAAGCATTCCGACATGGTTCAACGGAAGATGTTTTCTCTTGAAGATCGTGAGGCTACAAGAGAATAGTTTTATTGACAGCATCCCTCCGTAGCTTTGCTTGCTTTCAGGATTGCAAATTCTGGATATGGCGGTGAACAATTTTACTGGGACCATCCCACCTTGTCTCGGCCATATCAGTGGCATGAAAAACTTCGATCAAGATATTCCATCTCATCTGGGCTGGAATCGAGAGCCTGCGGTTGAGATCATTAAGGGAAGATATAATGCATACATCAAAGAAAATCTATCTCATCTAAATTGGAATCGAGATCATGAAGGGAAGATATGATGAATACACCAAAATTGTTCTGTAACTTGTGGTCAATTTGGATCTTCCGAGCAACAACTTAATTGGGCCGATCCCCAAAGAACTTACTCTCCTCACGGGATTGCATGGTTTGAACTTGTCCCACAACTTTCTTTTTGGAGACATTCCCATTGATATTGGGGACATTAAGTCACTTGAGTCTCTTGATCTTGCCAACAATCACCTCTGGGGAACAATTCCAAAGGGCATTTCGGTGCTAACATTTTTAAGCCACCTCAACCTTTTGCACAACAACTTCACGGGGCAGATTCCAAAAGGCAATCAAAGCCAGACCCTTGATGATCCTTCCATCTATGCCAGCAATCCTCTACTCTGCGGGGATCTTCTAAGAAGAAAATGCCCTAATGTTGAGGCGCCTCAAGCACCGAATACATCTCACTCCGAAGATACATGCGAAGAGACTAAGCTTAAGTTGTTCTTCTATTTGGTCGTAATGCTTGGGTTTGCAATTGGGTTTTGGGGCTTTTTCGAAGTTTTGCATTTCAAGAAGGATTGGAGATGTGCATATTTCAACTTTGTGGATCAAGCAATAGACAAGGCATATGTGGTTACAGTGGTGAAGGTAGCCAAATTGAAGAGACTGAGACAGCCCAGCAGCACTTAAGTAATGAGCAATCTCGCGCCCTATCCCGTGTTTGGTTCTTCATTTTGGGTGCATGGAACTTCCTGTGCTTGTGTGAACTCTTCCCTTTTATTTCGTCGCCATTTGAGTACTCCTTTTCATGGTCTAACTCATGCAGTCTAGATTAGGTGATCAAATCAATTCTTTTTCAACTCATAATGGCGAATGACTGTATATAGGTACACTTTTCATCAATGTAAGTTTCCAAGAATGAATGCTGTTACAATTCAATAACATAGAGATACTTACCGCAATGGAATATCGCCCAATTTTGCACCGCATTTCATCTTTTTCTCTTGCGAGCTTCATCATTTCTGGATCTCTTTAATTAGAAAGGGGTCTAAATTCTTCTCTATACATCCCGTAGACGTACTACAATGGGCAAGGCTAGAAATGAGAACATAACCAGCTGAATGATATTTGATGATAGGTCAAAAGTCAGCATTTTCTTGGAGCAGAGAATCACCTCACAGCAAACAAGAAAATTGTTCAAAAAGTCCTAAATCTTTTATAGTTTTACCAATTAAGTCATAAACCTTTCAATCTTGCCGATTGAGTTCTAAACATTTTGTCAGTTTGTCAATTGAGTCTATCCGGCCAATTTTGCCCGGAAAATGTTGACATGGACGTCGGCGGTGCCATGTAAGAAGGCCGGAGCGACGTGAACAATTTTTAATAATATTTTAATATTTTTTAAATTTTTTTTATTTTCTATTTTTTCCTCTATATTTTTTTTTCCTTTTTGGCTTTTTCCTTGGCCTTTTTCGTTGGCCGGCCACCGCCGCCCGCCGACCGGCCTCGCCCGCCACGGGCGAGGCCCGACCCGGCAACGGCAACGCTAGGCGAGGCCACACGCGGCCTCGGCGAGGGCCGGCCTCGCCCGGATCCGGTGAGGGGGCCCTCGCCGGGGTCGCCCTCACACAGGGTCGCCCTCGCCCGGGTGAGCGTGGGCCTCGCCTGGCCGGGCGGGCGACGGCTGGCCACGGCCACAGCCGACACCCGGCCGGCCGGTAAGGGCCAGCCTCGCAAATCTGGTGCCGGGCGAGGCCGACGCTCGCCGGGTAAGGGTGAGCCTTGGCGAAGTTCCCCTCGCCCGCCACAAGCGAGGCCGGCTAGGCGATGGCGACGCCAAGCGGGGCCGCCACAGCCTGGCGAGGGCCGGGCGAGCCTCCTCACTAGATGCTGGCGAGGCCGGCCCTCGCTAGGGCGGGGCGGCCTCGCCGCCATCGCCGTCGCCCGGCCGAGCCTCGCCCGTGGCAGGCGAGGTAGCCAGCGGGCTGTGGCCGGTGGCCGGTCACTGGAAAAGGCCAAGGAAAAAAATATATATATATATATATATAATCAAAAAAATATTAAAATTTTTAGAAAATATTAAAATATTATTAAAAATTATCCACGTCAACACCGACAGTCGTATGTGGCATCGCCGGTGTCCACATCAGCATTTTTCCAGCCAAAATTGGCCGGATGGACTCAATTAGCAAACTGACAAAAGGTTTATGACTCAATCGGCAAGATTGAAAGGTCTAGGACTCAATTGGCAAAACTCGATAAACTCCATTGTCCACCAAAACATTATGAGGATCCATGACATCAACATGTAAAATCCTCGAAGTTGCTTGATTTACACACACAGAGAATGTCCATTTTACTTTCAAGTTATTAGCTTAATCATCAAGGGATTGTTCGCCAGTCTCTTCTACGCGAGAACGCATATTGTAATGCATGTACGGACAATGATTTTCCTACCGTTGCATCATCCTTCGACAAACAATTGATATCAACAGAAAGATTTAAGAGCCTGTTCTTTCGACCCGAAAGAGATGCTCGGGGGAGTTCATTAATTTTTCTGCCACATTTTATTTGTTTCCTCATGTAATTCGTCATTTCTTCGTCTAAACATCCCGTAGACGTACTATGTAAAAGGAATATGAATTCGTACTTAAAATCCATGTCGACGACTTGAGTAGTGGCTGAATTAGGCAGTCTCGAAATCCTGTTAGAATTTGCATTATCCAAAAGATATGCAGCCAGACCAATCGAAAGAAACGTGCAACTTCCTTTCCAGTCTCTCAATTGAAATGTTGGGCAAGGGTCATGAAATCAAGAGCATGCGGAGCAGATCATGAAAGGGTTTGACCTTGACTACACTACGCTTGATCAACAGCTTGCGGTCAAATTTATTTTTCCTTCTCTCGACCACCAAATTGATTGGATCGATCCCTGTAGAGCTTGCTTTGTTCTCAGTATTGCAAGGCTTGAACTTATCGGACGACCTTCTCTATGGAGGCATTTAAACTCGAATTGGAGATATAAAGTTAATCTGAATCCCTTGATCTTTTGAATAATCACCTGTCAAGATCAGAGTCCCACAGAGCATAAGCAAACTCTACTCGTCGCACAACAACTTCACAAGGCCAATTCCAAGCTGGAACATAAGGCAGACCCTGGATGATCCTTAGGTCTATGCCGACAATCCTCTGCTGCGGAGATGCTCTTCAAAAGAATTACGCTAGTGCCGAGGTGCCAAAAATCGCTCATTCTGAAGAAGATACAGATGGGGGAAGGTGATGTTCTACATAGTCATAATGGTCAGGTTTGCGACTGGGCTTTGGGGAGCCGTTGCCAGGAGAGTTGGTGTTCAAGAAGAATGGGAGCCGCGCGTGCTTCGGCTTTGTGGATCATAAAATAGACACGGGGTACGTGATTGTTGCAAAGAAGGGAGCCAGTTGAAGAGGAGATTGAGAGGCGCATAAAGAACGAAGAATGGCCTCTTCTCCACCTCATCAATTGATCCAGCCGTTCTCTGATCTCACTTAGTTCTAGGGCTTTCTTGTTCTGGCAGAATCATCTTTGTAGTTGGCTTGTTTCTCTTTTTAAGTAGTGGCCAACGTTTGTTATCTTCAGTATCTTTAGTTTCAAGCTTGTCCGAGCAAGCCGTACCTTGCATCGTTACATTCGTGATGTTTCGCTTGTTACTGATGTAAAAATACGTGGTAATTCCATTTAATCATGTTTATGCTGTTGCTGCTACTTGCTTGATGAGGCAAATTTGTGAAGGATACAAAATAGGGCCATGAAATTGTTAGAGGCTCAGTGCCCCCACCATACTTCTTTCCCAAGACAGATTTCCTTCCTCAATTTTGAGACACCTGAAAAAGTATGCATGTTATGAGACTAGACCGAACACAAACTATCCCATTGACTGCAAATAGACCCATCAATCTTCCTCTGACAAACAATGAATCAACTCAGATGGATTTCTAAAAATATTCAGGCCTCAAATCACCCAAACATGGCAAGAAGTCGAGTAGTATCAGTTGCTAATGCAATACCAGGGAGACTATACCAAAACCATCTCCGAATGGAGCTTCCAAATCTGTAGGATACAACATATACAACATAAGAGTGTGTGGATTTCATTAACACTACCTTGAATGTAATCTTTCTTTCACATTCTGATAAAGATATCTTAGGATCTCGCAGAGACAATCTACGTTGTCATTGTCCAGTGTTAATAAGGGTTAAGTTTCACCAGGTAGGGCGGTAGTCTTTGCAGGACATGCTTAACAATTGACATTCAGTGTGAAAGTAGATGAAGTATAATCAGAGGCCATTCTAGTGATCGCCATTCTAAATAAGGTGTCCATTACATCCTTTCTCTATCATTCCACCGACTGCATGCTGAAGGATAAATTGCTCTCTTGAATCCACAGGTCCACTGCTCATACGGTGCTCCATAAAATTACAGTCAAAGAACAGGAAGATCAACCAAGCTGTCTCAGGTAGCAGCATTTACTAAACCTTCAGACAACTGTTAAAAGTCACGGGGGCTTCAGTGGCATTATAAGAGCAGCTAAGAGATAAATAGTTGATAGCCGGAATGAGCACACATCAAGCGTCAATGAATCTGATATCAAAGGTCTGGGGATGTATCTGCCAAACATTTAGGGAAGCATTTTCCTCCAAGCATTCTTTCAGCTGGGCTTCACTATAACCCTGTATGAAGGGACATGCCTCGATCAGTTAGAAACAATATAAAAAAAGACCACTATAATTTCATCGGCTGTCAAAGTAGTCAGTTTAAAGAGCATGGAGTTGCTAGCAGTGCATAAGGGGATAACAATAAGCAAAAACGAAGGTCAAAAACCTTTGGGAAAAAAACTAGCTTGTCCATAAGACAGCTTATAATTCTAAATATCCAGTTGAAATAAGAAGACTGATCTAGCAATGCTCTTTTCTGACAATGTGGTTTCAAAAGCGAAAGATTACCGATTCATTTCTTATTGAAAGAGAGCTCATCATCAGAGGAAAAAATATGTTTTCATCTTGCAGAGAACTCCATTTCATTCTGAGTGCAGTTGAAACTTGGAAGACGTTCATTGCTGCAGCAGTTAAGACATTCGATCATCAGAAAGCACACTGCAATTAATATCTGAGAGCTAACCTTTCTACAATTCCAGTTGAGTGCATCAGAATAGATCACACTCATCCTGTTTGTCCAAGCAGCTTCATCCTGTAGGATGGAATGGATGTCAGATATAGCATCAGGACCAGCTCGCTGCCGATCATCCGAGTACAAAGAGAACTTCAACATCTGCATTAACCTGAGTGCTTCATCCGCATCACTCTGGGTGACAGATTCAGAGAATCAGAGCCTTGCTAATGCCTACAGGCAATGACAGTCATATAATTAATTGAAACAACACTAACTCTCCATTAAATGAGCAATAGTTTTACACCCTTCTGCTTAGTGAACTAAGACCAGATTAGAAAAACATGCTAGAGAGCTATCTCAACTTATATGTTGATGCGAACCATGATTTTGATAAAACTTTCAGATCTATATTTATTGTCTGAAAAGAAGTTCTCAGAGTATTTTAAAAAGAAGTGTTCAAGTTTAGGTTAGTCATACATGATAGTACATGATAGTGCAAAGACATGATTACTTACAGCTGATATGCACAGAATGCTTAGCAAAGTTCTCACTGTGGTGTGGCAATGGGGGGCATTTGTCTTAGCTTCTTCCTGTCGAATGGAGGAATGAGCACTAGCAATATACTCTTCGAGTTCCCTTGGAACAGAAGGAGACACTCTTCTTGTAGCGGATATATATGCACTACAAAAAATGAGGAGAGCCAATTAATAAACAAAGTGAAGGGTTAATGGAGAAATAATTGATACAGAGCATATGTTCTCAGGCAAGACAAGAGAAAAGATATGTTCCTTTGCAAATACTAGATTTTCACCATTTCATATAAAGGTACCTTAGTCTTCCATTATCGAGACCTTCTAAGTCAAGATTCTGAGAAAACATGCATAAAAAGTAGCATAAACTGAACAAGAAAAAGGATCAGTCTCTGCACAAGCATAAAATCAGCATTTTCGCCTAATTGGCATGATAAGATATTCATGGTGGCACAGAAGTTATCCAGGAAGACATACATTAACAAACAATCAAGCTGCTAAAACTTATACAATCAAGACGCAAAGGCATCTTAATAATTTTAATAACTAACAAGCAAGCTCTCTAGTGCAGTTAGAGAAGCAGCTTCACAGTGCATAAGCACAAATCTCGACAACATTCATTTCTTCCATGAGCTAACATTACTGTTACTTCTGCTGTCGAAATGAATGGACAATTAGCCTAAGTATGGTAGCCTTAGCACAAATTAGACTCAAAAGAACATTAACTCTGCATAACGTGTGATATCCAGAAAAGTTACACATTAATGACCAGGAATGCTTTTTGACCTTGTCATTATCAGGCAGCTGTTTGATAAGAAGAATGCCTTAAACATGCACTTCCTGCATGAGAAACTTTATTTTGAAAGTAAAGCAGATGCCAACTCATGACATTAATTTGCTCTAGACATGCTTTGTTGAGTTTGTATTGAATGTATCTTCGATATGAGAAGAGATGGAGGAGCTTACCGAAGAATGGATGGGTCAAGAGGAGTGAACCCAAGAACAGGAGATTCTCTATTTTGGTGGACATAAACAACTTGCCTAGCCATTTCAAGATCATTATCCATATCTGCAAGATCAAGTATCAACCACAGAAGATCAAACCTAGACAGCAGTGCTGGAGGCAGATTAATATTCTCAGCTGGAGTTCTGCAGAGATCATATCTTCCCCCGTATTTCGGACTTAAATAGTGCCTGATGTTAGTAAACCCGGGGAAAGGAGGGGTTATATGTAGGAAAGTAAAACAAGCATCACCGCTGAGTACAGTGAAGAGCCATACCAAGCTGGATTAGCAGCAGCTAAGACAGCAGTTCTAGCATTCAATGATGTGGTGATCCCAGCCTTAGCAATACTAACAGTTTGCTGCTCCATCACTTCATGTATTGCTGTACGATCTGACTCGTCCATCTTGTCAAACTCATCTATGGCACATATACTCATGTCTTCCAGTACCTGTATCAATTTTCTATTTTGTTTATGAGCATATTTAAAAGAAGCACAAGTATTTATATATTGCAACTGAGCTATCCCAACTGTCATGACTATTCATGCATTTGAGCTCAATATTTAAGGGAGATCCCTCTACTAGGCTGCTTCAGCACAAAACTATCAAAAGTCTTCTGTAAGATTGTAAGTGACATCTCCTTCATGGATGCCATTTAAATATGTGTCATTGTGCGTAAGAGAGAGAAAGACTGACCAGTGCTCCTCCTTCCAAAACCATCTCATTTTTTACCGGATCCCCCTGGACTGCAGCAGTGAGACCTAGTCCATTTCTTCCTTTGCCTTGGTGTATACCCCTCTGGGTGCAACATTTATTATGTGCTTCAGAAGTTGACTTTTTGCAACCCCAGGATCACCCATCAGACAAATATGTAGATCTCCCCGGATCTATAATGCATGAGTAAACATTAAAGTTCTAGAAAAACACAGATGAAAAGTACAATAATGCTTCTGAAATTACAAACTGGCCTTAAATGTTCAGTACAAACGCAAGAAATGAGAAAAGGAACAGGATATATTACTTGTCAAAGCTGCAATAAGCAAATCACATGGATCCAGTGAAACAGTCTCAAGAAGGAAAGAAAGGCATAGCCAAAAAGTGGCTCCTCGTTACAATTTTTTTATAAGTGAAACTCATGTTGCTACTCATCAGCAAATCTACTGGTAACTGCATAACCTCTAATGTCCTAGTACGTGAAAGGAGAAACCAGTCAGTGCAGAAACTGAAAGTCCATCATACAACAATACAACTGTTTTTACCTTCATCCCATCCTTCAGCTTCCGGTGAGGGGCTCCAACAAGAAGGAGAAGCAGAGCCTTTTTAATGTCCTCATGTCCAAAAATTTCAGGTGCTAATGAGCATGCCAACTTGTTAGAAGAACTAGAGTATATACTAGTATATTTTGTGGGTATAGTTTTGTAATGTTAATTTATGATATTAGATGATATTGCCAATACGGTCTTTAGAATCCAAAGTAATGAATTTTTTCCATGTAGGGAGCTAAATGGTTCATTTTAGTTATCCTATTTGAACCATTGAAAGCTGTAATGAGTGTTACTTCTTTCAAACTCATGGACATCGCCGCATCATATCATCTTGCTTTTTTGTCGCAGAGGTAAATTTGCTCTTCCTCAATTCCCCTTTCGGTGTTGGAACTTCCATCTGCAGTGTTGTTCAGCCAGATGGAGATAGTAGCACAGGTTGGGACTTTCAACTCGCTTTATCTCTTTATATTGTTTTTACGGTTCACTTTTGTGTCTTCCTGATACATTTCTTTCAAAAGATTAATTGATGTCCCCTTTGTTCCAATCTTAGCCATGAACAGTTATGCATTTCTAAATAAATGGCTTGCAAGTCTTCCCGAAATTATACAGCGCAGTTTGTGTTGCTTACAAGTTCAATGCTGACCTTTGTTTCAGGCCATTAGGCTCCTCAACTCGCTTGAATAACAGTAAATCAGAAAAATGGTATCACCCAACCAATTATCAATTTGAAGGGATTCTTAGTTGAGATGATTGACATGGAATCTCCGGTCGAAGCAGATTCTTTTCACTTCTGAATTAAACTAAATTTTGATCACGGAATGTATGAGTACTTTTGGAATCACGGGCTTATTTCAGACACTACGTACGAAAATATGAGGAACTTTTGCACTGTTGATGAGATCCTAAACACTGCCCAAAAGGCATGGGATGGAGCAAACCTAAATGAAGTGGGAGATGTAACTGGCTTTAACATAGATGTGAGGCAATGAATGAATAAGTCCATACAGGTGGGTGGCTCCCTAATTTATTTTAGAGGCAAGAAGAGAAATCAATAGAATTACCTTCAAATTTATCCATTTCCTTTCTCTGCGAGCAGAGATTAGATGTATAGAGATGGGAATGAATTGTGCCTGGAGACCGACACTGTGAAGGGCGTGAAAAAGAAATAGGTGCAAGAATCGTTCCAGGTCGACACCTTCTATATTTCACTGAACTACACTCTCTTCCTGTTTGTTCTTGAGGCAAGAACTTTGTTCAAACCGAGGGCATGCAAAACTTCTGGAGATTAATCTTATGATTGGGCTTATGCAATGAATCAAAAGTAAAAATCGGATACAGCTGAAGTGACAGAATCATTGGTCTTGCCAATCCTAAAAGAACTCATAGGTACCCACCTGCGGATTTGGATAAATAGGTGAGGTGTGTCAAGTTACCCGAAACAAGAATGTATCGTAGAACATGCAGGATAGACTAAAGATTTATACCTATGATGGATTTAATTGGTAGGAGTAGCGCACAGACATTCATATGTGGAAATAAATATTTCTTCTAATCCACGAATGGTTGTCTTCTCCTGAGTAGTGGTGCCGAGTGTTATCTTTCATGGATTATTGTCTTCTCTTGAATAGTTGGACAACAGATGCAGCTGTTCCGTCGTCAACAGTCCAACGCAACATTGCGGCACTAAAGTTGAAAGCACAGGATAAATGGTACCCCGGGACCATAACAATCTGGTAAGCGCTATTCAAATCAAGTTAAAGAAAAGCTTCAAAACTAGGCTCTTTAGTTAACCAGCTCGCAGGTTGGATCGAGGTATATAGAGGATTGACTTTCGTTGCTGTAACTGGGCTCGGGACATGAAGTGCCGACGTATCTCCCCTCTCGTGCACATGCTTTGTTCAAGAGCTTCTCGTCTAATGCACCCCGCCGAGGGCACCTTCTAAACAACGAGAAGCTAAACATGAAATCGCTCGAGTGATGATTTAACAAAATGTTCACGATCATAATAAGATGAGACGGTTGATGTCAATCTTTGTACTTGATGCAGAACTGTTGAAGCGCTTGCAGAATACTAGAAGCTATGGAATTCATAATGGATAGTTGGGTGGAAGTGCTTGATGTTTCTTGTTAGAATTCGCAAGTTCTTGGCTACCATATGCGGAAGGCTAGTGATATGAACATTACCGGTTGAATGAAATTGATGTAAGGTCGAGAGCGTTTTTTCCTCCTACAAATTCACAGATTATATTAGAATATTTAAATATTAAGCAACGCTTTTATCTAACAATTTAAACTTTTAGAACAATTGACAATAATCCTATAGAATCTTACATGACAATATTAAATCACATTACGGATTGTCAATCAAAAGAAGTATGTGTTTTCCTACGTTATAATTGACACTCAAGCTGTGTTCATGTGCATAACAAAGGCTCTCCCCATGATTTTGGCCCTTAAGAATTTTTCAAAACTCTTTATGTGTTGAGTTGGCCCGACTTTAAGCTCTCTCGTCAACCAAAATGACTTGAAATTTTTTGTGACTTTCGAGGGACTAAATCACTAATATTAATCCCACTTATTAGTGATTTTCTCTCTCCATTCGTTCTTCAAAAGGGTCTTCCCATATTTCTAGATTCAATATCTTTTTGTTAAAACCAAATGTCTCTTGGTTTATGTGACAGCCTGAATATTTAGATTTCATTTTCGATTAAATAAATCGGGCCTTTTGTTGACGCGCCGATAGTGCTATTCTTTGAGCTGATCACTCAAAAGATAACTAGACTATCTAGGAAAGCAATTAAGGAATCTAAATGCAATGGATTTGAGAATTCGACTAGGAATCGACTACTCGACCGTGTTGATCTGCAAAGGTTATTATGGCACTGTCAAAAATCGATCAAAGACTGGAGATAGGTCGATTCGATAGAGATATGTGATTAGTGTGTGGTTGATTCCACCTAATTGCAAAATTCTTGTCGAACGGCACTAGACCGATTTTTCTGTCATTTTTGTACCCAGTGCCCGTATTTGAAATCTCGAGATTTTCATGACAACTGAGAGTCGCCAATGAGTCGAATATGTACATTGTGACTCGAGCTAAATCGATCACGGGTCAATTGCACCAAAAATCCCTAAAAGTTACCTAGTAGATTAGGTCACGCTAAAAGCGCGCCAGAGTGAAATTAACTGTAAATTTAAACCTGATTTTAGAAGTTAAAAGTTCTGTGATGTCACGATCTATTTTAGGAACGTCAACTCATCCTCCGAAGAATTTTCAGAGATTCCGGGATTTTTACGGAAAACCGTTTCGGACGTTGCGGAAAATTAGCGGAAATTCGTACGGGCCAAATTAAAGAAAATTTGGACTTTTAAGCCAAGCCTTTGAGTATCAGGGACTTACATAAAATTATATGAGATTTTTCTTCATTGAAATTGGACGTCGAATTTAGAAATTTCATGGGGAAATTGAGAAATTCGGAGCTTGGGTTTGCGGCAACAATTTTGGGCTTCAAATGGATTATTTGATGGATTTTTATTCTAGAAAGAAATAGGGAACAAAGCATTTAAGAGAATGGGAACCTAACCCGAGTTGGTTACTAGGAACCGGCTTCACGGGGATCCAAGCCCGGGGGATCGACTCAGAGGATTTTCAATGCCCCGGTGGTTGGACATGAATCTTTATCGAGGGCACGTCCACCCTCTATCCTGTCTTTCCAGGATGTCAAAGCCTTTTAACATCATGCTTAAGACGAGTCTTACAGAGGTATCCCAGCCGCTATATTTATTGAGGCACGGGTGCTGCCTCTACCCCTTCTTATTTAAGGTCGGAAGGGGACCGACCCTGACTTTGGCTCTTCATCTCTTCCATAATCTCACGTCTCTCTTTCTCTCTTATCCGTTTCCCCTCTCCTTCGATTTATTTCTCACACCAAGCAAAGCGAACCCCACCTTCTCAGCCTCTACCTTTTCTTTTCATTTCCTTGAAGCTCGAGAGTTTTCATTTCCCTCTGCCTTTACCGCCTGCATCTCCACCAACTTTTGTTCCATCCAGTCAACTAACTTCAAGCTGCTCCAACGAAGTTGACCGTCCCATCTTCACGCGGCCACTTGTCCGCATCTCCGTTTCCTTCGGTCAACCCCTTGCCGTGAAGCCCCCGTCGAAGACCGCCAGCTCGTGCTCATCTCCACGCGGCCAAGGATCCAGCGGCCTCCTCGTGTCTTCGTCCGCGACACCCTCCAATTGACGCCAGCAGCTGCTTTCCTCTCGTGCGCCAGCGAACTCCACAGCAGCTCCGTGTCCGCGCGTCCTTCAGCAGCTAGTCCATGCATGAAGCCGGCTCGCGTCTTCAGCCTCCGCCTGTCTTCAGCCCGTGAGTTCAGCGAGGCCCATCTTCACAGCAGCATTCGGCCCAGCTTCTTCAACGCAAGTCAGGCCAGAACCGGCCCAATCCAGCAGTCTCCAAGCCCACGTGAATTGCAGCTCAGCCCAGTTCAACAACTCCATTGAAGTCCACGAGCCCAAGTGAATTCAGCCCGTCGAGTCCAGCAAGCCCAGTTTTTAGGCCCAATTCCAGCTCACTTGAAGTCAGCCCAAGAAGCCATCGGCCGGTCCGACATAATAACAAATCTCAGTTTAGGCTGAGATTTGTTGTAAGTTTAGTCCAGTCCAAGTCCGGGACGCTGCCAAAATTCAATTTCAGCCGCAATCGCGCTGTCGTCACAAAGTAAACCGGTTTCTGCAATTAACCGGTGAGTTTATGCACTAAACTCTTCTTAGTAGGCTAATAACGTTTAAGGGGTGTTTAGATTTATTTAAGTGTAATTAGTTTAATTATTAATTTAGTTAGTTAAATTAGGATAGTTAGATTAAGAAATTAGGTGGTTAGAAACTTATATTTAATTAGAGTAGTGTCTTGTTACATAGCTAGGATGATTAGAATAATTTAGTTAGCTCAATAGGTGGTTAGATTAAATTTATTTAGCCTAAGTTAGTATTTTGAATATTTAATGCATTTATTTAATTAAATTTAGAAATTATTTAATTATTAAATATTTTTTCCGTGAATTAGGCCGGGATAGTCGGTGACCGAATTTCGCATCGATTGCAATTGTGTGGTTAAATTTTGCAATTGAGTGATAACTTCTGCAAATGAGTCTTTGATTGGATTTTTGGTATTTAATTCCAAAAATTGTGAATTTCCAATATTTATTTAGAAAATCCCATGTGTCGGATTTTGACACCAAAAATAGTTTTTTATACTATATAAAATAGTGGGATTTTAAAAAGGGAGAATGTCAATTTTTTAGAGTCAAGTTGACCGTGTACCTACACACGACTAATTTACAATGCATTTCTAATACGAAGAAAAAAGCCAAGATCACTATTTTAATTGAGGCATTTGGGTGCAATACACGGTGCCCTGGGCCGAGATTGATTGGTCGCGTGTTGGTTAAGAGAACCCAATTAAGCCAAACGTTACTAAATCTCTTTTCTGATTGCCCATGCATTAGGATATCGGGTCGCAGTAGATTCTGGACCTATGCTCCTTTGGGAAAACCGTCAATGAGACGTAACCGTGCTCAATGAGGAAGAGACGTTGCCTGGCTATGCCAATAGACAGCCGAACATGGGAGTCGATTGTGCCTTGAGTGGCTTAATTAACAATTGAAACGTATGAGTAGATGATTTTGAAGACAAAACTGTGTGGCATGGTATGAGATATATCATAACGGTTTGACCTTATAATCGGGACTCTTGTGATTAATTGAGTTATTGAGGTGTTCCGGTTGTTATGTGCATTAATTATATGCTTTGTTAAGTGAATCTGTGCTCACCTACAGGGTAGAACTGAGGTGAGGTAAATCCTCTATGCTAAATTCGTGATCGTGTGGTTATGACGCTTCTAGGCGTATTTCCCTCCTAATTAGGGTTTATAGCATGAACTCGCTAAGATTTATATCTCACCCCGTTGTGGGCAAAATTTTCAAGGTCATCGAGTGGAGGACCTGGAGCCGAGAGGAGGTGATGTGAAGTGTAGGTTAGCTAAGACCGTCTCTTTTTGGAAAATCAGTTTTTGTAGTATTTTGGTCATAGACCTTGTACAAGACTCAATGTATTATAAAAGCATATTTGTTTGTAAAGTGGTTGTCCTGCTTTTCTATCCCAAAATGATTATTGTTAGGGGATTTATTTTCACTTCCGCATGTGCAATAAAATTAAAAATGGACTAGAAAATTACCAAAAAAACCCTAAACCTATTGCAATTATGTTGATTCAATCATAAACTTTTCAATTATGCTAATTCAGTCATAAACATTTTGACGATTTGTTAATATAATCATTTTGGTCAATTTTGACCAAAAAATGTTGATGAGGCCGTTTAGTCGGCGATGGCAATCCTACATAGTATAGCGGTGCTACCATGGACAATTTTTAAAACTTTTTCTTATTTTTTTTATTTTTTTCATAATTGTTTTCCTTTTCCTTTTTTTCTTATTTCATTTTTTTCTTTCCTTTTCGCGATAGTTGGTCTCAAGCAATGGCTAGTCGCCAATGCCTAGAGAGGGCTAGGTGAGGGCCACAACCCATGCTAGCAACCAGCGAGGGTTTGCAGGCCATCACCTAGTGGCCAATGAAAGTCACTAGGCCCTCGCCAACCGCAACTGGGGGTGAGCAATTCAGGTTGGTCCAAGTTCCACTTAGAACCTAAAATCTATCCATCGAAACTAATTATCAATTTTTTCAAACTTATGATCTACCCGCATACCCGAAACCTAGAACCTACCTTATCACGGGTTTCACATGTATTCTTAATTGAATAAGTGTAGTGAATCATCACATTTAATGACCATCATTTGCTATTACAATTCATTGACCACAACTCATTTTTAAACATGCAAAAATTACGAACATTAACAAAGTAAAAGTCTCAATCATGGATGTCGCCGAAAATTGAAGTTTAGACTAGTGGTTTCACATTACACACTTATCATAGATATCATGCAATACTGCAGAATTGCGCAAACACATAGAATAAGAAAAACACAAAAAACTTGCTACAGGTTCCACTAGAGCCTACTTATCGGAATCCCTCCTCGATTTTTGGAACCTATAACCTATCCTACCTACCTTGGAACCTCGGTTCCTAGTTCTACCCTAAAACCATGCTCACCCCCAACTGCAATAAAGAAAAAAAAAAAAGATAAGAGAAGAAAAAAGAATTAAAATATAAAAATATATATATAATTGCAAAATTGGTCCACATCAATGCTGATAAGGCCTTGTAGGGCCGTTTGCGTACGTCAGCAATTTCCGACCAAAATTGGTTGGATGGATTATATTGGCAAATTCTCAAATAGTTTATGACTAAATTGGCTAAAGTAAAAAATTTATGACTAAATTGATAGTAAAAAATTTATGACTTTTCTTTCTTAATTTTCCCAAAAAAAAGACACTTAGGGATTGACTGGTTATTTTATTTTTCTCTTGTAAATTTTCGTCTTTTCTTTATCTATACACATCCCATAGATGTGTAGTGTAGAAGAAATATGAGTTTATACTATTAAAATCCGTGATGGGTATGTTGGGTAATAGCAAAATTAGGTATACATCTCGTTAATATATGCTTCCTTGCTTTTGTTTGTGCCGTTTGTTCTGGTGTTGCTTGGTCCGTTTGGAACTTTCTAACAATTTTCAGCACAATTAGGATCTTGTTATAATTCAAGGGTGAATGATGGTTTTTGGTGTTTGATAGTTTTTTTTTTTTTTTTTGTCAAAATAAAGATTATCATTTCATTAAACCGGAGCCCACCTACAAGAGTAAGGGGCAGCAAAACACAGGATCTCCCAAAAAGGGGGAGGGGAATTAGAAACCCAGTTTAAGGAAGGATTATATCTAGAGGCCTTTACAACCAAGTCTACTAATCTATTTGAGTTATGGGGGCAAAGGGCCAATCCTAGACTCTCAGAAAGGGTCAAGAGGTCAATACATTCAGTGATAAGTGGCTCAACGTTCCAAGGACAGGGGGAAGAATCTTTCAAACAACTCACCAAAGTTGAATAGTCAAACTCCAGTGTCAGTTTCAGATGAGGTTGTTTGGCAAAGTGGTGGAGAGCATAAAGACTGGTGGCGGAAGATGCTCAAACTGGCGGTTGATAGTTGAGGACTTGATTTTTGTCAGTCTTGTACTAGGTTTTGGGAGATTAATTGCTCGATCGAGACATTTGTAGAAAAGTACGGTCGATTAAGACATGGACCTCTAGACTTAGACTTGTTGCTTGCGGGTCTTGCAGGTTTTCCACAATGACGTGACTAAGGGAAGTTGATTTTAGCGGTTGCTTGGAATCATTCCTGGATTTTCAGTCTCACGAACCTTAATTGAAAGAAACATGCAAACTTTCAATTGCAATTGAAATTCAAGGTGAAGATTAGATTACCTGAACTTATTGGGTATGCTGGATGCATGCATCCGTCTTTCACGTGACACATACACCATAAGTGTGTAGAATATCTTATGAGTTGGGAACTCACCTATACATTCGGTTATAAATTCTGTTTGTGATAGATGTTTATGAGAGATGTGAAAAGGAAAAAGTCTCACAATGAAATTGTAGAGCTCAAAGAAATAATTGATAATACTTAGTAGGTTATAACTCAATGATTTAAACTTTTGAATAAATATGAGTCAAAATAAGCCATAAATTAGCTCTAAGTTATAGATTTTCTCTTGGATCTCTTTTACCAAGGTAATAAAATTGTGGTGTTTTCAATGTCCATTTGGTCAACTATGTTACTATCTTTGGTAGCGACATTTATTTCAAAGTCAATAACCGAATAAAAATATAACGTGAATCAGATGGCATATTGATAGTCACGCATGTAGATGGAGAAACGACCTTGTATAATTAATGACATGGACCCAAAAGACTTAAGGTGGTCCGTATCGAGCACTGGGAGACACGCGTTCTCAAGTAAAATCTCTCCCTACCTTGCTATATAAGTGATCCGGATTTGATTACAGAACCTTCAAACCCACTCTCTAAAGCATAGATTTATTCTCTTCCTTATTGCTCATGGGGAGTTATTGTTCTCAGGTGCTTGTACTAATAACCCTATTGCTTCTTATAGATAATTCATGTGTATGCTTTTGCAGAAATTTAACATCCATTTGCATAGAGCAAGAAAGAGAGGCTCTACTCCAGCTTAGACAAGGCCTCTCAGACCCATATCGCTTGCTTTCTTCTTGGAAAGGTGAAGATTGTTGCAAGTGGAAAGGAGTCACATGTGATAGAGTGTATGGTCATGTCATTGAGCTCCAACTTATACCCCATACTATAAGAGACAAAAATGGTGGTATTGTTAGTCCCATGGCACAGAATTTCTCCATGTTTGGTGAGTTGAACTCCTCTTTACTCAACTTGAGATGCTTAACTTACTTGGACTTAAGTGGGATCTATTTCGAACACGGGAGAATACCCAAATTCCTCGGTTTGATGAAACAATTGAGGTACCTTGATTTGTCATTAGGTAACCTTCATGGAACAGTTCCTCAACAATTGGGAAACCTCACCGAGTTGCAAGTCCTTCATCTTCATGATGATGATGGAGATTTGGTCATTGATGATACCCAATGGGTTTCTCATCTTCGATCACTAAATTACCTCGACATTAGTGGCTTAAAGATTGCCAGAGCAAGAGACCTAATGCTGGTAATCGGCACGCTCCCATCTTTATCACATTTGGGCATATCAGCTTGCGGTCTTCACAATTTTCATCTTTCTTCTATTCACTTGGGCAATTCCACTTCTCTAGTTCATCTTCAATCCCTTGATCTTTCAAGAAATAGACTCGGAGGTCCCATCCCAAATGATATATTCCGTAACATGACTTCTCTCCAACACCTTGATCTTTCATTGAACTCTCTCAACTCTTCAATCCTTACGTGGTTTGACAAGTTTCCAGGCCTTGTTCATCTTCAGTACCTTGATCTTTCATATAATTTCCTCAAAGGTACCATCGCGAATGTTATATCCCATAACATGACTTCTCTCCAGCATCTCAATCTCTCATGGAACTCTCTAGAATCTTCGATTCCTACATGGTTTGACAAGTTCACAAGCCTTGTTGATGTCAATCTTGAGGAAAACCATTTTCTCAGCATAGAAGGAGGCTTGTTCTCATTCTTGAAGAGCAAGAAGGACCTCAAATCATTGCGATTGGGTTCTAACCTAATTGGAGACGATATTTCGACGTCCCAGGGGATTTCGTCGGGATTCATAGATAACAACCTAGTGTGTCTAACCCTGGATAGTAATTTTCTTAGAGGTTCTTTGCCAAACTGGTTGGTGCACTTTACACTCCTGAGAATTTTGTGGCTTAGCTACAACTTCTTCTCGGGTCCAATTCCTGAAATCATCGGAGCATTGCCAAACTTGGTAGCATTAGATCTTTCTGGCAATCAATTGAACGGGACCATTCCATCATCGTTTGGCCAACTACGGGCTTTACAAGGCTTGTGTCTTTACAACAATCATTTGAGCGGCGCCATACCCGATAGTCTTGGAGAACTTTCCCAACTTTCGGTTCTCCATCTTTTCGGCAATTCTTTGGGAGGAGCGATTTCGGAAACCCACTTTTCTAATCTATCTAGGTTGCAGTACTTGGATATCAGTAACAATGACAACTTGACTTTTAAGGCAGAACATAGCTGGATACCCCCTTTTCAACTTAAAATCATTCGGATGGATTCCTGTAAAATCGGAAGCACGTTTCCCCAATGGATGCGGACACAAGTGGAAGTCGATGATATCTCTCTCTTCAACGCTTCAATCTCCGGGGCTTTGCCAAAATGGTTAGGCAACATGACATTCAACCATTTCAATCTCTCGTTCAACCAAATTACTGGACCCTTGCCCAACATATCTTCTCACTGTGACATTTTAGATCTCTCCTACAACTTGATCTCTGGACCTCTTCCTGCCCATATCGGGGAGATATATGCAGATACTCTGTATCTTAATGATAACTTTTTCAATGGCACGATACCATCATCCTTATGTGACATGTCGAATTTGTCTGATTTAAATCTTGGCTATAATGAGCTATCCGGGAGTATTCCCGACTGTTGGTGTGACTTGTTGAAGTTGTCTGATTTGAATCTTGGCGGTAATGAGCTATCTGGGAGTATTCCTGACTGTTGGAAGGGTTTTAGATTATCTCACTTGACTTTGTCGTTCAATAAGCTATCCGAAGTTATCCCAAGCTCAATTGGATCCTTATATCAACTCTTAACCCTGCACTTGAATGGAAACCGTCTCAATGGGGAGCTTCCTCTGGCTTTGAGTAATTGCACAAGTCTAATAATTTTAGATCTTGGAGAGAATAACTTCTCTGGAAGCATTCCGACATGGTTCAACGAAAGCTTTTTTCTCTTGAAGATCGTGAGGCTACGAGAGAATAGTTTTACTGGCAACATCCCTCCACAGCTTTGCTCGCTTTCAGGATTGCAAATTCTGGATATGGCGGTGAACAATTTTACTGGGACCATCCCACGTTGTCTCGGCCATATTAGTGGCATGAAAAACTTCGATCAAGACATTCCATCTCATCTGGGTTGGAATCGGGAGCCTGCAGTTGAGATCATTAAGGGAAGATATAATGCATACACCAAAGAAAATCTATCTCAACTGAATTGGAATCGAGAGCATGTGGTTGAGATCATGAAGGGAAGATATGATGAATACACCAAAACTGTTCTACAACTTGTGGTCAATTTGGATCTCTCAAGCAACAACTTGATTGGGCCGATCCCCAAAGAACTTACTCTCCTCACCAGAATGCATGGTTTGAACTTGTCCCACAACCTTCTCTTTGGAGACATTCCCATTGGTATGGGGACATTAAGTCACTCGAGTCTCTTGATCTTGCCAACAATCACCTCTCGGGAACAATTCCAAAGGGCATTTCGGTGCTAACATTTTTAAGCCACCTCAACCTTTCACACAACAACTTCACAGGACAGATTCCGAAAGGCAATCAAATCCAGACCCTTGACGATCCTTCCATCTATGCCGGCAATACTCTACTCTGCGGGGATCTTCTAAGAAGAAAATGCCCTAGTGCTGAGGCGCCTCAAGCACCGAATACATCTCACTCCGAAGATACACATGAAGAGACTAAGCTTAAGTTGTTGTTCTATTTGGTCATAATGCTTGGGTTTGTGACCGGGTTTTGGAGCTTTTTCGGAGTTTTGCATTTCAAGAAGGATTGGAGATGTGCATATTTCAGCTTTGTGGATCAAGCAATAGTCAAGGCATGTGTGGTTACAGCGATGAAGGTAGCCAAATTGAAGAGACTGAAACAGCCAAGCAGCACTTAAGTAATGAGCAATCTCGCGCCCTATCCCCTGCCTTTGGTTCTTCATTTTTGGTGCATGGAACTTCCTGTGCTTGTGTGACCTCTTCCCTTTTATATCGTCGCCATTTGAGTACTCCTTTTCATGGTCTAACTCATGCAGTCTAGACTAGGTGATCAAATCAATTCTTTTTTAACCCATAATGGCGAATG
Source organism: Eucalyptus cladocalyx (assembly GCA_017140615.1). Classification (NCBI taxonomy): domain Eukaryota; kingdom Viridiplantae; phylum Streptophyta; class Magnoliopsida; order Myrtales; family Myrtaceae; genus Eucalyptus; species Eucalyptus cladocalyx. Next base: position 20,495,185 of record CM029523.1, on the reverse strand, counting down.
ACTGCATATAGGTACACTTTTCATCAATGTAAGTTTCCAAGAATGAATGCTGTTACAATTCAATAACATAGAGATACTCACCGCAATGGAATATCGCCCTATTTTGCACCTCATTTCATCTTTTTCTCTTGCGAGCTTCATCATTTCTGGATCTCTTTAATTAGAAAGGGGTCTAAATTCTTCTCTATACATCCCGTAGACGTACTATAATGGGCAAGGCTAGAAATGAGAACATAACCAGCTGAATGATATTTGATGAAAGGTCAAAAGTCAGCATTTTCCTGGAGCAGAGAATGAACTTACAGCAAACACTGCACTTTTTTCTCTTCTTTTTTTCAAGAAAAAAAGATACTGTACGATTGACTCGATAAACTACATTGTCCACCAAAACATTCTGAGAATCCATGACATCAACATGTATAATCCTCGAAGTTGCTTGATTTAGACACAGAGAATATCCATTTTAGTTGCAAGTTATTAGCTCAATCATCAAGGGATTGTTCGCTAGTCTCTTCTACGCGAGAACGCATATTGTAACGCATGTACGGACAATGATTTTCCTACCGTTGCATCATCCTTCGACAAACAATTGATATCGACAGAAAGATTTAAGAGCCTGTTCTTTCGACCGAAAGAGATGCTCGGGGGAGTTCATTAACTTTTGCGCCACATTTTATTTGTTTCCTCATGTAATTCGTCATTTCTTCGTCTAAACATCCCGTAGACGTACTATGTAAAAGGAATATGAATTCATACTTAAAATCCATGTCGACGACTTGAGTAGCGGCTGAATTAGGCAGTCTCGAAATCCTGTTAGAATTTGCATAATCCAAAAGAAATGCAGCCAGATCAATCGTAAGAAACGTGCAACTTCGTTTCCAGTCTCTCAATTGAAATGTTGGGCAAGGGTCATGAAATCAAGAGCATGTGGAGCAGATCATGAAAGGGTTTGACCTTGACTACACTACGCTTGATTTACAGCTTGCGGTCAAATTTATTTTTTCTCTCGACCAACAAATTGATTGGAGGGCTTACTTTGTTCTCAGTATTGCGAGGCTTGAACTTATCGGACGACCTTCTCTATGAAGGCATTTAAACTCGGATTGGAGATATAAATTTAATCTGAATCTCTTTATCTTTCGAATAATCACCTGTCAAGATCAGTCCCACAAAGCATAAGCAAACTCTATTTGTTGCACGACAACTCCACGAGGCCAATTCCGAGAGGGAACATAAGGCAGACCCTGCATGATCCTTCGGTCCATGCCGACAATCCTCTGCTGCGGAGATGCTGTACAAAAGAATTACCTTAGTGCCGAGGCGACGAAAATCGCTCATTCTGAAGAAGATACAGATGGAGGACGGTGATGTTCTACAGTCATAATGGTCGGGTTTGCGACTGGGCTTTGGGGAGCTGTTGCCAGGAGATTTGGTGTTCAAGAAGAATTGGAGAAGCGCATGCTTCGACTTTGTGGATCATAAAATAGACACGGGCTACGCGATTGTTGCAGAGAAGGGAGCCAGTTGAAGAGGAGATTGAGAAGCGCATAAAGAACGAAGAATGGCCTCTTCTTCACCTCATCAATTGATCCAACCGTTCACTGATCTCACTTAGTTCTAGGGCTTTCTTGTTCCGGCAGAATCATCTTTGTAGTTGGCTTGTTTCTCTTTTTAAGTAGTGGCCAACGTTTGTTATCTTCAGTATCTTTAGTTTCAAGCTTGTCCGAGCAAGCCGTACATTGCATCATTACATTCGTGACGTTTCACATGTTACCAATGTGAAAATATTTGGTAATTCCATTTATGCTGTTGCTTCTACTTGCCTGATGAAGCAAATTTGTGAAGGATACAAAATCGGGCCATGAAATTGTTAGTGGCTCAGTGCCCCCACCATACTTCTTTCCCAAGATAGATTTCCTTCCTCAATTTTGAGACATCGGAAAAAGTACGCATGTAACAAGAATAGACCGAACACAAACTATCCCATTGACTGCAAATAGACCCATCAATCTTCCTCTGACAAACAATGAATCAACTCAGATGGATTTCTAAAAATATGCAGGCCTGAAATCACTCAAACATGGCAAGGAGTCGATGAGTATCAGTTACTAATGCAATACAGGGAAGACCACGCCAAAACCATCTCCGAATGGAGATTTCAAATCTGTAGGATACAACATATACAACATATGATCGTGTGGATTTCATCAACACTACTTTGAATGTAATCTCACTTTCACATTCTGATAAAGATATCTTAAGATTTCACAGTGATAACCTATCCCGTCATTGTGCCAGGGTTCATAAGGGTGAAGTTTCACCGAGTAGGGCAGTAGCCTTTGCTGAACACACTTTTACAATTGACATTCAGTGTGATGGTAGATGAAGTATAATCAGAGGCCACTCTAGTGATCTACATTCTAAATAAGATGTCCATTACATCCTCTCTATCGTTTCACTGACTACATGCTGAATAAAAAATTGCTCTCTTGAATCTACAGATCCACTGCACATAGAGAGCTCCATTAAATTACAGTCAAAAAACAGGAAGATCAACCAAGCTGTCTCAGGAGTAGCATTTACTAAACCTTCAGACAACCGTTAAAAGTCACAGGAGCTTCAGTGGCATCATAAGAGCAGCTGAGAGATAAATCGTTGACAGCCTGAATGAGCACACATCAAGCGTCAATGAATCTGATATCAAAGGTCTGGGGATGTATCTGCCAAACATTTAGGGAAGCATATTCCTCCAAGCATTCTTTCAGCTGGGCTTCACTATAACCCTGTATGAAAGGACATGCCTCGATTAGTTAGAAACAATATAAAAAAAGACCACTGTAATTTCATCAGCCATCAAAGTAGTCAGTTTAAAGAGCATAGAGTTGCTAGCAGCACATAAGGGGATAACAGTAAGCAAAAACGAAGGTCAAAAACCTTTGGGAAAAAACTAGCTTGTCCACAAGACAGTTCATAATTCTTAATATCCAGTTGAAATAAGAAGACTGATCTGGCAATGCTCTTTTCTGACAATATGACTTCAAAAGCGAAAGATTACCAATACATTTCTTTTTGAAAGAGAGCTCATTATCAGAGGAAAAAATATGTATTCATCTTGCAGAGTCATTCTGAGTGCAGTTGAACCTTGGAAGACGTTGTTACGACATTCAATCATCAGAAAGCACACTGAATTAATATATGAGAGATAACCTTTCTAGAAATCCAGTTGAGTGCATCAGAATAGATCACACTCATCCTGTTTGTCCGAGCAGCTTCATCCCGTAGAATGGAATAGATGTCAGATATAGCGTCAAGACCAGCTCGCTGCCGATCATCCGAGTACAAAGAGAACTTTGACATCTGCATTAACCTGAGTGCTTCATCCACATCACTCTGGGTGACAGATTCAGACATTCGGAGCCTTGCTAATGCCTACAGGCAATGACAGTCATATAATTAAGTGAAACAACACTACCTCTCCATCAAATGAGCAATGATTTTACACCCTTCTGCTCAGTAAACTAAGAACAGATTAGAAAAACATGCTAGATAGCTATCTCAACTTATATGTTAATGCAAACCATGATTTCGATAAAACTTTCAAACCTATATTTCTTATCTAAAAGAGGATTTTAAACAAAAGTATTCAAGTTTAGGTTAGTCATACATGATAGTACATGATAGTACAAAGACATGATTACTTACAGCTGATATGCGCAGAATGCTTAGCAAAGTTCTCACTGTGGTGTAGGAATGGGGGGCATTTGTCTTAGCTTCTTCCTGTCGAATGGAGCAATAAGCACTAGCAATATACTCTTCGAGTTCCCTTGGAACACAAGGAGACACTCTTCTTGCAGCGGATACATATGCACTACAAAAACGAAGAGGTGAATTAATAAACAACGTGAAGGGTTAATGGAGAAATAATTGAAACAGAGCATATGTTCTCAGGCAAGACAAGAGAAAAGATATGTTCCTTTGCAAATACTAGATTTTCGCCATTTCATATAAAGGTACCTTAGTCTTCCATTATTGAGACCTTCTAAGTCAAGATTCTGAGAAAACATACATAAAAAGTAGCATAAACTGAACAAGAAAAAGGATCAGTCTCTGCACAAGCATAAAATCAGCATTTTCGCCTAATTGGCATGATAAGATATTCATGGTGGCACAGAAGTTATCCAGGAAAACATACATTAACAAACAATCAAGCTGCTAAAACTTATACAATCAAGATGCAAAGGCATCTTAATAATTTTAATAACTAACAAGCAAGCTCTCTAGTGCAGTTAGAGAATCAGCTTCACAGTGCATAAGCACAAATCTCGACAAAATTCATTGCTTCCATGAACTAACATTACTGTTACTTCTGTTGTCAAAATGATCGAACAATTAGCCTAAGCACAATAGCCTTAGCACAAATTAGACTCAAAAGAACATCAACTCTGCATAACGTGTGATATCCATTAAAGTTACACATCAATGACCAGGAATGCTTTAAAACCTTGTAATTATCAGGCAGCTTTTTGATAAGAAGAATGCCAAAAACATGTAGTTCCCGCATGAGAAACTTTGTTTTGAAAGTAAAGCAGATGCCAACACTCAAGACATTAATTTACTCTAGACATGCTTTGTTGAGTTCATATTGAATGAATCTTCAATATGAGAAGAGATAGAGAAACTTACCGAAGAACGGATGGCTCAAGGGGAGTGAACCCAAGAGCAGGAGATTCTCTATTTTGGTGGACATAAACAATGTGCCTAGCCATTTCAAGATCATTATCCATATCTGCACGATCAAGGATCAACCACAGAAGATCAAACCTAGACAGCAGTGCTGGAGGCAGATTAATATTCTCAGCTGGAGTTCTGCGGAGATCATATCTTCCCCTGTATTTTGGAATTTAATAGTGTTGATGTCAGTAAACCCAGGGAAAGGAGGGGTTATATGTAGGAAAGTAACACAAGCATCACCGCTGAGTACAGAGAGGAGCCATACCAAGCTGGATTAGCAGCAGCTAAGACAGCAGTTCTAGCATTCAATGATGTGGTGATCCCAGCCTTAGCAATACTAACGGTTTGCTGCTCCATCACTTCATGTATTGCTGTACGATCTGACTCGTCCATCTTGTCAAACTCATCTATGGCACATATGCCCATGTCTGCCAGTACCTGGATCGATTTTCTATTTTGTTTATGAACATGTTTAAAAGATGCACAAGTATTTATATATTGCAACCGAGCTATCCCAATTGTTATAACTATTCATGCATTTGAGCTCAATATTTAAGCAAGATCCTTCAACTAGGCTGCTTCAGCACAAAATTATTAATAGTTTCTGTAAGATTGTAAGTGACATCTCCTTCATGGGTGCCATTTAATTATGTGTCATTGTGCATGAGAGAGAGAGAGAGAGAGAGACTGACCAGTGCTCCTCCTTCCAAAACCATCTCATTTGTCACCGGATCCCTCTGGACTGCAGCAGTGAGACCTACACCACTGCTTCCTTTGCCTGTGGTGTATACCCCTCTGGGTGCAACGTTTATTATGTGCTTCAGAAGTTGACTTTTTGCAACCCCAGGATCGCCCATCAGACAAATATGTAGATCTCCCCGGATCTATAACGCGTGAGCATTCATTAAAGTTTTAAAAAAACACAGATGAGAAGTATAAGAACGCTTCTGAAAGTACAAACTGGCCTTGAATGCTCGATACAAACGCAAGAAATGAGAAAAGGAACAGGACGTGAATAAGCAAATCACATAGGTCCAGCAAAAAATGCTCAAGAAAGAAGAAAAAGCATAGCCAAAAACTGGCTCCTCATTATAATTTTTTTATAAGTGAAACTCATGTTGCTACTCATCAGCACATCTACTGGTTAACTACATAACCTCTACTGTCCTAATATATGAAAGGAGAAACCAGTCAGTCAAGAAGATGAAAGTCCATCATACAACAATACAACTGTTTTTACCTTCATCCCATCCTTCAGCTTCCGGTGAGGGGCTCCAACAAGAAGGAGAAGCAGAGCCTTTTTAATGTCCTCATGTCCAAAAATTTCAGGTGCTAATGAGCGTGCCAACTTGTTATACAAATCACCATCCTCAGCTAAACGAGCAATCTGTTCTTCCTCGTCCTCCTTAAGTTCGTAACTGCAGTGGAAATTATACAAATTAAAGATAGATGATGATCGTTTCATCGCTGAAAGATGCAAGTGCAGGAATTACAATTATAAAAGAAACTATATTAGTCATCTGTCCTTGAGCTAGTCTAGACAAGGAATGATTTGACACCCATTTTTTTACCAACAGTTAATCAGAATGGTTGGTTACTATGCAGTAAGCACATTACACTGCACCCAGCCTTGCATTCAAGAAATTGCCATTCCATGTCTCTATTGAGCATTAAGGTGAAAAAGTCAAAGCAGAAAACCTTGGAGAGTAAACAAGCATATGAGCACATATGGTAGGAAACTTCCTTTGCACATCATATCTACTGCATCAACAGCATTAACAATAATCTTATATTCTCTTCCATACAATATAATCCGAATCACCAATGATTGACTACCACACAGGATGAATAGAACAGAAATTCACAAGTGTTTCATAGATGGAATATTAATGCAAGAATAATTTGATCATAGAAAGTGACAAGAATAGGCCTCTTACTAGCATCATTTCAGTATTATGATGCTACTACTCTCTCCCCAAGGAATTCTATATATTGTCCCAACCATTATTTCCCACAATGCAAGCTTGAAACTAGTCCTATCCACTCTCTGGCGCACCAAACCAATAAAGAGGGGGCAAAGCAGGAAGTAAGTGGCTCAGTTCAAGATAATTCATGCAACTGCTTTATACTGAGGACCTAGCAGTTAGCAGCAAAGGGTTGGAGTTGCTTACTCCTCATATTTTTTCTTGAAATGGGAAACGGACATGGCCTCCAGGTACGTATCCGCAACTAAGCCAGCACGCATAGCTTTAAAACCAGTATATGGAATCGGAAGGAAAATTCCTGACAATTCCACAACATCGCCTGGTGCTACCTGGTAATGTTCAACAATGACAAATGGAAGTCAAAATATCCTCTACAGCAAAGTCCATTCAAAGAGTTTCTTCAGCTTGTCCGACCAAAAGCACTATGCCTTCTAGTCAAAAATAGACCGAAAAATTAAGATTCTTGGGAATCCAACCTTTCACACTACTCATCTATGCCATCTCAAACTCCACTCATTCTACGGACATCTTTTAGATGACTACACATGCTCAATTGGTGTTAACAAAACCAAGAACTATGGTGACTTTGTAACTAAACTATCATGCTAAAAATTAACCAAATCAGAACTGTTCACTAGAAGACCTCAAATTAGCTACAGAAATTACTTCAGGCCTTTAGAGTATATGACATAATACATATAGATTATCATAATTATATCTCAAATTGCAAAATCTTCTATTAAGAAAAAATTATGATGTTCATCAAACACTGGTTAAGAGTTACGGCAATATACTAATAGAAATCCTTACAAAAGCAATATATCTGAAGTATATATAAGTCAACTAAAACAATTTGCTATGATTAAGCTGTTATTTATACTAACTGGTGATCGTTAAATAATTATTTTGAACAATACGTTTGGTTCAACCAGACAAAATCCACAAGCTACTCTAACAAGAAGTAAAGAGATAAAACCACGTTCACTAAACCAAATAGGAAGATTCTTCTAATCCAACCTTCCTCGTGAGTTCTCCCCTCAAATGAACGGTCATTGTCCGAGGAATATGGCCTTTTGGGACGTGTTCAGCTAACTCTTGAATTTTTGCCTGCATTACAAAGTGGAGAATTTCCTCATGAGAAATGAATACCTTCAAGACCATCACATGAGGATATAGACCAAAATACTAGCAGAGCTCCCTTCACTAGGAAATATTGTAGAGCCCAATGTGTCAAAGAGCAACTAACCTCCTGAAACTTCAAAAACTTGGAAGCTCTTAGTTGAAGGATAAGGTTGCCCTTTGTTTTGTTAATTGTGCATTTCTTTGATGGGCACTCAAGCAAAGGCATGAAAACTCGAGCCGTGACTTCCTGTATCAAGAGTCGACAAAAAAAGTAATTATTCAACGCTCTGTTCAGCGATGGTTTGAGAAGCCGATGCAACATGTGGGCATGATGGATATGGCTATATAACAGCTTCCATGTTTTAATCTCTTCGCATTTTATTGACTAGATTATTTGAAAATGAAGATATGGTATTTGATGAATCTTAAATTGGATAATGCCAGATAATACCAAGGAAGTTGGCAGGGAATAGTTGCGATTACCTGATAAATTTCAAAACCACAATCTTCACACGTGTAAACAGCTACTTGCATCAATGGCTTGACATCTGAACAGCGTGTAATGATCCCAGATGTCCTTACTAGCTGCCCGATATAAGATGCTTTGACCTCTCTAATAGTGAATGGCCGTCCTTTCGGAGATGCTCTAATGTAAACTTCACTGAACAAAAAAATTCAAGAGGAAGTCACAACTACTGAAGAAACAAACAAACAAACATGATGTTTTGCTTGGATACAGACAACATGGCATGCAACGTCCATCAGCAGCCTAAATTCCACAGTTTTGTCAATGAATACTGATACAAGAAAATCAAATTTCTCTAAGGGGCCCTCAAATTTCGGCTATGAATGCATTGTTATAATCGGACTCGCAGTCGATAGTAAACAAATAAGAAGTTCAACGTATCAAAGGACAAGGCCTCTAATGAAGCTTACAAGTATCGTTTGATTTCAGAAGGCATCTTCTGAAGTGGATCCACACCGTCCACATTATCCCTCCTATCCTCAGACCTCTGGGTTAAGAGTATGTCGTGATCATCATCCGGAAAGGGCTCAGTGGGTTCCGGCATGAGCTCATCGACGGCCTCACCGAAAATTCCAATATATCGCCGGGTATTTTCAGTGACCCGTCTAAGAAATGCTTCATCCAAGTCCTTGTACTGCAGACACATCACCACAGCATCGGAAATGATTTACAGAGCATAAGCAAACTCAGCACTCATGACAGCAATAAGTGAGGCGCAGAAACTTACATCGACTAAGTCCTCGAGCTCGATCTCAACAGCACGAATTTTTCGATTTGCAACTTCTTGCTGAAATCAGGAACGGCGACCCTCGTGTGAGCCATTTAAATTGCAAATAGAAAAGGAACTACGCTCGACTCAAATGTAAATCTAGGGTTAATCATTTTATAAGAACTAGAGCATTATTGCACACGGAAGAGACTCCGCAGCCGCAGTTGATGGACAACAGAAAAGGATCGGGCACGACGTGCGATCAAGCACACACCTTTGACATTGATTTCGCCTCAATTCTACAGCGCTTAAGAGGATGTCCGAGTATAAAAACAACAGTCGAGAGAGGAGGAACTTACGAGGAGGTTCATGTACTTGGCTTCTCCATTCGCGTCGGCGAAGTTCGAGAGGAAATCCTTCGCGATCGCTGTCGGCATCATCACAACATCAAATTGGATCCCGGATTAAATTCCACGCATACCCACAAAAACACAACGCCACAGAGAGAGAGAGAGGGACTGACCTTTGTCGGCCTTGAAGTCGAGGTCCTTCATGGCTTCGCTTCACCGGAGTGACGGGGAGAAGGCGGCACAGAGAGAGAGAGAGAGAGAGAGAGAGAGAGAGGGTTTAGGTTAGGGAAGAGAGGGAGGGAGGGAGAGATTTGGCGGTAAATGAAGGTCGAGGGGGACGGGTTTCTGGCGGGAAAATGCGAAGGAGAGAGACGGTAGGCTGCGATCCGGTGTGCGCGGACGCACTTTAGTCGGTGAGCCCATCGCCTTCGAGTGACGGTCCTGATTCATCCTCAGTTTCGCGCCTCGAGCCCATTTGTCAGGGGAGTCTCATCTGAACCGTGACAGTTAAATAAGAAATGAAAAAAATAAGCCATATTTTCTCCTTAAGGCCTGCGTTTATATTGCTTAAAATCATTAATCAATAAAAAATACTTTTATTATTGATAAATTTATATCTAAATATTTTCATGAACAATGAAAAATATTTGGGTTAATATCCGAAAAACCTCAAACCGATACATCTATGACAAATTTACCCAAAATTATTTTTTTGATCACCAAAAACCCCAAATGACCCTAAACTAGTACACTTGTGACAAATTTACCCTATGTTAATTTTCATTAAATTTTACTGTCAAATTATTAAGTTAAATGACACACGACAGTTGATTGGTATGCCAATTTAGAATTTTACGCTACATTTGTCACAGTCTACAATTTTTGTGATTTTTTTGTGGTATTAATCAAATTTAGCAGATGGTATATTTGTCATAAATTTACTAGTTTGTAGTTTTTTACGGTTGAATAAATTAGTTTGGGATAATTTGTCATAAATGTATCGTTTAAGATTTTTTATGGTCAAAGGGGTAAATTTGTCACAAGTATACCAGGTTTGGGGTTTTTCATGATCAAAAAAATAATTTGAGATAAATTTGTCACATATGTACCAGTTTAGAGTCTTTCAAAGTATTAACCCAAATTTTCCATTCATTAATTTTTTTAAACAATTATTTTTAAAAAAATATTTTCAAATCATTCATTTTCCGCAAAACAAACACACTCAAAATTATTGTATTCGCACGTCATGCTACGATGCTGATTATAAACTCATTAACATGAATCTAATAAGTTAACCCCAAAAAATGCTTAGGTTGCCTAATTATTTTATTGTGCCAATCAAAAATCCACACTTTGAGGCAGACACCCTTTCCTCACAAATCTAATTTTTCAAGATAGCCAATAAATTTGGTGCACCAATCTTTTCACCGAATTGATTTTACAAATTTTAAGTTTAGGTTGGTAATGAGAAAAACTATTACTTTGGCCACACGTTGTCGTGTTTCAGATCATACAAGTAACAAAGTTTTCCGAGGAAAAGGTACCATTTCCTTTACCGCAATAGCAGTAGTACTACGACATGATTTCATCTATGGCACCCCACTAGTTGATATATTTTCATTATCCAATCAGATCAATGAGTACTACACACTATAGCATAACTAACTTTTCGACAAAGTAATTGAAAGATCTAACTCATGCATTTCTCTTTTGTCAAAGCAGAAATTGAAAATAAGAATCTTTTTTTTCCATAAAATTTCAATCCGACAATAACATCAAGTGAAGAAAATATATTCCATGAAGTCTATTAAAAAAAAAATCCTTAATCGATATTTTTTTTTTCATATTTTATGAATTAATAAGGGGCAAAAGGAATGGAGGGTCTTATAGCAAGAGCAGTTCGGGTCGAGGTGAGTTAGAAGACAACCTCGGCCCCGTAAGGCACGATGTCCATAAAATCCTCCGCAAGTTTTCTATTACGTTATAGCACATGTCGGTATAAGCTTACATTAAGACCTTGATTTATATTAATGTAAAGATGATCTTTGTTGGGTCTTAGCTTTATGCTCTCAAAGCGCGCACGACACATTCAGCCTTTCCAGACCGCCTAAATTAAGGTTCACTTACCAATGTTTTAGCCTACTCGTTTGGTACGGTGAAAAGGTGGGATAGGATCCCATCGCTAAACACAAATCTGCCTTCTTTGCAGCTTGCTTTGTAGCTATATCTTACAGTCACCATTAACAGTAACATAGCAATCCTGGCATTAACAACATAGCATCCTTGGTGCTGCCAGTCACAGCAAGTAGTGATCATTCACGCGGAATGATCGGCCAGGAAGGAAACACTCTTCTATCCTCAATTCTCGACTTCCTTTTCTTCCTTCCTTGAGAGTGGCACGAGAATGTAACTTCTCATTTATAAGTCACCTGCAAATCCACAAAAGATAAATGAGTACAGGCAGTTCGGGCACTTAAAAGAGAGAAGGGAAAGAAAAACATAAACCAGAGAAGCAGGGCAACTGTTGCCTGTAGCAAAAGGGGGCAACCTTCAAGCATGGCGTATGGTATCTCTCATAAACTGAGAACTTTCAATCAACTCTACTTTTCTTCTCAATACTTGATTTGCTGAGAATTAGCACACCAATCACGATAAGAAGTGCACCTGCAAACCACTAAGAACGGGACTTTATGTGAATTTCGTGAAATCCGCATTCATAGACTAAGTGGAGGGAGAATCTCAAAAATCATTGCCTCCTTTCAATCACAATCTTTCACAACCATATCACAACCATAATGCAAGTCAAGATAGCAACGATTAAACCTAAACTCAAGTCATTATCAGGAACTCAGAAGTACTCGATGCCTTTTATCACAGGCTGGAGACTACACCAAGAATCCCTGAACAACAGGTTTGCATGAAGCAAACTAGCTCTGTTCTTTAGCAACCACATTGATCTCAGAAGCTTTCATCTGAAATATAAAATCCTTCTCCATGCTGTTGTTCCCCACTTATGATGGCATAATTACCCTCAATGCATTCATGAGACAATAAACTCGGAAGTTATCTATTGCATAATTTGACTCCCAACTTTTGGCCTATTTGCCACTTTCAAGATTACCAGTTCCGATTCCATAGAGAGAATTCTTCTCTCGAGGGAACTAAATGCAGTCATGATATTACTTGTGTATGTGAAAAACCTTTGGATAGTTTCAGGTATAACAATAAGAGCTCGCCTCTTGTTTTAAACACAATAAAAAATCAAACCTTGAAGACATAACTTTGCAGAACAGGGCAGGAAAATAGTTAATCAAAGTACCTGGTATCTCAATGACTCATCAAACAAAAAGAACCCAGCTAATCCAGAAGCAAGGAAATTTGTCGAGAAGTTCGTAACTGTGGCTTGAAGAGACGAGAGAGTCTTTAGGCTGTTGACATAACATCCCCACATCGTAACATTGAACAGTATGACAAAACCATACTTAATGACCTGCTAACAAATTCGGATCTCTGAGTGTTAGTCCAGGAAATATATGTCCGAGTTCATGAACTGCACAATTTATTAACAACACCGATCTAACAGCAACAGTTACTGGGAAAACTCATCGCAATGATGTATCATGACAGAATAAATGCTTAACTGTGCATCTTAGATAATCAGTAAACACATGAAAAATATCACTAGACAATCTGCTCCAACAGTCCAAAGAAATGGAGGAAGAAGAAGAGGATGAGGAAGAGATTCCTGTCAAATAACAGGCTTCAGTGCAGTGCAGTGACCAATCATTGTCAAGTCCTAGGAATCTAATTAACCGGACTCAGACATTGAAACTTCTTCCTCACAAAGAGAAACAAACATCTACTTCTTTTCACGTAATTCTGCCAGGGAATGACGACTTAACATTTAAGGTAGATACAACCAAATGAACTCCATTCATGGTAGAACTTAACTAGTTTGCTGCTAAAGCACCAGATCTCAGACTGAGTTGACTAGGAAATGCTGACATCCTCGGCTAATAACACTGCGAACAACAGATGCATGTACCCACTGGGAAAAAGAAGAGCAACAGTAAATAATCAAATGATGCTTCTCTATGATCTCTCTCTTTGCAATTCTTCTTCATCCCGGTGAAGATATAATCCTGACAGATAACAATCCAGTCTGCAATGCTCACATTCGAGAAGATGCTTGTACAATAGTTATCCCTTCTAAATATCCGGTCTGTGTTCTCTGGATGCCCCAAACCCACCCGGCCCACCTGCTAGGTGTTCAGCACATTTTCTACTTCCTATGCTATCTTCTTTTAAATTTCACCAAAAATCTCTGTCCGCATCCCCATCTCATAAACTGAGATTTTGCACGAATTTCCTATGCTTGTCCCCTCAACTTTCAAAACTCTCCTCTGCTACTGAGCAGGCGTCGACTGATTGCCACGACAGGCCTCTCGGATAGCTTCCAAGATTCCCTCTCGGTAATTCAACTACTCTCCACAGAAGTAGTAGAATTGGCAGGACCTTTCCTTAATTAGAGCTCCCACTAATCCTCAAACAACCAAAAATTGGACGTATCGCCGCGCACCAGCTACCGGCTGCAGCTCACATTGCACCACGCAACGTCGAGTGCTTCAGCTGGAGATACATTAGGGATACGGTCCAACACACACGCCAGATTTCGATTTGCATTAGCTGGAAGGATGGCACAGAGAAACTGAAGTATGTCCTGAATAAATAAATGGCTTACTTAGTGTAGGGCCAAGCGAGATACCTGAGTGAGATCTTGGTAAAAGGAGGGATTGTAAAGCAAGATATACGATCATGTGACGAGCACACCTTCAATTACGATGCAGCGAATGTGCGAAACTAGGGGCCAATCTTGCCCTTTCTTCCGCTGGCATCTTTTCTCCAGCAAAGGGCACCGATAGATAAATAGATTGGAAAGGGAGGATGAAAAGCCCTCCGCTGGCATGGATCGAAGACTTCCGCAGCTAGTTATGCGAAATTCTTTGAGACGAGTGAGGTGTTGGAGCCCTAAGTTATCCAGTGATTTTAGACCTAAATCATAAATCGACAGAGAGGTAAGAGAAGCGGGTAGAATTTGTCCCTCTTTTGGGAAGGAATGGAGCTTAGGATATCCTCCAATGGAGAGGTTTTCAAGGGAGCTCAGGCTATGAAGCACTCTGGAGTTCAGGGACGTCAGATTCTCAAAGAAAGAGATAAGCAGAGAGGTAAGAGAGGTTGGCAGAAGCCCTATCTCAGGAAATGAGTCTATATTTTTCTCTTGCCTAATGCAAAAAGTTTCAAGAGAGCATAGTGATTGAAGACCCCAATCCTTGCGGCCAGTGATGAGCTTGTCACAATTAGAGAGTGAAAGCGCGATCAACTTGGAGGGTAAACCTATCTCGGGAAATGACTCGAGTTGTGGACAGAAGGATATTGTCAGTGACCGAAGCGAAGGAAGGAGAGCCTTCATGTTTTCTGGCAAATACTTTAGATGACGGCAGTCATATAAATATAAAGAAGTGAGGCATGGGGCAGCCAATCCTCCCGCAGGGAAAGATCTAAATTCGGGGCAACGTACAATTTCCATCGAATGGAGAAGAAGTGGAGAACCGTCTGAATTTGAAAGATGTTCCAATTTTTCATTCCTCACCAACCGAATATTCTTAAGTGAGGGGAAAATTTCCAGAGGAAAGGATATAAGTGCATCGCAGCTCTGCACCAAGTTTAGATATTGGAGAGATTCATGGCATCTGTGCAGTGGCAACTCTATTTCAGGACTGCCCTCAAGATTGAGTCTTGTCATGGTAGGAGGAAGGAACCTCAAGGGAAGGGTTGAAAGATTCTTGATTTTCATATCTCGTAACTCAGTGCCATTTAGGAGAGGCTCAACTCCAGAAACCTTTCCACAATCATCCAAATTGATCTCACGGAGAAGTGGTGCAAATGGTAGAGAAGAGGTTAGCTGTGGGCACTTTCCAATGGACAAGACTGTTAGAGAAGGGAGAGGGCTGGGTAAACCTCCACTCAACTCAGGGCAATTTCTAATACAAAGCCGCTGCAAATGTGCAAAGGCAAGACCTCCTGTCTCTATTGCAAAAGAAGCCCACTCTTTCCAGCTGCGCATGACAGCAAATTCCAAGTACTTAAGTGACTGGAAAGGTATACAGTTACTACCATTGAATTCAGTACCCACACTTGTAACTCCATCAAATCCTTCGATTATCAACCTCTCCAGAGATGGTAGCTGTCCTAAGGGAGGCAATGACACACAGTGCTTGCAAGATTCAAGACGCACGACTGACATATTAGAGAATGAACCATGTCCCACCCAATCAGAAAATGACCTACCACTATAGAATTTAATGGTAAGCTCTCTCAAGTTCCAATGAGGTTGCAGCTTGTCTAATACATTTAAGTTATTTTGCTGCATAATATTGTTATCATGACCCCATTCCAGTACTAATTTTTTCAAGTAGCTCTTTTCCTGCAAATTGACTATCTCGGCATCTCGGTAACTATCAACATTCTGCAAACCCTGTAAGGAGAGTGTACCCATAAGATTCCCAAGCTCCCCTAGCTCCCTAACCCTGGTACTACCGTTTTCGGCCACCACGAAATTAGTTAATGTCCGCAAATTCTTTAGTCTGTTCATCCCCAACGGCATTCTCTTCAGGGATGTTGTCCACCTTATATCAAGATGACGCAGACAGGTCAGGCTGCCCATATTTCTCGGTAACTCAATGAGAGACCTACAGTAAGCAAGAATTAAGGTTTGCAAGTTGTAAAGAGCTGTAACTGAATCAGGCAATCTGATTAGAGTATCATTATGGTAAAGATTCAAATAGCGCAGATGCTTCAAACATCCAATTGAAGAGGGCAACATAGAGATTTTCCTATAATGAGACAAAGATAGCACCCTTAACCGTCTCAGGGTTGGCAACAGAACATGCAGTACCTCATCAGTCAACAAATTGTCGTTGAAAAATCCCACATGACTCACGTTTAGCGGCAGGAAAGTACGCAAATTCATTGCCCCGGCTAAAACTCTGAATCTGGAAGCGACATCATATCGAGTTCTTACAAATGACATATGGCGAGTGCTCGAGGACACGTGGTGTGCATTGCCTCCGTCTAAGCTAAAAAAAGAACGACCAGCTACATATCTTGTTAAGTCATTGACCAGGTCATGCATCGAAAAGCTCGATTCGACATCGCTTACTTCCAAGTCATGCATCGAGAAGATCGATTCGACATCACTTACTCTATGAAGCAAAGATCTAGACACAAGATCATCGAAGCACCGATCACCTACTTGCTCTAATGTCCTGTCGTTAGGTTGTTCTATCAAGCCCTCAGCCATCCAAAGTAATATCAGCTGGTCCTTCTCATATATACAATCCTTTGGGAAGACTGAACAATAGGCAAAACATCGTTTCAGTTGTGGAGGAAGGTAATGATAACTTAACAACAACGCAGGGAGAATTCCATTTGGTCCAGGTGCCAAATTCCAAATATAACTCTCTGCAATACTTTCCCACTCCCTGATATCAGACTCACAGCGTAACAAACTACCTATAGTCTTCAGCGCAAGAGGCAATCCATCACATCTCTTTACAATTCTTCGCCCGATTTCTTCAAGTCTCGTGCGCACCTCGAAGTTTTGCTGGTCAAACGCATGTTTTGCGAACAAGTCCCAACATTCCTCGTCTTGCAACTTCCGTAAAGGGTATGTCGAGACGGCACGAGCAACCGATGCGACCCTCTTATTTCGTGTCGTCACGATGATTTTGCTGCCTCTTGCTCCATAGATAAAAGGAACTAGGAACGCATCCCAAAAATTTGAGTCCTCATTCCAAACATCATCCAACACCAATAGAAACTTTTTCCCTGTCAAGAAGTTCTTCAGCTGGAGCTGAAGCTGGTTGGGATTTCCGGTCTCCTTCTTAGATGAGGAGGAGAACTCCTCGAGAGCCGTCGCCGTCAACTTGCAGATGTCGAATTGGTCGGACACGGAAACCCACGCCCTCAACTCGAAACTCCCCTCCACCGCACCATCGTTGAACACGAGCTGAGATAGCGTGGTCTTACCGACACCGCCCATCCCAACGATGGCCATCACGCTGGTGTTCTTTTCGCCCCGATCTGACAAGAGCAACTTGATCACCGCCTCCCTGTCCTTCTCCCTCCCGATAACTCCCGATTCGTCGACCAACGAAGTGGTCACTCTAGGCGTCCTTTCGCGAATAACTTCCCCTAGGCCCAGCACTTCTCTCTGCTTCACTACGCTCTCCAATCTCTCCAGAACCCTCTCTAACTCATCCCCCAATTTACTCCTACGAGCGTCTGCAGCACAGCTCCAGACCTTAGAAACGAGAGCCCGAGGCTCGACCCGGGCTTCGCGCTTCAGATCTTCAGTGGCGATCTCGTCGAACAGGTCGTCGGCGTCGTACACGGCGTCCTTGAGCTCGTCGAGCCACTCCCTGACGTGGTCATTGGTCATCTGCTTCTCCTCCGCGTCGTCCAGCACGGCGTTCGCGGACAGGAGCGCGGCCTTCAGCTTCTGCAGCAGCCTCCCCTTGCCGAGCTTGCGCGACCGGAAGAAGTCAACGACCTCGCGGGAGGCCATCCGGTCGAAGAGCACCTGGAGGAAAGCCGAGAGAAAAGCTCCGCCGACGAGCGCCGCCGCCATGGATTTTCAGGATGCAGGTGGAAGCTGTGAAGCGATTGGAGAGGAAGTGAAGACGATCGCCGACGGAAGAAGAAGAAGAAGAAGCGATCTGTGAAGTCTTTCTTATTCGAAGTGGACATGGACAGCGCTTGCTGGTTGGCATATACATTGACGACCGATGGGTCAACGTGATGTAAATATCGACGTGAGCACATGCGATTGGATTTGGAAGACTTTTGAAGAAATGCGGAGTGGTCAACGCTGATTTTCCCTTTTTCTTTTTTTCTTCTATCTAACAAGGCTTTAAGCCGACGCTGCTGTCTCCTCCGTTAGATTCGATTTGCTTAGAACCTGCTGACCGTCCGATCTGCACGTTAGGTTTAAATCCTTCGCCCTTTATCTCTCCTTGGACTTTTCATCAAATTTCATGCCCTCGTTCCGACGGTGGGTCACGGGACGAGAACTTGAAGCAAAAACAAGAAAGAATTTTAAATTTTTAACGAGAATTAATTTTTTCTTCTTCAACGAGTCGATTAACCACTGGGGGTTCGCCCACACAAAGCAGAAGAGGAGACAAGACAAGTGAAAATGAAGCAGTGAAGCGAAGATGTAGAGTAGAGACGACAAAAAAAAAAAAAAAACGAGTCGATTTATGAAACCGCTCGTTTTCTCAAAAATCAATAATCTAATGAAAAAAAATAAATTTAGAATTGATCTTAAGTCACACACCATCACTAAATTTATATTACACATAAAATTGGTTGATTTTGATTCGGATCATTTTCAACTCGACCCTCGACTTACCAGTTTGCCGGATCTAATTTTGGCACGCTAAAACAAATGATTCTTTATTAAAGATAGATTATTCACAAATCGAACAACCGTTAATGCAATTTGCAAATTTATGGAAATATAGCTAGTCAAGCATATAAGAGTACTTCATGCTCCTTTAATAATCTTGAGCTTGTGTATTCTCATTAAAGATGACCTTGTAAAATATTTCTTCATGTCAAAACGAGGCACGCAGATCAATCGAATTGAACTCGATCATCAGTTTGGTGGCCCAACGACCGCCAAGCCAACAAAAAGCCTATAACACAAATCAATCGATCCTAAGCAAGCAATTTACTTTTGCCTAATTATTTAATAAATTTATGGATAAATTTAATATTAATTACATCGTGCTCCTAAGCAAGGACTCAACATGTAGCTAGCTAAAGTCATATGTTATAAATGGATTGTGAAGAAGCAGATTGATGAGTATTAGTAATGCACATAAATAATGTATTAATTGACGATCAACAAATAGGAAAACACACCCACCCATGGGCAGCGCAAATGGTATGCATATTCTTTCTAATCGCCGAGGTCGAGAGTTTGAACCATCTCGTTGCATTCTATGACTTAATTGGGGGTCCTAGGGTGGATTACTAGGCTAGCTTTCCGAGGTTTTACGTCTAAATAGTGACTTGCGACGACATCTAATGGTGCCACCGGGCATCGAAGGGCGGTGTGACCCCGTAAGGGAGTCTCCGACGGCTCCTTAGTTACAAAAAGAAAAAAAAAACAAATAGGAAAACACATGGATAAAAATTGGTAATTTAATGGTTGGTAATTTAATGGATTCGAGTGTATTCCCCGATAAAAGTCCCTTAACCATTATTCATGTACTGGTTCTTCCATTAAACTGAGTGATTCACCTACTTTCAATGGATTGAGTGGAGATCATTTTTTTGGTTCAATCTTTTTAACTAAAAGGACTCATCCAAATATTTAGACACTGATTAGTTAGGAGACCCTCTAGATTATCACTTCATCATAGGCTACTATTTCTTTCTAAGTATCTCACTTATCTTATAGCATAATAACAAATAGACCATCGTCGCTCCATCTAGCACGAAAGCTGAATATCATGCTTTCGCTAATACGACATCAAAATTACTGTATTTACAATGTTTATTAGAGGACATATAGGTGTCATCTAAATAGCGGAATAATTATTTATTGCGACAATTGGACCCAAAAAGTTGTACAGTTTAACAATTTCTCAATCTTTTCGCCAAATTGATTTTATGAATTTTAAGTTTAGGTTGGTAATGAAAAAAGCTATTATTTTCGCCACACATTGTCATGTTTCAAATCACACATTTAACCGAGTTTTCCGAGGAAAAGGTATTATTTCCTTTACCACAATAACAATAGAACAGCATGATTTCATCTATAGAGCCACAACCATGGATATATTTTCGTTATCCAATTATTGCAATGAGTACCACACGCTATAACGTAACTACCTTTTCGGCAAAGTAATTGAAAGATCCAACTCGCGCATTTCTCTTTTGTCAAAGCAGAAATTGAAAAAAAAAAAAAAAAGGATCTTTTTCTCGATAAAATTTCAATTAGACAATAAAATCAATTTTTTTTTTTCATATTTTATAAATTAATAAAGAGCAAAAAGAATGGACGGTGTTAAAGAAAGAGCAGTTCGGGGTAAGAGGACGACCTTGCCCCAGTAATGCCCGATGTCCATTAAATCCTCCGCATTTAAAAAAAATTAAATTAAATTATAGCACATGTCGGCATAAGCTCACATCAAGGCCTTGATTTATATCAAAGTAAAGATGATCTTTTAGCTTCACGCTCACGAAGCGCGCACGACACATTCAGCCTTTCGAGAGCGCCTAAATTAGGGTTCACTTACCAATGTTTTTAGCCTACTCGTTTGGCATGGTGAAAAGGTAGGATAAGATCCCATCTCTAAACACAAATCTGTCTTCTTTGCAGCTTGCCTTGTAGCTATATTGTACAGTCACCATTAACAGTAACATAGCAATCCTGGCATTAACAACATAGCATCCTTGGTGCTGCCAGTCACGGCAAGTAGTGATCGTTCACGCGTGAGGCCAGGAAGGAAACACCCTTTATATCCTCAATTCTCAACTTCATTTTCTCCTTTCCTTAGAGTGGCACAAGAATGGAACTTCTGATCTCTACTAAGTCACCTGCAAATCCACAAAAAATAAATGAGAACAGGCAGTTCGGGCACTTAAAAGGGAGAAGGGAAAGAAAAGCATAAACCAGAGCAGCAGAGCAACTGTTGCCAGTAGCAAAAGGGGGCAACCTTCAAGCATGGCGTATGGTATCTCTCATAAACTGAGAACTTTCAATCAACTCTAGTTTTCTTCTCAATACTTGATTTGCTGAGAATTAGCACACCGATCACTATGAAAAATGCACCTGCAAACCACTAAGAATGGGACTTCATGTGAATTTTGTGAAATCTGCATTCATAGACTAAGTGGAGAGAGAATCTCGAATCACCGCATCCTTTTAATCACAATTTCACAACCATATCACAACCATAATGTGAGTCAAGATAGCAATGATTAAACCTAAAACTCAAGTCATTATCAGGAACTAGGAAGTACTCGACACCTTTTATCGCAAGGTGGAGACTACGCCAAGAATCCCTGAACAACAGGTTTGCATGAAGCAAACTAGCTCTTTTCCTTGGCAACCACATTGATCTCAGAAGCTTTCATCTGAAATATAAAACCCTCCTCCATTTTATTATTCCCCTTTTGTGATGGCATAATTACCCTCAATGCATTCATGAGATAATAAAACTCAGAAGTTATCTATTGCATAACTTGACTCCTAAATTTTAGCCTACTTGCCAAACTTTCAAGATAACCAGTTCTGATTCCATAGAGAGAATTTATCTCTCGAGGGAACTAAATGCAGTCATGATATTACTTGTATCAGTGAAAAATACTTTTGCCAGCTCCAGCTGTAACAATAAGAGCTTGCCTCTTATTTTAAACACAATAAAAAATCAAACCTTGAAGTATATAACTTTGCGGAACAGGGCAGGAAAATAGTTAATCAAAGTACCTGGTATCTCAATGACTCGTCAAACAAAAAGAACCCAGCTAATCCAGAAGTGAGGAAATTTGTCGCAAAGTTCGTAACCGTGGCTTGAAGAGACGAGAGACTCTTTAGGCTGTTGACGTAACATCCCCACATTGTAACATTGAACAGTATGACAAAACCACACTTAATGACCTGTTAACAAATTCAGATGTCTGGGTGTTAGTCCAGGAAAAATATGTCCGAGTTCATGAACTGCACAATTTATTAACAACACCCATCTAATGGCAACAGTTACTGGGAAAATTCATCAATGATGTATCATGACAGAATATATGCTTAACTGTGCATCTTAGACAATCAGTAAACACGTGAAAAATATCTTTAAACAATCTGCCCCTACAGTCAAAAGAAATGGAGGAAAAGGAGGAGCATGAGGAAAAGATTCCTGTCAGCAGTGCAGTGACCACTCATCGTCAAGTCCTAGGAATCTAATTAACTGGACTCAGACATTGAAACATTTTTCTCGCAAAGAGAATCAAATGTCTAATTCTTTTCACATAATTGTGCCAGGGAATGACGATTTAACGTTTAAGGTAGATACAACCAAACGAATTCCATTCATGGTAGGACTTAACTAGTTCACTGCAAAAGCACCAGATCTCAGACTGAGTTGACTAGGAAATGCTGACATCCGCAGCTACTGACACCACAAATAACAGATGCACTTACCCACTGGGGAAAAGAAGAGCAACAGTAAATAATCGTTCTCTGTTTTCTCTCTCTTTGCTATTCTTCTTCGTCCCAGTGAAGATATAAACCTGACAGATAACAACCCAGTCTGTGAAGCTCACGTTCGAGAAGATGATTGTACAATAGCAATCCCTTCTAAATATCCAGTCAGAGTCCTCCAGATGCCCCAACCCCGCCCCGCCTGGCCTGCTAGGCGTTCAGCGCGTTTCCTATTTCCTATGCTATCTTCTTTTAAATTTCACCAAAAATCTCTGTCCGCATCCCCATCTCATAAACTGAGATTTTGCACGAATTTCCTAAGCTTGTCCCCTCAACTTTCGAAACTCTCCTCTGCTACAGAGCAGGCGTCGACCGATTGCCACGACAGGCCGCTCAGATAGCTTCCAAGCTTCTCTCTCGGTCATCTATTCAACTACTCTCCACAGAAGTAGTAGAATTTGCAGGAGCTTCCTCAATTAGAGCTCCAGCTATCGGCCGCAGCTCACATCGCGCCACGCGATGTCGAGTGCTTCGGCCGGAGATACATCAGGGACACGGTCCAACACACACGCCAGATTTCGATTTGCAATAGCTGAAACGATCGCACAATCTCGATTGGCAAAGCAGAACGGCGGGGGACAATCATAGATTAGGTCGCACGGACATGCGCGCGGATGAGGTTGGGTTACCTGAGAGGAGAAGAACTTGGCGGAGATGGCGGCGAGAGCGGCCATGAATCCGGCGGCGATGGCCCACGCGTAGCCTCGTCCGATGCGAATCTCCATCGCAGCCTCGCAGGTCGTCGAGATCTGTTACAGAACGGAAGATGATGAACGGTTTGCAACGGATCGGAAAATTTTCCCGGAGAAAGCTAGAGAGGGGAAGAAGGTTTTCCCGGGAAAACATGACAGGAAGAAAATCAAGTCGGGTCGGGTGAACGGCGGGTCTCCCCCGGCCCAAGATGAGGATCAATGGGCTTCATACGGGTATGGGTTTTAATAAATAAGAACAAATTTAAGTGGTGAATTATGTATCATGAAAATGAGAGTGAAAAGAGAAAATAATATTAAGTTTTTCTTCTTTTTCTATTTATTATTTTTATTATTGTGTTTTTTCACATATATTTTGATCTCTCATTTATTGAAATTTTAAAATTGACCTTGATATCGAATTCATGTGTTGAAAACTCGTATGTCAAAAGTCTGACTCAAGTGTCGAAGAGTGTCAATAAAGTTGACAAGGTGTCGCATTTTCTAACACGTGTTAACCGTAGTGTCGGAAAGTGTTTAAGAGTGTTGGACACGTGTCGAAATATCCGACACAACACGAAAACTCTTAAAAAGTGTCGGTGCTTGATAGATCAGGACACGCCTAAGCAAAATCCATCCTAGTTAATTAAACCCCCAAAAAAAGATTATGGGAATATTCGTTTTCCTGGCGGACCAATCGAAGCCCGCGAGCCTCCTATAATCCATCCCCCCCCCCCCTTCTTGGATATCTTCTTTGACCTCTCTCTGGTTTGCGCGTCCCACTGCCGCCGCCGCCAGCTAAGTTTACGTCCCCCCTCTCTCTCTCTCTCTCTCTCTGCTGTTTGTCCTGTACCTTGTCTCGCAGTAGGTCTTTCTTCTTGATCCGCGTCCAAGTTGCTGTTGTTATTTTGGTTGGATGAACGCTAGTGATATGAAGATCACAATTCTTGTTTGTCTATATATCCAAATCATTTAGCAAGCCAGTTAGTTTTTCTGTCTTAGATGCTTCAACTCCCCTTCTCACTCGTGAATTTGCGGGTTAAATGAGGATCAGCATCCACCGCTAGTTGTGTCGGTGTTGATTAGTATAATACACTACATAATTTCAAAATATTTGTCTATCTTGCGTAGCCACAAAGTTTTTGTGCTGGTTCTCCATGCCGAGTAATGACGTCTTTAGAAATTTTGAAATTGGAAATGAAGGTTATTTTATTCATCTTTCTCAACTATGTGATACATTCAAATCAGAATGCTCGTCCTTATATGTACATAGGCTGCTACTTTTGATGTACATCCGACGACTCCAAACTCGAACATGATAAATAAGTCGGACTCGTACATGACCCCGAAAGTCACTTACTCATTATATGTCACATCCTCCTATAGCACGAGATGGGTACGTGCTTGCATGCACGAGTTATTCTCTCTTTGCTTAAGTCTGTCCCAGAGAACTAGAGGTGCTTTTGAAGAAGAGAAGAACCACTCAACCAAAGAGAGAAGTATCACCCAATCAATTCTCCAACCCCTCCTGATCCTGTATAGGCTATGAAGCTCCACTCAAGGCCCGTGTGGTATAATCATAGTTGCGATCATTTGTAAACGCACAGCAACAGCTGAAAGCCAGATGGGACAGCTTTCTGATTCCAAATGATAGTTATGAGATGTTACCTTGTGAAAGCGGAAGCATCCAGTTGTACTATCACAACTACCATCGAAAAGCTGTATCAAACAATCTCCCCATAATCTACCCATTTCATGCCCATCATCAGTTTCGGTTACAATCCTTGCTTCCAATGCTACAGCATTGAATACCTGGGACAGATCATGCGTTGGCTCCGTTTCACCTTGAATGGTTTCTTGTTTCTCCACTTCGACAAGTATCGGCTTAAAAAACAACAATCCAACCAAACCATTAGGCAAGTACTTCTCACACGGCATGTCGTTGTGTTACACTGTCGCTGTGTTACAATAAACGTTACAATCGCATTTGATTGCCCCTCCTACATTTGCTCTTGTTGTAAACAATTTCTCACAAGCTGCAAATCGACAATGAAATTTCGATACTCCTAATTGACCTCGATTCTGACATTTCCAAGCGCCGATCACTTGGCTTGCTGACTGCATGAAAAATGCATTTGTTTTTCTTGCTGATTTCCACCATCCCATTTGGTAACACACAGCAGCAGCTGAAAGCTAGATGGGATGGCTTTCTGTTTCCAGATGATAGCTTTGAGATGTTACCTTGCGAAAGCGGAAGCATCCAGTTTTACGGTCATAGCTACCATCGAAAAGCTGTATCAAACAATCTCTCCATAACCCACTCATCTCATGCCCATCATCAGTTTCAGATATGATCCTTGATTCCCATGCTACAACATCAAAGACCTGGGATGTACAATTCCAGATCACGTGTTGGCTCCGTTTTGCCTCGAATAGTTTCTTGTTTCTCCATTGCGACAAGTATCAGCTTGCAAAAACAACAATCCAACCAAACCATTAGGTGAGTACTTCTCACATGACATGTCGCTGCATCAAACTAAACGTTGCAATCGCACTGGAGTGCCTCTTCTACACTTGCACTCATTGGTAAACAATTTCTTGCAAGCTGCAAACCAACAATGAAATTTTGGAACTTCTATATTGACCTCGATTCTTTCATTTCCAGGAGTCGATCACTTGGCTTGCTAACTGCGTGAAAAATGGATTTTTTTTTCCTTGTCAATTTCCACCATCTCATTGCCTGTGCTGCTCTTGATCCTCATAATCCGCTTGTCTTGTGGAGACTAAGCACCCTTCTTTTTTTCACCACAACCCTGTTACTGAAACTATGTTGATATCGTGGGAGAAGAATAGGTCCATCCAAAGCTGCATCCGACATCCACTACAGCATGCCGGTAAAGCTTAGTAGAAACCTGATACCATTACATGAGAGATCGCCAAGAAAGAACCCAAGATTGACCCCATCAACAGATATAGTTGAAGATAACATATACTCAAAAGCTTAAGCCAATAGATCATGAGCTAATTAAGATATATTAAGTACTCTACACCATATCAATTCTTGTCTCCCTCTTACATGTAAGCTCAATGTTCAATATATGTCCCCCTTAATCCAAGCATTCTTTTGCACCAACAGGTTGCCACCAATCAATGATTGGCTTGGGAGCGTATAGCGGAAGCCAAGAGAGAGCCCAGGTCCAAACCTTTCAACACATCCAGTTAGGCCACTTTTACTCAAAAGCTTAAAGTAATGGCCGACTAAGATATATTAACTATTCCACACCATACTAATCCCATGTCGTTGGACTTTTTCTAACATAACTCATACATGCATCTCAACACAGCATGCGCTTGTATTACCAATCGTGAATGCATCATGTATTTTTGGAACATTAGTTAGTCTAGCCCCATCTAGAAGCACTCCACCTGCAATGACTGAAAGACAAGTATTAACAACTAAAGGATACTCTAATCAAGCTAAAAGCTAGCAATACATTTCCAGCTCTATCTCCATCCTCCGAAGCTCCTCAATAATTAGTGCACATAACATCGCTTGAGTTCCCTCAAAAGAAAAAATATTCTCTCAAAATAGGGTAAATTACAATAGGTCCATATATTTTGATGGAATTGCATTTTGAGATGCAAACTTTCGACTTCAACAAATAAAAACCTAACTTTTACATACTTTTTTTAGTCCTTCAGTTTGATGGATTTAGTTGATCTCGCGATATAATTAGTGACAAAAATGGATATGCCAGTACAAAATGCCAGGTCACTCGCATCTCTTAAACTGTTCCATTTTCACATTCCATGGATCATAATTCTACATGTAGGCAGGGAAATTGTTAAACTGTACGACTTTAGAGTGATGTTATGCAGAAATTGACAAATAAAGTACAAAGCAAACAAAATACACTCCACCCATGATACCACACTGTTCTGGCAAGTGTAATACAGGTCAGTCATGAGTCATGCCTGGTTTAAGAATTTACATCTCCCTCACAATATTATACAGCTTTACACGACAGAAACCATCTGTTAATAAGAGCAAATTTACTCTCTTTTTAACTTGACACATGCCAGAGTTCGTGAAAAAAATAATTTCATCTGGATAGCCTAATCAAGGCTAGGCCTTCTCTAGATGGCCATAAATCTCTTTGCTCTATTTACTATTGTTAGCTCATGCACAAACAGTTCCATAAGTTGGCATTTGTAGGTGTTGACAGTCATGATATGAGTGAGATCTTAAAGCCGAAATAGTCTGACGACGACAAAAAGTAGCAATGAAATAATCATTTCCAGGTGAGACTATAAAGACCATGACAGAAGCTCACCTGAAGTAATAAGAAGGGAAGTGTGATTTATATAGAGAGAATGGAGAAGGGGAAAAGCAGACGCTTCAGCTAAATAACTCGGCAACCGATAAACAAATTATGCAGCCCAATAGTAGGAACAACAATGGAATGCCCGTGAAACTACAAATAATCTCCATTGGGGAGCGTTATTAGAGTAGCATGTGGCAATACAGCCAAATGTTAGTGCTTGACCACAGAGCGACTGAAGTATGTTGTGAATAAATAAATGGCTTACTTAGTGTTGGGTCAAGGGAGATACCTGAGTGAGATATTGGTAAAAGGAGGGCTTGTGAAGCAAGATATTCGATCATGTGATGAGCACAAAATCAATCACGATGCAGCAAATGTGCAAAACCAGGGGCCAATCTTTCCCTTTCTTCCGCTGGCATCTTTTCGCCAGCAAAGGGCACCCATGGATAAATAGATTGGAAAGGGAGGATGACAAGCCCTCCGCTGGCATGGATCGAAGACTTCGGCAGTCATCTATGCGAAATTCTTTGAGACAAGTGAGGTGGTGGAGTCCTAAGTTATCCAGAGATTTTAGACCCACATCATAAATCCACAGAGTGGTAAGAGAAGCGGGCAGAATTTGTCCCTCTTTTGGGAAGGAATGGAGCTTAGGACATTCGCCAGTGGACAGGTTTTCAAGGGAGCTCAGGCTATGAAGCCCTTTGGAGTTCAGGGACGTCAGATTCTCAAAGCCAAAGATATCCAGAGAGGTAAGAGAGGTTGGCAGAAGCCCTATCTCAGGAAATGACTCTATATTTTTCCCTCGCCTAATGACAAAAGTTTTAAGAGAGCATAGTGATTGAAGACCCCAATCCTTGCAGCCAGTGATGAGCTTGTCACAATTAGAGAGTGAAAGCGTGACCAACTTGGAGGGTAAACCCCACTCGGGAAATGACTCGATTTGTGGACATGAGGATATTGTCAATGACCGAAGCGAAGGAAGGAGAACCTGCATGTTTTCTGGCAGATACTTTAGATGACGGCAGTCATTCAACTCTAATGAAGTGAGGCATGGGGCAGCCAATCCTCCTGCAGGGAAAGATGTAAATTCAGGGCAATATCTAATGTCAATCGAATGGAGAAGAAGTGGTGAACTGTCTGAATTTGAAAGATGTTCCAATTTTTCAATCCCCACCAACTGAATATTCTTAAGCAAGGGGAAAATTTCCAGAGGAAAGGATATAAGTGAATTGCAGCTCCACATCAAGTTTAGATATTGGAGAGATTCATGGCATCTGTGCATTGGCAACTCTATTTCAGGACTGTCTTCAAGACTGAGTCTTGTCACGGTAGGAGGAAGAAACCTTAAGGGAAGGGTTGAAAGATTCCAGATTTTCATATCTCGTAACTCAGTGCCATTTAGGAGGGTCTCAACTCCAGAGACCTTTCCACAATCATCCAAATTGATCTCACAGAGAAGTGGTGCAAATGGTAGAGAAGACGTTAGCTGTGGGCACCTTCCAATGGACAAGGCTGTTAGAGAAGGGAGATGGCTGGGTAAACCTCCACTCAACTGCGGGCAATTTCTAATACGAAGCTCCTGCAGATGTGCAAAGGCAAGACCTCCTGTCTCTATTGCAAAACAAGCCCACTCTTTCCAACTGCACATGTCAGCAAATTCCAAGTACTTAAGTGACTTGAAAGGTATACAGTTACTACCATTGAATTCAGTACCCACACTTGTAACTCCATCAAATCCTTCGATTATCAACTTCTCCAGAGATGGTCTCTGTCCTAAAGGAGGCAATGACACACAGTGCTTGCAAGATTCAAGACGTACGACTGACATATTAGAGAATGAACCATGTCCCAGCCAATCGGAAAATGACCTACCACTATAGGATATAATGATAAGCTCTCTCAAGTTCGAATGAGGTTGCAGCTTGTCCAGTACATTTAAGCAATTTTGCTGCGTGATATTGTTATCGGAACCCCATTGCAGTACTAACTTTTTCAAGTACCTTTTTCCCTGCAAATTGACTATTTCAGCATCTCGGTAACTATCAACATTCTGCAAACCCTCTATGGAGAGTGTACCCATAAGATTCCCAAGCTCCCCTAGCTCCCTAACCCTGGTCCCACCGTTTTCAGCCACCACGAAATTGGTTAATGTCTGCAAATTCTTCAGTTTGTTCATCCCCAACGGCATTCTCTTCAGGGATGTCCCCCTCATATCAAGATGACGCAGACAGGTTAGGCTGCCCATGTTGCTCGGTAACTCAATGAGAGAACAACAATGAGCAAGAATTAAGGTTTGCAGGTTGTATAGAGCAGTAACTGAATCAGGCAATCTGCGTAGACTTGTATTATAGGAGATATTCAAATAGCGCAGATGCTTCAAACATCCAATTGAACTGGGCAACATAGAGATTTTTTGATAATGAGACAAAGATAGCACCCTTAACCGTCTCAGGGTCGGCAACAGAACATGCAGTACCTCATCAGTCAACCAAGAGCACTCGCCTAATCTCACATGACCCACATTTAGTGGCAAAAAAGTATGCAAATTCATTGCCCCGGTTAACACTCTGAATCTAGAAGCGACATCATATTGAGTTCTTACAAATGACAAATGGCGAGTGCTTGAGGACACCTGGTGTGCATTGCCTCCGTCCAAGCTAAAAAAAGATCGACCAGCTACATATCTCGTTAAGTCATTGATCAGGTCATGCATCGAGAAGCTCGATTCGATATCACTTACTCTATGAAGCAAAGATCTAGACACAAGGTCACAGAAGCACTGATCACCTACTTCCTCCAATGTCCTGCTGTCATTTGGTTGTTTTATCAAGCCCTCAGCAATCCAAAGTAAGATCAACTGGTCCTTCTCATATCTACAATCCTTTGGGAAGATTGAACAATAGGCAAAACATCGTTTCAGTTGGGGAGGAAGGTAATGATAACTTAACAACAACGCAGGGAGAATTTTATACTTTCCAGGTGCCAAATCCCAAATGTCACTCTCTGCAATTATTTCCCACTTCCTGATATCAGACACACAGCGTAACAAGCTACCTATAGTCTTCAGTGCAAGAGGCAATCCACCACATCTCTTTACAATTCTTTGCCCGATATCTTCAAGTCTTGTGCGCGCCTCGAAGTTATGCTGGTCAAACGCATGTTTTGCAAACAAGTCCCAAGATTCCTCATCTTGCAACTTCTGTAAAGGGTATGTCGAGACGGCACGAGCAACCAATGCGACGCTCTCATTTCGTGTCGTCATAACGATTTTGCTGCCTCTTGCTCCATAGGTAAAAGGAACTAGGAATGCATCCCAAATATTGAAGTCCTCATTCCAAACATCATCCAACACCAATAGGAATTTCTTCCCTGTCAAGAAGTTCTTCAGCTGGAGCTGAAGCTGGTTGAGATTTTCGGTCTCCTTCTTAGACGAGGAGGAGAACTCCTCGAGAGCCGTGGCCGTCAGCTTGCAGATGTCGAATTGGTCGGACACAGAAACCCACGCCCTCAACTCGTAACTCCCTTTCACCACACCATCATTGTACACAAGCTGAGATAGCGTGGTCTTACCAACACCGCCCATCCCAACGATGGCCATCACGCTGGTGTTCTTTTCGCCCCGATCTGACAAGAGCAAGTCGATCACCGCCTCCCTGTCCTTCTCCCTCCCGAAAACTCCCGATTCCTCGACCAACGAAGTGGTCGGCAAAGCTCTAGCCGTTCTCTCGCGAATACCTTCCCTTAGGCCCAGCACTTCTCTCTGCTTCACTACGCTCTCCAATCTCTCCAGAACTCTCTCTAACTCATCCCCCAATTTCCTCCTACGAGCGTCTGCAGCGAAGCTCCAGACCTTACAAACGAGAGCCCGAGGCTCGACCCTGGCTTCTCGCTTCATATCTTCAGTGGCGATCTCGTCGAACAGGTCGTCGGCGTCGTACACGGTGTCCTTGAGGTCGTCGAGCCACTCCCTGACGTGGTCGTTGGTCATCTGCTTCTCCTCCGCGTCGTCCAGCACGGCGTTCGCGGACAGGAGCGCGGCCTTCAGCTTCTGCAGCAGCCTCCCCTTGTCGAGCTTGCGCGACCGGAAGAAATCGACAACCTCGCGGGAGGCCATCCGGTCGAAGAGCACCTGGAGGAAAGCCGAGAGAAATGCTCCGCCGACGAGCGCCCCCGCCATAGGGATTTTCAGGATGCAGAGGAAGCTGGGAAGCGATTGGAGAGGAAGTGAGGACGATCGCCCGGCGGAAGAAGCGCCAATCTGTGAAGTCTTCTCCTTCGAAGATCGATGGTTGATCGCTTGCTTTACATTCTTCGATTGTGACGATGAGGTCGGCACATGGACAGCGCCTGCTGACCGGCATGCATTAACTGATGATGGGTCAACGTGATGCACCGTGTGGTTTTGACTTTTTTATTTTATTTATAAATTACGAAAAGAAAAATCGCAGTAACTATAATTTTTCGAAACAGAAACGTTAGAAATCTTGATGCAAATGTTGACATGAGCACTTGCTTTTGGAAGACTTCTGAAGAAATGCGAAGTCATTTCCCCCTTGATTCAAGGTGCATTTGGTCAAGATAAATAATATTTGATCAAGCGGCTTGTTTAAGTGGAAAAAGAGAGAGAAAGAGAGAGAGAGAAAAAGAGTATATTTTAGTTCAGTCCACGGCCAAGAATTGCAGCCTAAAATAAAATAAAGGGAAAATTCCAAAAAAAGGCTTGAAGT
Organism: Eucalyptus cladocalyx; assembly: GCA_017140615.1. Lineage (NCBI taxonomy): Eukaryota > Viridiplantae > Streptophyta > Magnoliopsida > Myrtales > Myrtaceae > Eucalyptus > Eucalyptus cladocalyx. The sequence goes on along the minus strand of CM029523.1, from coordinate 20,462,691 downwards.
GCCTCATTTTCTCAAATAAAGATCCGAAGTATATATTATTTCAAATAATGACTTAAACTGGCATTGATTGTTTTAAATAAGGGCTTGATGTAGTCATTGTTGTTTCAAATAAGAGCTTGACTTTGGCGATCGTTGGCCGACTAAAATTTTCAACTAGTTAAGGAGTTTTCATCCAATTTTTTTCTTCTTTTTTCTTTGCTAAGGGTCAACGACCTTGCTGGCTGCTAGGAATGGACGACAAGAGCCTGCAATCCCTCGCCGGCTATGAGTGAGGCCACCCTCGCCCATGGCTAGCGAGGTCGTTGAGCCCTTGTAGATGGCTGCAAGGGGCAACCTCCCCCATGGCAAGGGTGGCCTCACCTGTGGCCAACGTGGGTGGCCCTCGCCAAATTGGGTGAGGGCGACCCTCGACCAACCCTCCGACCATCAGTGAAAAGGAAGAAGAAGAACCATAAAAAAGGAGAGAAAAAAGAAAAAAAGAGAGAAAATCCTTATTTGAAACAAATATAATTACTTTAAGCCCTTATTTGAAATGGGTATAGCCATTTTAAACCCTCATTTAAAACAAGATTTACTTCAGTCCCTTATTTAATAAAGTGATGGCACTTCAGTGACTTATTTGAAACAAGGTCTACTTCGAATTCTTATTTAAGAAAATGAGAACACTTTGAGCCCATCTTTTGGAATTTTCCCTAAAATAAATAGAAGGCCTACTTGCATATGAAATTGGGGGCAAAATAATAATAATGGCTTTTAACGTTGCATTCCTAGTTCCCCAATGGACAAAGAGGCCTAGCTCCAAGCTATGTCGAACAAATCATTTTTCAATCAAGATTTCATTCATTTCGTGGAAAATGTGATGTTTCTAGAAATTGTTTTCTAAATTGTTTTTTAGGAAGCCATTCTTCATGAAAGTGGCCATATTTTGTAGTGTGTAGCTGAAATTTGTAAATGAATTATAAAATATTTTTTATTGTTTGGTAAGGAAAATGTTTTTCTCCATGCACTCTTTTCAATAATTTTTTTTATTTTATTTCTTAAAATCGATTTTTAAATTATTTTTCTTTTTCTTTTTCTTTTCTTTGTTTTTATATTCTTCTTCTTTGACCAACCCGATGACGGCCAACGACTAGCCAAAGGTGAGCTTAAGGCTCGCCAAATTCCAATGAGTCTCGAACTTGAAAAAGAAAAACAAGAAAGAGAAAAGAAAAATAATTAGAAATTCAATTTTTTTAAGGAAAATAGCTGAAATGGTTAACATAGGTATGAGAAAAGAGAAAATGAGTAAGAAAAATGTTTTCTTCATCTTGAAAAGCGGAAAACATTTTCTCTATTTTAGAAAACTCTTTTTTGCTGATGGAAAATGTTTTCCCTAATTAGTTTATTTTTTAGGAAATGAATGTTAGAAAATCCAAAAAATACTTTTCTAGAAATTGTGTTTCGCGAAACAAATGGAACCTTAATGGATTCGTAGTTTATTCCCCAAGACAGATTTACCCATTATTCATGTAGCGGTTCTTCCATTGAACTAAGTGATTCACCTAACTGAGTGGAGATCATTTTTTGGTTCGATCTTGTTAACTAAATCTTGACACTCATTGGGCAGGAGACCTCTTGATTATTACTTCACTATAGGCTACTGCTTCTTTCTAAGTAACTCACTTATCTTATAGCATAACAATAAATAGACCATCGTCGCTCCATCTAGCACGAAAGCTGAATATAATGTTTTTGCTAATACAACATCAAAATTACTGTATTTGTAATGGTTATTATAGGACATATAGGTGTCATCTAATGGCGGAATACTTATTTATTATGACAATTGGACCCAAAAAGTATATTATAATTTTTTTTATGAAAGCACCAAACATTTTGAAAGAGACTATCATTTCACGTGCTTCATGACATTGCGCATCTTGTCTCCACTTCTTTGGTTGATAAGACTGCTAATATATTCACTAAGGCACCAACTAGGGGTGAGCGCGGTTCCCGGGTAGAACCGGGAACCGGAGAACCGGAACCGGAGGTTCGGTTCGGTTCCCGGTTCTTAAGGGACAGGTTCCGGTTCCCGGTTCCTTTTTCCTGGGAACCGGCGGTTCCGGTTCCGGTTCCGGTTCCCATTGGAAGGAACCGGAACCGGAACCGGAACCGGCTCCAAAAGAAGCCCTAAATAGAAAATCCCCAAATTAGTTACCCTTCGCCCTTTCACGCTCACAGGAACGACTGAGTCTCTCGCGATTTTTGCCTCTGCTCGTCGCCGATGCTGCTTGCCCTCGACGCCGCTACTGGACGCCCTAACCCTCGATGCCTCCGCCGGACGCCGCTGGACGCCAGTCACCCCGCGCTCGTCTCGCCCTTGCCTCCTGCTCCCTTGACGCCATCACCCCCTGCTTGCCTCGCTGCTCAGCTGCTCGCCGTCGACGCCGCCAGTGGACGCCGCTCGTCCCCTCGATGGAGGCCGCTCACCACTCATGCACCCCCAACGCTGCTCACCCCCGACGCCGCTCGGCCAGCCGCCCCCAACACCGCTGGCCCAGTCGGCCCTTGACACTGCTCACCAATCGACGACGCTCGTCGCTCGCCCAGCCGGCCCTTGACGCTACTCGCTAGCCGATGACGCGCCGCCGCCCCCCGGCCCTTGACGTTGCTTGCTAGCCAACGATGCTCGCCGCTCACCCAGCCGCCCTTCATATTGCTCGCCCAATCTACTTCGTACATACACCGTTGTCACGTTTCTCCATTGCATACAAGCTACGTAAGGCACCGAACTTAAACAAGTACATTTCCAAACGGCCTTCTTGAATATATGGATGTGGGGAGTGTTTTTGATATGAATGAGTGTAATGGGGTGAACAGCTTCTCAAACATGGAAGTAGAGCAGGCTTCTTATGGAATATTTGTATGTTTTGGCTGATTAGTTCCATTGTTTTACCCTCTTCTGGTACAGAGTGAAATCTCATCGTGCCTTGCATGTTTAGGTGATTGGACGATCCTCACCAAATGACAAGCTTCTGCTTGTGCAAGCTCTGAAGAAACGAGGACATGTAGTTGCTGTTACAGTGTTACTAGAGATGGCACAAATGATGCTCCTGCTTTAAATGAGGTTCCAATATTTCGTTGTTTATCTTTTATCTTTATGGGAAGGTTTGGATCTATTTATGATGTGGTTATGCTAGCAGCACATTTGCATTACAGCCCACTCAATGGATTGGCATTATTGGCCACATTCGCATTATGTTGCTCATTTGTCCATAGGCTCCTAAATTCTCTAGTTGATTGGTAGACAGTCAAAGTAACTTGGGTGCAATAAATGTTATCAAATTGGTTTGTACACCTTAATGTGGTCCTGATGTCTTATGGTATATTATAATTGGTACATTACGCATATTTTGCATTTCCTGCTCATGGTATAATATTACAGATTGGATATATTTACTCTCGGATATTGCTGTTGGGATGAAAAATTTTTATGGTGTTTAGGCACATATTGGCCTTGCAATGGGTATTCAAGGGATATAAGTTGCTAAGGAGAGCTCTGATATCATTATTTTGGATGATAATTTTGCCTCTGTTGTGAAGGTTAGTACTTGCCACCATGATTAACTTATGATCTTGCATCTCACTGAAACAGAGTGATATTCATGAGGAGCATAATAGTTCCTAGATCTTTTGTCAAATACGGAAATGACGTTATCCTTATTCTACCAACTAACATTCTACCATATACTGATATTTTGGATTCCTTAATCTCTTATAATTGAATAAATATATGATCTATGAGACGTAGATATGTGCTGATTTGCATGAGCTGAGATGTAAGATTGCTCTTTTTTGGTCTTTATATTATGTGTTTCTTTCTTTTTTGTTTCGAGTCCTTTTTATCTTTGGCGGTATGCATTTAAATACGCAGATGCAAAATGCAGCATGGGATTGCATATAGCAATTTATAGGGTGGAAGGAGGGAACAAAATAATGTGGTTCTTATTGTGCAATCTATTTTTCTCTTTTTGTGTTTTTTGAGTTCTATCTTGTCAACAACCCTGTTGACGCAAAATGAGTTTTAATGGAGCTCCTTTTATAGATGAAGTCCTTGAATTTAACCTATCATGGACACCATGCGGTTGTCAGGTGGGGACGACCTGTATATGCAAATATCCAGAAATTTATCTAGTTTCAGCTTACAATTACTTTTGCAACCATTGGGATAAATGTCATTGCTGCAGTTTCCTCTGGCCATGTTCCACTCAATGCGGTGCAGGTTTGGTCCTCTTTCTCTCGCTCTCTTTCTCTCGAGATTCTTTAATTTATTCATGTACCTATTTGTTTCTGTATGAATCTTATGCTTGGCTGGCTTCCTCTTTGGGCAGCTTCTACGGATCAATCTCATCCAGGAACTTGTTGAGAGGCAGCTGGATCGATAAAGGAGCTTTGCCTTTAGGCATTGCTAATGCTTCCACCAATACAAATGTTGTATCCTTGGAGGAATCTAAAGATGTGTTGCTTCATCTTTTTTTATTAAAGATCTGGTTTGACTCGATGAAAGCCTTCACGTAACTATTACACAGTAATGCTCACTTTGGGACTCATTTTTGCTTCTTTCTTTTTTATATTTGTTTATTGCTTCACTTGACTAAAAACTTGTCTGACTTTTCTGCAGCTAGGTCATGGTGATTTTTCTGCCACAAGTACAAAAGTATTGCGCATGGTGAATACTCTTGCAGTTGATAATGAGAAGTCATCATACCCAAATCTATCAAAGGTATGTCATAACTTATAAGTTAATGCTTAGGGAAATACACCAACAGCCGACTATTGTTTCTACGGAGTTTTATTTGATCATTTTGTTTTATTGGGCAGTGAGTCCCGAGACCAAAAAAGAATTTAGAGCCTAATAACAAAGAGAACTCATGCTTGGTCGAAGTTTGTTGCTTGCATAAGTGATTTTCTTGTGTTTGTCACAACAAAAGTTGCTAAGTTGCCATCCTTTTTCTGATCTTGGCTTGAGCTGATATAAAAGTTTTGGTTTGTCTCTTTCCTTCTTTGTTATTGTTCAAATCTGAAAATGAAAAAAAAAAAAAAAAGAACCTGTTGGAACTGGAACCGACCACGGAACTCGTGACGGGGTAGGTTCCAGGTTCTTGGTTCTCGACGGGTAGGTTCCAGGGTTCCAAAAAATGAGGAACCCGTACCGAGGTAGGTTCCGAGGTTCTAGACGGAATCGAACCGGAACCGGGAACCGCTCACCCCTAGCACCAACCTGCAATTGACTTCTTCTATGTCTTTATATAAAGCAGATTCTTTAAATCTCCATTGATTTTGTATATCTCTCAGAATTGTGCGCTTTGTTCATTTGATTATGCATATCATCAAATGGTTTTCATCGATTGTCATTGATATGTGATATATTTTGTTATTTTGGATAGTCACTTCATAAAACTTATAAACAGATTACTATAATCCTCGCTAAAGAAGATATTGAAATAAATAAATCTCTTTCTGCTTTATTATTATGTCGATATATCAACAATTCAATTGCTTCCGACGGACTGAGTGGAGATTATTTTTGGTTTTGATCTCTTTAACTGAAAACGTTTTCTTTCGTCTTCGTCCACTGAATTTCATCAAGCAAGGAGCCCAATTTTTAAATGGATGAGCTTGAAAAGTTTTTCCTCCATGTATATGCATCTCAATGGAGATGCCATAAGCATCTGGAAAGACGAATTTCAATGCATATCTGCACATTCAAAGCTACTTGAAGTTTGAACGCGAAGGATCACAAGAAAGGTTGGATCCTTAAAGGTCTTCCTTGAAGAATGAAGAATTTTCAAGGAATGGCGTGGCCAGTTTTTCTTTTTCTTTTTTTAAACTATTTTTATAAATCGTTTTTCATTTGGTTTAGTTTTTGTGATAAATGATTGGTTAGGGAACATCTGTTCATAGAAGTAGAACCCTAGACAATTGATGGAATTAAGTGCCCTTAATTTTAGTAAAATTTTAATATAACTTTTTAGCATCTACGAACTAGATGAAACCTCATAAAATAAATATATAATCTTCATTAATTGGCAAAGCCATTTCAATCAATCTCCATCACATTCGAAACCATTAACTAAAACAAGGAACTTCACTGAGATTCACAAGCAAAAGCTAACAAACCAATGGCTCAACATGCCCCAAGCTCAACACGTACTTCACCAGATATTAGTAAATAGCAACTATAGCCACACTAAATTAGGCATCTCACATCACCGCACAATTATTCGGGGGAGACTTGGATGGATGGTGATAACCATAAGAAGTATGTGGGGGCAGATATGATGGAACGGCCGTTGTTGCGGACGTAACCATTGACATTGTCAAGACCCCGAGAATAATACTGCTCCCTGCTAGCGTGGTAAGAATAATCATATTCCTGCTGGGGTGGTTGTGGGTACGATCTCACTCACCCTTGATCGTAACCACTAGAATAGGCAAGAGCGTCATACCTGTAGCTTGCTCACCATGGATCGTCTTCACCAAAATTGTAATAATGGTCGTTGCTTTGGCTAACGCTCAAGGATCTCCACCGAGACTCCACCGGTGAGCTCTTCTCAGAGCTTTTCCGAGAACTCGCTTGGGACTGGGAGGTGCTCGAGGATCTCCAGTTGGCTGGTGACGTGGCGGCATCCCGATAGTTCCGTTTGTTAGGGAAATCCCTTATGATGTTTTGAAGATGACAAAATAAATCATAGACTACTAACGTGTTTAATTGTTGAGTAATAAACTATGCAAATGATAGAACATGTAAAGAATATTATCAAAATCTATACTTGGAAGAACTAGAAGACAAACTTTATACTTAAGCTAAATTTGTTCAGACTCAGATTGTAAAGTCCATTGCTCTCAGATTTTACATCTAGAACTCGACAGAACGTAACACAAGCCCAAAACATATAACGACTAGTGATCTGGTTTGGATTCTACACCAAAATTGATTTGATTGACTCAATCTAATTGATTGATAATTGGATCTTGAAGATAAGAAATTTCTATACGAAGAAACTCTATTTATGGAAATTAATATTTTGCTTATATGGGCGATCGGAATCAATTTGGGATTCTACTTTTGTCACTCAACAGCTATCAAATCTTCTAGATACAGATCTATCCAATGGGTATTTTGGAAAGCGATCCTCTAAGATACTGTCCAACAGCTAGTTTGGAAGTAGATGAGTTTTTAAGGAGATCAATGATCAATGAGCAAGTAAGAGACGGGGCGTAGAATTTATAATTCCAAAGTTTAAGCGAACTTCGATTATACACTTTTTTTGGTGAGCGTAAACGTTTGTGATCGGGAAAGAAATACCAAAAGAATGACTTAGTGAGATAGTGTGATCAACTACTAAGTGTTTGTACTTAAAATTGTAATTTCTTGTTGATTGCATAATGGAATCCAGTTAGAAGGCTGTTAGCGTGGGAGAGTGGACGTAGACTTGATCTAAACTGAACCACTATAAACCTTGTGTTCTTATTCTCTTCCCTAAACTCCTTTATTACGAACTTTGTTCGTAGTTCTATTTAACTGCTAAAATCTAAACTCGTTCAAAGTCTGTTGTTCTTCAGACTCAAATTCAAAAGTCTGTTGTTATACAGACTCAAGTTAAAAGTAAAGGTTTTCATTGCATAATGCAGAATCTGTTTTTACATCTATTCACCCCCTCTAAGTGTTCATATTAGCACTTTCACCGTTGAGGCTCTGCCAATGAGGTTGCCGGTGATGTGGTGGCACCCCGATTGGTCCTCCTCAACGAGGCTTCTCGAGATCCCCGTTTCCCCTTGAGCACATTCCATGCTTTTGTTAGATGTATGTCCTAAAGCAATCATGTAATAGTTACATGTTAGGAATTATTTAATGGAAAATAAGTTTTCATTCATAATCCACTTTATATGAATAAGTCCATAAGATTAGTTAAGATTGAACATATTCTTAAGATGTTAAGAATATGTGTGACAGATTTACAGTTATGCTGAATCTTTAAATAGTTCCCGGTCGATGTTTCATTGAGAGGATATTGATGATCCTGTTGAGATCGGTGTGTTCTTAAGCTTCATTATTCAGTATTGGATACTTGAGGGGATAATGAGTCACAAGTCATTAGGTATGGTGATATCCGAGCTAGAACACAGGTGCTTATCTTGGACAAGTTCACTGAATGTGACATACATAGAACGATTGGCAACATGAAAGCTTTTAACGAGGTCAATATCTGATCGTTCATGCTTTAGTCAGGTGTAAGATCTTTAGACCTAAGGCATGATGTTGACTTGTATGTTGGATGGCTATGGTTCACAAGTGCACATATTGACACTTCGTTGAACCGTCTCTGTACTTGATGGTCATAGCTTGTTCACATATGAAGGCACATGCATGCGTAATATAGAATCTGTCTTCTTATTATATATAGATATACAAGATTTATGTCATATGCAATCTAATTGTGGCATTATATTGAAATCCTTGGTTGAGGTTGTAATCAAGAATAAATGGTTCATATCTAGAAGAAATACATATTAATTAGATTTGGGCATATGATCGAATTGGTGGCTTGGCTTTTGTTCAATCGGGACATGGTGAAACAGAAGAATCAAATTACACGGTCACCAAAACTAACAAGTTCATTATGTTTTAAAAACATTTTACACTGTCTAGGTAACCATGATATATTGCTATATGTCACTCATGGTTTGCAGGAATAGGAGATTGATATGGACAATTAGTTCTCTTGGTTGTGCTAATGTGTTATTACAAGTCATGCTGCCAGCTCAATGATGAACCTAGAGATGTCACACACCATAACCAATTAGAATGACATTTGAATGAAAGAGAGAATATTGCAAATGTGTTTGCAATTGAGCTAATCAGATTGAGTTAGGCTAAAAATAAAAATTCTGATGAAGGGGCTTCAGAGTTTACAAAGTCTGAAACAGGTTTCAAACTCTACTGCCGAACCAAAGATCTGAAGCATGTTCAGATTTAGTGACCGAATTAATGATCTGAAGTGAGTTCAAAATTAATAGCCGCGTTAATAATCTGAAGTGAGTTCAGAGTGAGTTCAGAATCAATAGCCAAATTAATGATCTAAAACAGTTTCAGACTTAATGGCTAAATTAAAGATCTGAAACGTTTTTTAGATTTAACGATCGAATTAAGTTCTAAAACGGTTTTAGAACTTAACTGTCACATTAATAATCTGAAATGGTTTCAGAATAAATGGTCGCTTTAGGCTGCGCATGATAAAATTTATGTTTCTTGAATTCTTTGTTTCTTCGTTCCCTGGAACAGGTTTGGAACAAAAATCCATTTGGTAACGCAATTTGATTTCTCTATTTCTGAAACAGATTTCTATTCCAGAAATAGATTTGAAGAAGAAATCAAAAGCTAAAATTTTTAGCTTCTCAGTTTCTGAAATAGAAATTGAGAAATCAATTTCTGGCCATAAATCAATTTCTATTTCAGAAATTTTATCATGCGCACCCTTAATAATCCGAAACAATTTTAGATTTAAATGACCAATTAATGCTCTGAAATAGTTTAAAAAATAACGATCAAATTAAATATTTGTAACAGTTACAGATAAATATCTGAAATAATGCTCTATAATAGTTACGAAGTTAATGCCCGAATTAGTCTCTCTAACAGTATTAAAACTTACATCCTCAGGAGTTACGACCGGATTAATTCTAAAACGGTTTAGAGTTAATGCGCTGATTTAAATGTCATTTGCATTGGCTATAAAAGGTAATATAGAGAGTAGATCACCAGATGATGGACGACCGACAATCAACAATCGACAATCGATAATTGAGAGTGTTGATACTGATCAACAAAATCACTCAAACAAGAGCAATTGCTAGCATAATTGTAATTGTGAGATCTCTTAATTTCTCTCTTTCGTTCAACGTGAGAATTGGTGGTGTGTCTGAACTAGAGGCCCAACACTTATGGGGTTGAATTTGAAGAACATCAGAGCCTACGAAGAGATCAGATGTTCTGCATCTGAAGAACGTCAGAATGAGTATTATCGGAAGTCATCAAACGTTCATGGTCAAGAATCCAAGAACGTCTAAATCGGTGTTACTAGAAGGCGTCGGACGTTCGCGGTCAGAGTCTGAAGAACGTTAGAACTACTGCTGTTAGGACATCAGATGTTCGTGCTCAGAACCTAAAGAAACTTTTGACCAAATTTTGGAGCACGGTATAAGGTTAAGATGATTAGCCCCTTTCGCTCTTCTATGCGGTTTTGTTAAAATGCATGAAAATACTTTGGAAACACGTGTATAAGCGTTTTTACTTCTGCTGCGATCAGATGTTTGATCTTAATTTATTTATGCACGTATGCTTATTTATCAAAACAAACACCAACAGCTTTGCTGATATGTTTTTTTTGGCTCCTCGATCTCCTGCTATTGGATGACATTAAGTTTTTGATTCTCCAAAAGCTCGCGAAGATAGTAATATAGCGAGTCGACTATGTTTATATAGCGGGAGAGTTGCGGAATGCTTTTTAGTTTGGTACCAAGTGCATGGCATATATATCAAGAAGATTTAGAAGATTGTTCGAAATATGGTCTCATGAGATCACGTGGATACGTAACAAAATTGAAATTTCCATACACATTATACGATGCAATGTGTACGCCATCCCACAATGAATTACCATCTGGTTAAATGAATGCAATTGAGTAATGTAGCAATATGCATAGTTGATTATGTGTCCCAAAGGCGAAAATGGATACTGTATGGTCGTACAGTTGTTTGTGGACCGTATCTCATGACTATATATTCGGAGACATTACGTGGCTTGCAAAAATACACTCTCTCAATCCTGCCCGTGTGGTTAACTTATTTCCTTTTTCTTTCGTGTCCTTCATTTGGCAACTGGTGGATTCACATTCACATACCTAAAATCATGGAAATCGGATATATTGACCTAATTTAATTGTACAGTATTAGATGGGAGAGTAGACTTTCCCAGGTGCTCAGACGGGAATGTGAACCGCACAAGCTTGCTACTTCTCGTGCAATGTTGCGGGGTATTAAAAATATGTAGTGGTGAAGTTTTGAAATATATTTTTGATATTATATGTCAAACAGCAAACCTTGAGCAAAAATGAATTTAGTTATGTCTAATTAACCAAAAGCCAAGTCAACAATTGACTAAAAAAGGCAGAGTTTGCTTCCCACGTGAAGGAAATAAATTCCTTTGAATAGTTCTAATAAGAATGGAACGAAACTAGCTAAACTCGAATGATATTCCAATTTCGATCTGAAATACCATTGATAATCTCGAGCTGGTATATTTTTATGAAAACTGAACTATTAAAACATTTCTTCATGTCCGAACAATGCATGTAGATCAACTGAATGCTTCCAAAGGAGGTAACATGAAGGCAATTGGAGGAAAAATAAGTAGTGAAGAACAAGCCTAAACAATTAATTACGTGTTCCATAGTGGAAATTGGATGTATGTAGTGAGATCATATTGGACATATCTACTACTATATACATGAGGAGAATTATAAAAAAAGTCTTAAACCTATTATAATTGTATCAATTCAGTCATAAACTTTTTTTTGCTAATTTAATCATAAATCTTTTGCAATTGTGCCAGTTTAGTCCATTCGGTCAAATTTAGCCGGTCGATGTTGACATGGACATTGGCCGGTGACGGCCGTTCGGCGAAATATGACGTGGCATTTTTTAATCTATTTTCAAATTTTTTTAATTTTTGTCCATCCATCTTCTCATTCCTTTGGTCGGTCGACATCGGCCAGAGGCAAGGGCCGAACGAGACCCTGCCGGATCTAGTGAGGCTCGGCCTCGCCCAGCCAAGATAAGGGTTGACCTCACCAGTGGCAGACGAGGCTTGACCTCACCGGATCTAGCGAGATCGAGCCTCGTCGGCCATTGGCAAGGTCAGCCGTCACCTTGGCTCATGAGTTTAGAATTTTAAATGCACTAATCTCAAAATTAAAGTTGACGGTCTGAACACACTTTGTATGGAAGGGGTAATTTATCATTTGTAATGATGTTTTGGCAATTTGTGCACTCTTACTTATATTTTAAAATACAGGCACTTTGAGTACTTATTCTATTTTGGTTGAGTTAATTTTTTTGGTTTTTTGTAATTTTTTTACTAATTTATTGAGTTGACTTTATTTGAAATACCCATTTGTAACAAATATTAATTAAAAAATAAGAAAATTTATTGAGTTGACTTTATTGGAAATACCTATTAGTAACAAATATTAATTAAAAAATTTAGATGCATAATGGTGACAATTTCACTTCCACCACTCAAAATTGTGGTGCTATTATGGAACATTAAGTTTGTATTTCATATAAATGAGTCAAAACGAGTTATATTAGTCATTTTTTTAATCAAAATCACATGGGTCAATTAGGGTCTAATCATTTTCGAACCAATCCGCCATTCGACAGCCCTAAGAGCTACGTAGAAAGAGGGTTTCCTCGAGAGAGCAACTTGTGTGCCATTTTGAAACATGAGCGTTCCCATTTCAAATAAACTCTTTAAGGACAGATGTCGCTCAATAGATGAACTTTCAATTTGTTGCATTGACACAAATTGTACATTTAATATTTTCTCTCAAGGAAAACATGTAGTAGCCATGTAGTAGCATTAATGTCGCAATCCGAACACCTGGTGGAAACTTATGTTGCTCTTGGTCAACAAGTTCAGTTATATCTAAACAATCACACTATGAAAAAAATTGTTGTCTGCATTTATTCTTTTTTTACTTCCTTTTTACGCTTTCCATTCATCACATATTTGATGAAACGATTATGGGGATATTATAATTATCAAATCCGCTTATTGAAGTGTTGCCTAAATTTCGACCCAAAAAAAATGCCTAAGTGATTTTACACAATCAATGATTGGCATCACATGTCAAGGTTTTGTTTCGCGTTTAGCATTCAACACAACACATATTGATCATTTGTACTAGAGTAATATTTTAAGCATCTTCAATTTTAATTGCAAAAATTCAGATTTGATTATATTATCTAAAATTTTAAAATTCAGTTACACTTCTACCATGAGTTTAGAATTTTAAATGCACTAATCTCAAAAAAGTTGGCGGCCTAGGTGTTATTGCCTCCCCCCTCTCCCCAATAGAAAGAAAAGATTGAAAGGGTCTGAGCACTCTTTGTACGGAAGGGTGTATCAATTTTTGCCACTTTTAATTCTTCAATTGATCATTTGTAATGATGTTTTGGTAATTTGTGTACTCTTTGCTTTTATTTTAAAATAAATGTACTTTGAGTAACTATTCTATTTTAGTTGAGTTAATTTTTTTCAGTCTTTTGTAATTTTTTTTTACTAATTTATTGAGTTGACTTCATTTGAATACCTATTAATAACAAATATTAATTAAAAAATTAAGATGCATAACAGTGAAAATTTCACTTTCGTCCCTCAAAATTATGGCTCTATATTGGGACATTAACTTTGTATTTCATATAAATGAGTCAAAAAAAAGGTTATATAGGTCATTTTTTTTTATCAAAATTACGTGGATCAATGAGGGCATAACCATTTTCCAACCAATCATTTGACAGCTCTGAGTATTAATTCGGAAGAGGGTTTCCTCAAGAGAGCAACTTCATTTCAAAGGAAAACAAGGACCGGTATTGCAAGAAGCTGTGAAGTTTCCTTTTCAGACATTGAATTCGACGAAACTAAAGACCCGAGATGCTTCCCCGAAACTTCTTGGAAAAAGTGGAAAAAGAAAGAGAGGCAAAAAAGATTGCTCAGATTAAGTTCTTATAAGGTGAAGAGTGAGAGTAACTCTTTCGCGCTCATTGAGTCAATGGGACGGTCAAACCATTCTAAGATAATCATAAAGACATTCAACGGTGGACCCAAAAATGGAGAGTTTACTCTTCCTCTCTCGGTGTCGAATAGGCACCTCGTCAAAAAGACTATTGCTAAAAAGGAAAAAGAAAAAAAAAAAAAAAAAGGACCGAAATAGCATAAATATTTAAAAAAGAAAGGATTGAAATGATTTCAGAAAAGTAAAAAATGTTTGGGGCAATAAGGGGGCGGCTTGGTGGCCACGAGGGCAACTCGCCAAGAGATGGACGGTGGTAAGGCCCCTCACAGTGGTGAGGCACAATTTGCTTGATAGGATGCGTTTAGAAAGGCTCTTGGGGAAAGACTCTCGGGAAATACAAAGGCCGTTGAGCTAAAGGTGTTTTTCAAAATGCAAATTGTGTTTAATAAATTGTATCGTGAAAGTCCATTGTAAAGTATTTTTGAGTAAAATGGTGTTTGAAAAAATTATATTTGCAAAAGTCTTTTGTTATTCATTAAAAAAAAAAAAAAAAAGTTGGCCGGCCAAGAACAAGTAGTCATTGGCGAGGAGTAAGCGGTCTGACGAAGGGCGAGCAGTCCGATGCAAGCTGTCTGGTAGAGGTGGGTGATTCGGCGAGAATCGTGGCAATTAGGTCTGGTTACTATGACCCTCCGCCAAGGGTTGCAGGTACCAGATTGTGCGGCCTCGGTGGAGGTCGTGACGCATCAGGCGATCCTTGCTGCGACCCTCCGGCGAGGGTTGCGACGACTAGATCTAAGGTTGTGACCTTCATGTGACCCATCTAGTTGCAGATATGGTCGCTGTGTGAGCCTCCGGCAAGAGTCTCGGCGACCTTCAGGCGAAGGTCGTGGTGCAATGGGCGCGACGGTCGCGGGCGACCACATCTGGTCGCAACTAGATCTACGACCAAATGGGTCGCGCGAACCTAAGGGTCGTGACCAGATTTGTGACCAGATGGGTCGTGCGGCCCTGGCGACCTCCGCACAGAGGTCGCAGTGCGGCGGGCATGACGGTTGCCGGTGACCTCCACATGGAGGTCGCTGTCGCTGTGCGGCGGGCGCGACGGTTGCCGGCGACCGCTCATGGAGAAGAAGAAAATGAATAACAAGGGCAAAACGAGAAAATTGAAAAATCAGCGAGGATAATTTGGGAATAATTTTTTTTTATTACACCCTTAGCCAGCATGCCAAGAATGCTAGGAGCCCAAAGCAACCCCCAACCTGCAGCCTTAGGAAGGCCAGCATTCCTTGAAGGCTGGTTTCAAAAATGTTCCCAAACACCTCATATTTGTTCAAATGGGTTTTGGACACCCAAAGATACTTAGGAAAGCTGGTCCCAAATGCAGCCATAGACCCTCGTCGGGGTCCAATGATGGTGATGGTTATTACAACTGCAATTGTGTGAGGGCTCATTGCCCTCACTAGAACCTCGACGAGGATTGCCAGCCCTTATTAGGACAACATATAAACCTTCAATATTCCCCCATTCCCGAGCTCTCGTCTCTTTGCTGACTTCATCCTTTTCTTTGTTTTTCAAATTTGATGTTTATCTTTCAATTTTTATGATTTTTACTTATTTGCAGTGTTCTTCAATTTTGTGACGTGACATTACTGAACAATTTTGTGTTGTATCAAAAAGATTGAAATGACAATTAAGGGGAAAATACTAAAAAAGTTTTAAATATATTGTAGTAATACCAATTCAATCCTAAATTTTTAGATTAGATCAATTTAGTGATGAATTTTTTATATTTATGCTAATTGAGTCCAATCTATTAACTTGAAAGTTGGTCATCTTATAAGATGCGACTGACGTTGATGTGGACAAATTTTAATTCTTTTTAAATATCATTTTTTTTCCCTTTTCATTTTGGCTAGCGAGGGTCAACAAATCCTCCCAGCAGAAAGATTTTGAAGTTAACGTCGCATCATATTTGGAGCTCCCCTAGTGAAACATATATGTCCTTTGTAGGTATCATCACATTAAAGCTTGAACAAATGCACAATCATCAAGCATATTTTAAGTAGATTAGATCATGAATGTCATGTATATCTCCACAGACACAAGTCTCCTCATTCGGTGATGAATGATTCACCGCAGTAGAGATGATGATCCAAAATGTTAAGTGGGCGTATCATCCGCCAACGCCCCTAACAAACTACCAAACCTGGGAACTTCCCTTTTTTCTTTTTTTTTCTTTTTTCTTTTTCCCCGATTTTCCCTCTCTTTTTTCCGCTCTTTTTTCCCTTTCCTTCTTGCTCCGGCCCGACACGGGATCTCGGTGATGGCCAATGACCGGCCAGAGGAAAGGCCAGGCGCGGTTCAATTTCTTTTTTTCCCTTTCGAGGGGAAATCGGATAATGGAGAGGGCTTCCGAGCGGAGGAGCGAAGCGAAGCATCGGCCAGCACGCTGTCCCGTAATCACAGCTCGAGGGAAGAGGGAGAGATACGGACGGCTAGACGAGAGAGACGATGGTAGTCAAATCTCCCTTGAGATTTTGGTAGGAACGAGTTACGATCGCGGGCGGCGAAGAATTGGACCCGTGGCTGAATGGAGAGTCTTGAGAGGGGAGTGGTCGCGAGCAACGGGCGACGGCGAACTTCGACTTGGACTCCTTCCGCGGATCGGGAGGATTTATTGGCGAAGAGACAGGATCGTACTTGGTGGTGGGACTGCCGACGCGATTTCGCGTCAGGATTCCACTTCGGCAACTGCGGCGGCGAAGAAAATCGCGTCCTACAGGGACAAATTCGAGCTTAGACTCCGTCTCGAGGATTGCTTGAATTCAGAAGCGCGGTCCCCACAGTCCCCTTTGTCGCCACAGCCCTTGACCCTCCCTCCATGGCAACGAGAGTTGGTCGCGACCGTGAGCAACCATGGGCGAGTGACGACGGTAAGACAAATGTATATAAGAAATGTTGTAATAAACAACGGAAATTTCTCTAGTAATTGTTTATTGATCATACACCAGATGCCATGACTGATTGATTATGCCTAAATGACTAGTATGTACGTAATCAAATTAGACATCAGTATTTTTTTCGCTAGTGATTGTTCATCGACCATACCAAACGCCATGACTAATTGATTATTCCTAAATAACTAACATGTACATAATGGAGTTAGATATCAAATTATCGAAATCACTAGCACTGCGTCACCAGACAGTGCAAGCATCTATATGTATCGCGTCCATAGCAAACGGGACAGTGATAGTAGTAAAGGAAGAGACAACGTTGTGTACCCGATGGAGCCTCTGGTCTTGGTCCTCCGAGCTTCCTCCGAAGTGAGCTCCCGAAGCCGCTCGATCCCACAGCTCCTCTCGACCGATCATCACCGACTCCTCAGGATGAAAAAATGCCACGAGTGGTAGCAGCCATATGATGCAGAGGATGAGGGCCTCAATCGGGCCTATCCACGCCACGATCGACGCCTTGAGCTCGACTCGCACGGCTTCTTCCAAAGCCAATCGCAGCAGCCGCTTCATCTTGCGGCGCCTATCATCCACTTGCCCGCCCCTCCGGCTCATGAGCCAAGCCAGCGGGAGCAGCCATGCAACAATGAGGGGGGCCTCGACCACGTCTGATGCCTCGACCACTGTGTTAGTGAGTGAGAGAGAGAGAGAGGATGTATGCTGCTTTTATTACTCGGAATCGAAAGTAACTTTATAGTATGATGATGTTAGGTAAATATTTAATATTTGGTGTAACCGATTATTTAGCTAATTACTATCTATTTTAAACATATAGCTTATGAATGAAAGATATCACGGAATAATAAAACGGATATCACGAATTTTTCGATTTGCAACTTCTTGCTGGATTCAGGAATGGCTACCCTCGTGCGAGCCATTTAAATTGCAAAGAAAAAAGGAACTACGCTCGACTCAAATGGAAAATCTAGGGTTAATCATTTTATAAGTACTAGAGCATTATTGCACACGGAAGAAACTCCGCAGCCGCAGTTCATGGACAACAGAAAAGGATAGGGCACGACGTGCGATCAAGCACGCACCCTTAACATTGATTTCGCCTCAATTCTACAGCGCTTAAAAGGATGTCCGAGTATAAAAACAACAGCCGAGAGAGGAGGAACTTATGAGGACGTTAAGACCTTGATTTATATTAATGCAAAGATGATCTTTGTTGGGTCTTAGCTTTATGCTCTCAAAGCGCGCACGACACATTCAACCTTTCCAGAGCGCCTAAATTAAGGTTCACTTACCAATGTTTTAGCCTACTCGTTTGCAGCTTGCTTTGTAGCTATATCTTACCGTCACCATTAACAGTAACATAGCAATCCTGGCATTAACAACATAGCAACCTTGGTGCTGCCAGTCACAGCAAGTAGTGATCATTCACGCGGAATGACCGGCCAGGAAGGAAACACTCTTCTATCCTCAATTCTCAACTTCCTTTTTTTCCTTCCTTGAGAGTGGCACGAGAATGTAACTTCTCATTTATAAGTCACCTGCAAATCCACAAAAGATAAATGAGTACAGGCAGTTCGGGCACTTAAAAGAGAGAAGGGAAAGAAAAACATAAACCAGAGAAGCAGGGCAACTGTTGCCCGTAGCAAAAGGGGGCAATCTTCAAGCATGGCGTATGGTATCTCTCATAAACTGAGAACTTTCAATCGACTCCACTTTTCTTCTCAATACTTGATTTGCTGAGAATTAGCACACCAATCACTATAAGAAGTGCACCTGCAAACCACTAAGAACGGGACTTTATGTGAATTTCGTGAAATCTGCATTCATAGACTAAGTGGAGTGAGAATCTCAAAAATCATTGCCTCCTTTCAATCACAATTTCACAACCATATCACAACCATAATGCGAGTCAAGATAGCAATGATTAAACCTAAACTCAAGTCATTATCAGGAACTAGGAAGTACTCAATGCCTTTTATCATAGGCCGGAGACTACACCAAGAATCCCTGAACAACAGGTTTGCATGAAGCAAACTAGCTCTGTTCTTTAGCAACCACATTGATCTCAGAAGCTTTCATCTGAAATATAAAATCCTTCTCCATGCTGTTGTTCCCCACTTATGATGGCATAATTACCCTCATGAGATAATAAACTCGGAAGTTATCTATTGCATAATTTGACTCCCAACTTTTGGCCTATTTGCCGCTTTCAAGATTACCAGTTCAGATTCCATAGAGAGAATTCTTCTCTCGAGGGAACTAAATGCAGTCATGATATTACTTGTGTATGTGAAAAAAACTTTTGATAGTTCCAGGTATAACAATAAGAGCTCGCCTCTTGTTTTAAACACAATAAAAAATCAAACCTTGAAGTACATAACTTTGCAGAACAGGGCAGGAAAATAGTTAATCAAAGTACCTGGTATCTCAATGACTCATCAAACAAAAAGAACCCAGCTAATCCAGAAGCGAGGAAATTTGTCGAGAAGTTCGTAACCGTGGCTTGAAGAGACGAGAGACTCTTTAGGCTGTTGACATAACATCTCCACATCGTAACATTGAACAGTATGACAAAACTATACTTCATGACCTGCTAACAAATTCGGATCTCTGAGTGTTAGTCCTGGAAAAATATGTCTGAGTTCATGAACTGCACAATTTACTAACAACACCGATCTAACAGCAACAGTTACTGGGAAAATTCATCGCAATGATGTATCATGACAGAATAAATGCTTAACTGTGCATCTTAGATAATCAGTAAACACATGAAAAATATCACTAGACAATCTGCTCCAACAGTACAAAGAAATGGAGGCAGAAGAAGAGGATGAGGAAGAGATTCCTGTCAAATAACAGGCTTCAGTGCAGTGCAGTGACCAATCATTGTCGAGTCCTAGGAATCTAATTAACCGGACTCAGACATTGAAACTTCTTCCTCACAAAGAGAAACAAACATCTACTTCTTTTCACGTAATTCTGCCAGGGAAGGACGACTTAACATTTAAGGTAGATACAACCAAATGAACTCCATTCATGGTAGAACTTAACTAGTTTGCTGCTAAAGCACCAGATCTCAGACTGAGTTGACTAGGAAATGCTGACATCCTCGGCTAATAACACCGCAAACAACAGATGCATGTCCCCACTGGGAAAAAGAAGAGCAACAGTAAATAATCAAATGATGCTTCTCTATGATCTCTCTCTTTGCAATTCTTCTTCATCCCGGTGAAGATATAAACCTGACAGATAACAATCCAGTCTGCAAAGCTCACAATCGAGAAGATGCTTGTACAATAGTTATCCCTTCTAAATATCCTGTCTGTGTTCTCCGGATGGCCCAAACCCACCCGGCCCACCTGCTAGGTGTTCGGCACATTTTCAACTTCCTATGCTATCTTCTTTTAAATTTCACCAAAAATCTCTGTCCGCATCCCCATCTCATAAACCGAGATTTTGCACGAATTTCCTATGCTTGTCCCCTCCACTTTCGAAACTCTCCTCTGCTACAGAGCAGGCGTCAACCGATTGCCACAACAGGCCGCTCGGATAGCTTCCAAGCTTCCCTCTCGGTAATTCAACTACTCTCCGCAGAAGTAGTAGAATTGGCAGGACTTTTCCTTAATTAGAGCTCCCGCTAATCCTCAAACAACCAAAAATTGGACGTATTGCCGCGCACCGGCTACCGGCTGCAGCTCACATTGCGCCACACGACGTCGAGTGCTTCAGCCGGAGATACATTAGGGAAACGGTCCAACACACACGCCAGATTTCGATTTGCATTAGCTGGAAGGATAGCACAGAGCGACTGAAGTATGTCCTGAATAAATAAATGGCTTACTTAGTGTAGGGCCAAGGGAGATACCTGAGTGAGATCTTGGTAAAAGGAAGGATTGTAAAGCAAGATATTCGATTATGTGACGAGCACACCTTCAATCACGATGCAGCGAATGTGCGAAACTAGGGGCCAATCTTTCCCTTTCTTCCGCTGGCATATTTTCGCCAGCATAGGGCACTTATTGATAAATAGATTGGAAAGGGAGGATGACAAGCCCTCCGCTGGCATGGATCGAAGATTGAAGCAGAAATCTATGCGAAATTCTTTGAGACAAGTGAGGTGGTGGAGCCCTAAGTTATCCAGTGATTTTAGACCCGTAAAATAAATCGACAGAGAGGTAAGAGAAGCGGGCAGAATTTGTCCCTCTTTTGGGAAGGAATGGAGCTTAGGACATCCGATAATGGAGAGGTTTTCAAGGGAGCTCAGGCTATGAAGCGCTCTGGAGTTCAGGGACGTCAGATTCTCAAAGAAAGAGATATGCAGAGAGGTAAGAGAGGTTGGCAGAAGCCCTATCTCAGGAAATGACTATATTTTTCTGTTCCCCAATGGAAAAAGTTTCAAGAGAGCATAGCGATTGAAGACCCCAATCCTTGCGGCCAGTGATGAGATTGTCACAATTAGAGAGTGAAAGCGCGACCAACTTGGAGGGTAAACCCCTCTCGGGAAATGACTCGAGTTGTGCACATGAGGATATTGTCAGTGACCGAAGCGAAGGAAGGAGAGCCTGCATGTTTTCTGGCAGATACTTTAGATGACGGCAATTATACAACTCTAATGAAGTGAGGGATGGGGCAGCCAATCCTCCCGCAGGGAAAGATCTAAATTCAGGGCAATTACAAATGGCCATCGAATGGAGAAGAAGTGATGAACCGGCTGAATTTGCAAGATGTTCCAAATTTTTAATCCCTGACAACTGAATATCTTTAAGTGAGGGGAAAATTTCCAGAGGAAAGGATATAAGTGTATCGCAGCTCCACTCCAAATTTAGATATTGGAGAGATTCATGGCATCTGTGCAGTGGCAACTCTATTCCAGGACTGTCTTCAAGATTAGGTCTTGTCATGGTAGGAGGAAGAAACCTCAAGGGAAGGGTTGAAAGTCTCTTGATTCTCATATCTCGTAACTCGGTGCCATTTAGGAGAGGCTCAACTCCAGAAACCTTTCCACAATCATCCAAATTGATTTTACGGAGAAGTGGTGCAAATGGTAGAGAAGACGTTAGCTGTGGGCACTTTTCAATGGACAAGGCTGTTAGAGAAGGGAGATGGCTGGGTAAACCTCCACTCAACTCAGGGCAATTTCTAATACAAAGCTCCTGCAGATGTGCAAAGGCAAGACCTCCTGTCTCTATTGCAAAAGAAGCCCACTCTTTCCAGCTGCACATGTCAACAAATTCCAAGTACTTAAGTGACTGAAAAGGTATACAGTTGCTACCATTGAATTCAGTACCCACACTCGTAACTCCATCAAATCCTTTGATTATCAACTTCTCCAAAGATGGTAGCTGTCCTAAAGGAGGCAATGACACACAGTGCTCGCAAGATTCAAGACACACGACTGACATATTAGAGAATGAACCATGTCCCACCCAATCAGAAAATGACCTGCCACTATAGAAATTAATGGCAAGCTCTCTCAAGTTCCAATGAGGTTGCAGCTTGTCCAATATATTTAAGCAATTTTGATGCATAATATTGTTATCATAAACCCATTCCAGTACTAACTTTTTCAAGTACCTCTTTCCCTTCAAATTGACTATCTCGGCATCTCGGTAACTATCAACATTCTGCAAACCCTGTATGGAGAGTGTACCCATAAGATCCCTTAGCTCCCCTAGCTCCCTAACCCTGGTCCCACCGTTTTCGGTCACCACGAAATTAGTTAATATCTGCAAATTCTTCAGTCTGTTCATCCCCAACGGCATTCTCTTCAGGGATGTCTTCCTTATATCAAGATGACGCAGACAGGTTAGGCTACCCATGTTGCTCGGTAACTCAATGAGAGACTCACAGTAAGCAAGAATTAAGGTTTGCAAGTTGTATAGAGCTGTAATTGTATCAGGCAATCTGATTAGACTCCCATTACAAGTGAGATTCAAATAGCGCAGATGCTTCAAACATCCAATTGAACTGGGCAACGTAGAGATTTTCTGATAATGAGACAAAGATAGCACCCTTAACCGTCTTAGGGTCGGCAACAGAACATGCAGTACCTCATCAGTCAACAAATTGTACTCGTAAAATCTCACATGACCCACGTTCAGCGGCAGGAAAGTATGCAAATTCGTTGCCCCGGCTAGCACTCTGAATCTGGAAGCGACATCATAGTGAGTTCTTACAAATGACAAATGGCGAGTGCTTGAGGACACGTGATGTGCATTGCCTCCGTCCAAGCTAAAAAAAGATCGACTAGCTACATATCATGCTAAGTCATTGACCAGGTAATGCATCGAAAAGCTCGATTCGACATCGCTTACTTCCAGGTCATGCATCGAGAAGCTCGATTTGACATCACTTACTCTATGAAGCAAAGATCTAGACACAAGATCATCGAAGTACCGATCACCTACTTGCTCTAATGTCTTGTCGTTAGGTTGTTCTATCAAGCCCTCAGCCATCCAAAGTAAGATCAGCTGATCCTTCTCATATATACAATCCTTTGGGAAGACTGAACAATAGGCAAAACATCGTTTCAGTTGTGGAGGAAGATAATGATAACTTAACAACAACGCAGGGAGAATTCCATTTGGTCCAAGTGCCAAATTCCAAATATAACTCTCTGCAATACTTTCCCACTCCCTGATATCAGACTCACAGCGTAACATAACAAGCTACCTATAGTCTTCAGCGCAAGAGGCAATCCATCACATCTCTTTACAATTCTTCGCCCGATTTCTTCAAGTCTCGTGCGCGCCTCAAAGTTTTGCTGGTCAAACGCATGTTTTGCGAACAAGTCCCAACATTCCTTGTCTTGCAACTTCCGTAAAGGGTATGTCGAGACGGCACGAGCAACCGATGCGACCCTCTTATTTCGTGTCGTCACGATGATTTTGCTGCCTCTTGCTCCATAGATAAAAGGAACTAGTAACGCATCCAAAGATTTGAGTCCTCATTCCAAACATCATCTAACACCAATAGAAATTTCTTCCCTGTCAAGAAGTTCTTCAGTTGGAGCTGAAGCTGGTTGAGATTTTCAGTCTCCTTCTTAGATGATGAGGAGAACTCCTCGAGAGCCGTCGCCGTCAGCTTGCAAATGTCGAATTGGTCGGACACGCAAACCCATGCCCTCAACTCGAAACTCCCCTTCACTGCACCATCGTTGAACACGAGTTGAGATAGCGTGGTCTTACCGACACCGCCCATCCCAACAATGGCCATCACGCTGCTGTTCTTTTCGCCCCGATCTGACAAGAGCAACTGGATCACCGCCTCCTGTCCTTTTCCCTCCCGAAAACTCCCGATTCGTCGACCAACGAAGTCGTCACTCTAGGCGTCCTCTCGCGAATAACTTCCCCTAGGCCCAGCACTTCTCTCTGCTTCACTACGCTCTCCAATCTCTCCAGAATCCTCTCTAACTTATCCCCCAATTTACTCCTACGAGCGTCTGCAGCAAAGCTCCAGACCTTACAAACGAGAGCCCGAGGCTCGACCCCGGCTTCGCGCTTCAGATCTTTAGTGGCGATCTCGTCGAACAGGTCGTCGGCGTCGTACACGGCGTCCTTGAGCTCGTCGAGCCACTTCCTGACGTGGTCGTTGGTCATCTGCTTCTCCTCCGCGTCGTCCAGCAAGACGTTCGCGGACAGGAGCGCGGCCTCCAGCTTCTGCAGCAGCCTCCCCTCGTCGAGCTTGCGCGACCGGAAGAAGTCGACGACCTCGCGGGAGGCCATCCGGTCGAAGAGCACCTGAAGGAAAGCCGAGAGAAATGCTCCGCCGACGAGCGCCCCCGCCATAGGGAATTTCAGGATGCAGGAGGAAGCTGGAAGCGGTTGGAGAGGAAGTGAAGACGATCGCCGACGGAAGAAGAAGAAGAAACGATCTGTGAAGTCTTTCTTCTTCGAAGTGGACATGGACAGCGCTTGCTGGTTGGCATATACATTGACGACCGATGGGTCAACGTGATGCAAATATCGTGAGCACGATTGGATTTGGAAGAATTTTGAAGAAATGCGGAGTGGTCAACGCTGATTTTCCCTTTTTCTTTTTTTCTTCTATCTAACAAGGCTTTAAGCCGACGCTGCTGTCTCCTCCGTTAGATTCGATTTGCTTAGAACCTGCTGACCGTCCGATCTGCACGTTAGGTTTAAATCCTTCGCCCTTTATCTCTCCTTGGACTTTTCATCAAATTTCATGCCCTCGTTCCGACGGTGGGTCACGGGACGAGAACTTGAAGCAAAAACAAGAAAGAATTTTAAATTTTTAACGAGAATTAATTTTTTTTCTTCTTCAACGAGTCGATTTATGAAACCGCTCGTTTTCTCAAAAATCAATAATCTAATGAAAATAAATAAATTTAGAATTGATCTTAAGTCACAACCAATCACTAAATTTATATTACATATAAAATTGGTTGATTTTGATTCAGATCATTTTCGACTCAACCCTCGACTTATTAGTTTGCCGGATCTAATTTTGGCACGCTAAAACAAATGATTCTTTATTAAAGATAGATTATTCACAAATCAAACAACCGTTAATGCAATTTGCAACTTTATGGAAATATAGCTAGTCAAGCATATAAGAGTACTTCACGCTCCTTTAATAATCTTGAGCTCGTGTATTCTCATGAAAGATGATCTTGTAAAATATTTCTTCATGTCAAAACGAGGCAAGCAGATCAATTGAATTGAACTCGATCATAAGTTTGGTGGCCCAACGACCGCCAAGCCAACAAAAAGCCTATAGCACAAAACAATCGATCCTAAGCAAGCAATTTACTTTTGCCTAATTATTTAATAAATTTATGGATAAATTTAATATTAGTTACATCGTGCTCCTGAGCAAGGACTCAACATGTAGCTAGCTAAAGTCATATGTTATAAATGCATTGTGAAGAAGCACATTGGTGAGTATTAGTAATGCACATATATAATGTATTAATTGACGATCAACAAATAGGAAAACACACCCACCCATGGACAGCACAAATGATGTGCATACTCTTTCTCATCGCTGAGGTCGAGGGTTTGAACTCTTTCGTTGCATTCTATGACTTAACTGGGGGTCTTAGGATGGATTACTAAGCCAGCTTTCCGAGGTTTTACATCTAAATAGTGACTTGCGACGACATCCAATGATACCACTAGGCATCGGAGGGCGGTGTGACCCCGTAAGGAAGTCTCTGACGGCTCCTCAGTTACCAAAAAAAAAAAAAAACAAATAGGAAAACACATGGATAAAAATTGGTAATTTAATGGTTGGTAATTTAATGGATTTGAGTGTATTCCCCGAGAAAAAGTCCCTTAACCATTATTCATGTACCGGTTCTTCCATTAAACTGAGTGATTCACCTACTTTCAATGAATTGAGTAGAGATCATTTTTTTGGTTCGATCTTTTTAACTAAAAGGACTCATCAAAATATTTAGACACTGATTAGTCACGAGACCCTCTTGATTATCACTTTATTATAGGCTACTATTTCTTTCTAAGTATCTCACTTATCTTATAGCATAACAACAAATAGACCATCGTCGCTCCATCTAGCACGAAAATTGAATATCATGCTTTTGCTAATACGACATCAAAATTATTGTATTTGCAATGTTTATTAGAGGGCATATAGGTGTCATCTAAACGGCGGAATAATTATTTATTGCAACAATTGGACCCAAAAAGTCGTACAGTTTAACAATTTCCCGATCTTTTCACCAAATTGATTTTATGAATTTTAAGTTTAGGTTGGTGATGAAAAAAGCTATTATTTTCGCCGCACATTGTCATGTATCAAATCACACATTTAACCGAGTTTTATGAGGAAAAGCTATTATTTCCTTTACCACGATAACAATAGAACAGCATAATTTCATCTATAGAGCCACATCCATGGATATATTTTTGTTATCCAATTATTGCAATGAGTACCACACGCTATAACGTAATTACCTTTTCGGCAAAGTAATTTAAAGATCCAACTCGCGCATTTCTCTTTTGTCAAAGCAGAAATTGAAAAAAAAGAAGATATTTTTCTCAATAAAATTTCAATTAGACAATAAAATCAATTTTTTTTTCATATTTTATAAATTAATAAAGAGCAAAAAGAATGGACGGTGTTAAAGAAAGAGCAGTTCGGGGTAAGTTAGAGGACGACCTTGCCCCAGTAATGCCCGATGTCCATCAAATCCTCCGCATTTAAAAAAAATAAAATAAAAATTATAGCACATGTATAAAAATTATAGCACATGTCGGCATAAGCTCACATCAAGGCCTTGATTTATATCAATGTAAAGATGATCTTTTAGCTTCACGCTCACGAAGCACGCTCGACACATTCAGCCTTTCGAGAGCGCCTAAATTAGGGTTCACTTACCAATGTTTTAGCCTACTCGTTTGGCATGGTGAAAAGGTAGGATAGGATCCCATCTCTAAACACAAATCTGTCTTCTTTGCAGCGTGCCTTGTAGCTATATTGTACAGTCACCATTAACAGTAACATAGCAATCCTGGCATTAACAACATAGCATCCTTGGTGCTGCCAGTCACGGCAAGTAGTGATCGTTCACGCGTGAGGCCAGGAAGGAAACACCCTTTATATCCTCAATTCTCAACTTCATTTTCTCCTTTCCTTAGAGTGGCACAAGAATGGAACTTCTGATCTCTACTAAGTCACCTGCAAATCCACAAAAAATAAATGAGAACAGGCAGTTCGGGCACTTAAAAGGGAGAAGGGAAAGAAAAGCATAAACCAGAGCAGCAGAGCAACTGTTGCCAGTAGCAAAAGGGGGCAACCTTCAAGCATGGCGTATGGTATCTCTCATAAACTGAGAACTTTCAATCAACTCTAGTTTTCTTCTCAATACTTGATTTGCTGAGAATTAGCACACCGATCACTATGAAAAATGCACCTGCAAACCACTAAGAATGGGACTTCATGTGAATTTTGTGAAATCTGCATTCATAGACTAAGTGGAGAGAGAATCTCGAATCACCGCATCCTTTTAATCACAATTTCACAACCATATCACAACCATAATGTGAGTCAAGATAGCAATGATTAAACCTAAAACTCAAGTCATTATCAGGAACTAGGAAGTGCTCGACACCTTTTGTCGCAAGGTGGAGACTATGCCAAGAATCCCCGAACAACAGGTTCGCATGAAGCGAACTAGCTCTTTTCCTTGGCAACCACATTGATCTCAGAAGCTTTCATCTGAAATATAAAACCCTCCTCCATTTTATTATTCCCCATTTATGATGGCATAATTACCCTCAATGCATTCATGAGATAATAAACTCGGAAGTTATCTATTGCATAACTTGACTCCTAAATTTTATCCTACTTGCCACTTTCAAGATAACCAGTTCTGATTCCATAGAGAGAATTTATCTCTTGAGGGAACTAAATGCAGTCATGATATTACTTGTATCAGTGAAAAATACTTTTGACAGCTCCGGCTGTAACAATAAGAGCTTGCCTCTTATTTTAAACAAAATAAAAAATCAAACCTTGAAGTATATAACTTTGCGGAACAGGGCAGGAAAATAGTTAATCAAAGTACCTGGTATCTCAATGACTCGTCAAACAAAAAGAACCCAGCTAATCCAGAAGTGAGGAAATTTGTCGCGAAGTTTGTAACTGTGGCTTGAAGAGACGAGAGACTCTTTAGGCTGTTGACATAACATCCCCACATTGTAACATTGAACAGTATGACAAAACTATATTTAATGACCTGTTAACAGATTCAGATGTCTGGGTGTTAGTCCAGGAAAAATATGTCCGAGTTCATGAACTGCACAATTTATTAACAACACCCATCTAATGGCAACAGTTACTGGGAAAATTCATCAATGATGTATCATGACAGAATATATGCTTAACTGTGCATCTTAGACAATCAGTAAACACGTGAAAAATATCTTTAAACAATCTGCCCCTACAGTCAAAAGAAATGGAGGAAAAGGAGGAGCATGAGGAAAAGATTCCTGTCAAATAACAGGCTTTAGTGCAGTGCAGTGACCACTCATCGTCAAGTCCTAGGAATCCAATTAACTGGACTCAGACATTGAAACATTTTTCTTGCAAAGAGAGTCAAATGTCTAATTATTTTCACATAATTGTGCCAGGGAATGACGATTTAACGTTTAAGGTAGATACAACCAAATGAACTCCATTCATGGTAGGACTTAACTAGTTCACTGCAAAAGCACCAGATCTCAGACTGAGTTGACTAGGAAATGCTGACATCTGCAGCTAATGACACCACAAATAACAGATGCGCTTACCCACTGGGGAAAAGAAGAGCAACAGTAAATAATCGAACAATGTTTCTCTATCATCTCTCTTTGCTATTCTTCTTCGTCCCAGTGAAGATATAAACCTGACAGATAACAACCCAGTCTGCGAAGCTCACATTCGAGAAGATGCTTGTACAATAGTAATCCCTTCTAAATATCCAGTCAGAGTTCTCCAGATGCCCCAACCCCGCCCCGCCTGGCCTGCTAGGTGTTCGGTGCATTTCCTATTTCCTATGCTATCTTCTTTTAAATTTCACCAAAAATCTCTGTCTGCATCCCCATCTCATAAACTGAGATTTTGCATGAATTTCCTAAGCATGTCCCCTCGACTTGCGAAACTCTCCTCTGCTACTGAGCAGGCGTCGACCGATTGCCACGACAGGCCGCTCGGATAGCTTCCAAGCTTCCCTCTCGGTAATCTATTCAACTACTCTCCACAGAAGTAGTAGAATTGGCAGGAGCTTTCCTCAATGAGAGCTCCCGCTAATCCTCAAACAACCAAAATTGGACGTATCGCCGCGCACCGGCTATCGGCCGCAGCTCACATCGCGCCACGCGACGTCGAGTGCTTCGGCCGGAGATACATTAGGGACACGGTCCAACACAAACGCCAGATTTCGATTTGCACGAGCTGGAACGATCGCACAATCTCGAGTGCCAAAGCAGAACGGCGGGGGACAATCATAGATTAGGTCGCAGGAACAAGCGCGCGGATGAGGTTGGGTTACCTGATAGGAGAAGAACTTGGCGGAGATGGCGGCGAGAGCGGCCATGAATCCGGCAGCGATGGCCCACGCGTAGCCTCTTCCGTTGCGAATCTCCATCGCAGCCTCGCAGGTCGTCGAGATCTGTTACGGAACGGAAGATGATGAGCGGTTTGCAACGGATCGGAAAATTTTCCCGGAGGAAGCTAGAGAGGGGAAGAAGGGTTTTCCCGGGAAAACATGAGAGGAAGAAAATCAAGTCGGGTCGGGTGAACGGCGGGTCTCTCACGGCCCAAGATGAGGATCGATGGGCTTCATACGGGTATCATACCCGGGGTATGGGCTTTCAAAAATAAGTACAAATTTTACTTCTTTCTCCTGCTTCTTTCTATTTCCTCTTGTTTTTGCTCCCATATAGGGTGCATTTGGGAGGGCATTTACAAGTAATTTTGGACCTCTGAATGGCCTTGAGCCGAAGTCTCTGGTGTTTGGTGACCCGAATTTGAAGACTTCGGTGTAAGATGAACACCCCTTGCTTTGGGCTTCATTATCTTTGAGATGCAACTCAAAAGGTTTAAAGAAGTATTTTTCATCAAACCTTACCCTCACTTAGTATTTTCTCGATGCAGGTGTGTTGACAGGCACGTCATGCATTCGCGCTTGGAAAATAATCGCTCCAAAAACAAAAAGTCTTGGGGCTTTTTCTCATTCTGCAAATTTTCTTGTCATCTCCCATCCATTTAACGGAGTTGGTGCAGAAGTGGGGAGAGGACAATGGGTGGACGGCAGAGCTGGTGGGCTTGGCGGTGATAGGGATTTTCAACTTGAGGTTCCCCACCATGAGGTCCACAAAGGGATAGGGATTCATCGGTGGCAAGCTCGTTGTTGAGGACTCCAAGCATGCTCATCACCACAGTCAATAATGACGGTCGCCAGTGGCTTGGGCTTGGTACTGGATAAGGGAAAAGGGGTCATAGAGAGAGAAGGGAGGTAAAGGAGGGAGAGAGGGGGGAAGACCATGACTGATGAGTGGGTTTACGTGTGACACGCGTCACAAGATAAATGGACTAATATTTTGATGAATTGATATCGAAATTGTGTCTAATATTTTCTCCTTATGACTAAGGGCCACATTTTATTTTTATGTATCCAGTTTGAATGATAGGTCCTAAATTTTGTGGTGATGATGTAATGTTAATGATTGGCCAATATACTATAAATCTTGTCATACCGACAAAAAAAAATAATATTATGAGTCTCATATCATTCAACCTTACATATGTTATGCATCTCGAGTTTGTTACGTCTTGTGCCAACCATGTAATTTTAACCTTAATATGAAATATGTCATCAATTAAAGTGTTGAGATTGTGAATTTGGGCATAGTGTCTTAGATTTGCCTGCTTGGGAGCCAATAGTCAGCTCTTGGTCTTGATTGATGTCATTTATTACAATCAATTTTTCAAATCATTTATTTTTTGTAAAATAAAGGATTGCAGTAATAATTTTGCTATCACTATTTTATGATCACCAAATATACAATATACTATCCATTCTTGATTTTTGTCCCTATTTTGTCCTCAAGAGCCCACCTATGTATTTTCACCATCAATTTCCAAACGGCTATCCTCTTTCACTAAATCACTTGCTTTTTCTTTTTATCCAATTTCAATTTCAGAAATCTAAGATTTAGCCCGTATTTCACACATCCTGACTAATGTCCATTGTGCAACTCCTTTTTTACGAAAATAAAAAGGTACCGAGAATTTAATGTCTCCAAACAGTAAACATAAAAAATAATAAATAAATATCTTTATTAATCAAAACTTGGCGCTTGCGTGCTACATCTCAAGAAGATCCGATATCCTATGTTTGACCCAGTCAAACCCACGGTTTTTGCTTGCTCTGTGAACTGGGGAACAACTGGCTGATGTCCTTAAAACAACGTGCGCATTACATAGGCAGCACCAACTCCTGCGACGACGATGAAATCCGACCAATCCCACGCCACATCAGACGTGCGCCATGACGTCATTCTCCCCTCCCCACAATTTTTTTTTTTTTTAATTTAATGACATCTGTTCGCCCATATATTATAGTTACACGGTCGCGTAAAGGAAGAGGATGGCACAAATACTATAAAGTAAAAACTAGAGAGATTTTAATAATAGATTAAGTCGGATATTAGTTGTCCATCGGTAAATAAAAAGATAAAAGAATCACCGACAAGATAAAATCAGAAGAGGATTTCTAAATTCCTCCACATCTTCTATATAGATTTTCAAATTTGTTCATTCCTCAAGCATTTCATGTATTTTCTTATTTCATTGATTCGTTAAAAAGGTAATTTCATTTTTTAATTTCATTGGGCAATCGGGACACTTCCGAATGTGAAAATCGGGACCGTCCTAATAAAAATCCCCCAAATTAAACACCCAAAAAAAAGATTCTGAAAATATTCGTTTTCCGGGAGGACCAATCGAGGCCCGCGAGCCTCCTCTATATAAACCCCTCCTCCCGGCTTTATTGATCTTCTTCTATCTCTCTCTGGTTCGCGCGTTCCGCCGCCGCCGCCGCCGCCAGCTAAGTTTACGTCCCCCTTCTCTCTCTGCTGTCTTTCCGCTGCGTTTTCGCCGTTTTCGTGTTCCCCTTCGTTGCGTTGGGCTGAGAATCGGAGGGTACTGGTTGAGCGCTTGTGGTAGATGGTCTAGGGTTTTCAGATGTGGGAAACCGAGTCATGAACTACGCGATCCTCATGTTCCGGGTGCGGATCGTCCACTCCTTCTCGGTGGTGTTCCTCTACTGGTTCTACGTCTTCTCACGAACCCCCGTCTCTCTCCCCGATTGATCGCGATTCGTACCTCCCTTTGAGAAGCAAAAGCGAATTAACTCCCGGCACGCGGAGACCCTCTGATCGGTCGTTTTCTGAATCGAGTGATTGATTGCTCGCGGGGAAAGGCCCTCGAAAATGGGTTCGGTTCGGCATCAGGCGAGCTCGGGATCCGATGGCGACCCGAGGCTCGGTGGGGTGGCCGATGATGAAAGGAAGAGGAAGAGGATGGAGTCCAACAGGGAATCCGCCAGGCGCTCCCGGATGAGGAGGCAGAAGCAGCTGGGGGATTTGGTCGGAGAAGTGGGGCAACTGCAGCAGGCTAACGCTCAGCTCGTGGCAAGTATCAATGCGGCTGCGCAGAAGTATGCCGAGGTCGAGTCGGCGAACAATGTCCTCAGGGCCCAGGCCATAGAACTTACCGACAGGCTCCGGTCCTTGAACTCGGTGCTTGAGATCGCGGAGGCGGTCAGTGGGCTCGCCTTTGATATTCCCGAGATACCCGACCCGTTGATGAAGCCCTGGCAGATCCCATGTCCGATACAACCCATAATGGCGTCCGCAGACCTGTTTGAGTGCTGATGTATCGATTGCTGTTGCAAATGTGGAACGAGCGCTTTGGATTTTAGTCTCTTTACCTCTGTGTTTGATGTGAATATTGTCCGATGTCTCTGATGTTCATACTTCGTCTTGTTGGCAGTGGTAAAATGTCGGTTTCGTGTCTGTTGACTGGATTGGCTCTCTTTTTTGTGCAAGGGGGTGTCGTTTTTCACCCTCATTAGCTTGTGAAATTTGCATGATGATGAATGGTTGTAACAAACCTATATTAGCAGTTTGTGGACAAAGACATGTTGCTATGCTTTATCCCCGTGCTTCTTCGAGTAGGATATGGATTTCTCCGTTTTTCATGCTAGGGCCAGGATACGATTTCTTCATTTCTTCCACGGTAATGCTGGGGACCTAGGGTATACAGATTGGTTTGTAAATTGCTGTTCATCAAGTGATACGGTAAACTATAAAACTGTATCGAGCAAGAGGGACGTTTTTGAACAATCCGATAGGAGTTCGCCTCATGATTGTACATACTCATAACCTTCTTTGTTTTTGAGGTTCCGTTGGATCATTAGGTGGTTTTCTTGTTTTGCTCTGTTTGTGGCACAATCATGCACGACTTCATTCCTTGGGCACGCGTCTAGCCTAGTGTTCGTGCTATGCTGTTCCTCAGTTGGGCGAGTTAAGACCAGGAGATGCTATTTTTTAACTGCTCCGAAGATATTTTGTTGTGAGGCATGACTTGTGTCCTGTATCTTGTCTCGCAGTAGGTCCTTTTCCCAATCCACGTCCAAGTTGCTGTTGTTATTTTGATTGGATGAATGCTAGTGATATGAAGATCACAATTCTTGTTGTTCTATATGTCCAAATCATTTAGCAAGCGAGTTAGTTTTTCTGTCTTAGATGCTTCAACTCCCCTTCTTGCTCAGCGAATTTGTTCGAGCTAAATTAGCATCGTCATCTACTGCTAGTTGTGCCAGTGTTGATTAGTATAAGACATCACATCATTTCAAAATAATTGTCTATATTGCGTAGCCACAAGGTTCCTGGACTGGTTCACCATATCGGGAAATGACGTCTTTGCAGATTTTGAAGTTGGAATGAAGGTTATTTAATTCATCTTTCTTGACTATGTTATGCATACTAATCAGAATGCTCATCCTTATATATACATACACAGCCACTGTTGATTTACATAAGACGACTTTCAAACTTGAACATGATAAATAAGACTCGTGCATGATCTTAAAATTCACTTATTCACTACATGTTACACCCTCCGATAGCACGAAACGGGTATATGCTTGCATGCACGAGTTATTCCTGCTCTTTGCATTAAGTGTGTCCCAGAGAATTAGAGGTGCTTTTGAAGAAGAGAAGAACCACTCAACCAAAGAGAGAAGTATCACTCAATCAATCCTCCAGCCCCTCCTGATCTTGTATAGGCTATGAAGCTCCACTAAAGGCCCATGTGGTACAATCATAGTTGCGATCAATTGGTAACAAACGGCGACAGCTGAAAGCTAGATGGGACAGCTTTCTGGTTCCAGATGATAGCTTTGAGATGTTACCTTGCGAAAGCGGAAGCATGCAGTTTTACGTGTCACAGCTACAATCGAAAAGCTGTATCAAACAATATCTCCATAACCCACTCATCTCATGCCCATCATCGGTTTCAGATACGATCCTTGCTTCCAATGCTACAACATCGAACACCTGGGATGTACCTCTACAGACCATGCGTTGGCTCTGTTTCACCTTGAATGGTTTCTTATTTCTCCATTGCGACAAGTATCAGCTTTGCTAAATCAACAGTCCAACCAAACCATCAGGCAAATACTTCTCAAATGGCATGTCGTTGCATTCAACTAAACGTTGCAATTGCATTGGAGTGCCTCTCCTGCACTCGCACTTATTAGTGAACAATTTCTCACAAGCTGCAAACCGACAATGAAATTTCGATACTCCTAATTGAGCTCGATTCTGACATTTCCAGAGTCGATCACTTGGCTTGCTGATTGCATGAAAAATGGATTTGTTTTCCTAGCCGATTTCCACCATCCCATTGTCTATGTTGCTCCTAATCCTCATAATTCACTCGTCTTGTGAAGTCTGAGCAACATTTTGTTTCTCACCACAACCCTCTTACTGAAACTATCTTGATATTGTGGGAGAAGAATAGGTCCATCCAAAGTAGCATCCGACATCCACCATGGCATGTTGGTAGTGTCTAGCAGAAATTCGATGCCATCACATGGGAGATCGGCAAGGAACAACCCAAGTTTGACCCTGTCAACAAATATAGTTGGACCCAACATACACTCAAAAGCTTTAGTCAATGAATCATGGGTCAACTAGGAGATAATAAGTACTCTACACCACATCAATTTTTATCTCCCTCTTACTCCATACCACATCAATTCTTATCTCCCTCTTACGTGTAAGCTCAATGTTCAGTATACTTCTCCCTTAATCCAAGCATTCTTTTGCACCAACAGGTTGCCACCAATTTGGCTTGGGAGCGCATAGTGGAAGCCAAGAGAGAGCCCAAGTCCAAAACTTTCAACATATCCAGTTAGGCCACTTTTACTCAAAAGCTTTGGCCAAGTAAGATATATTAACTATTTCACACCAATACTAATCCCACATTGTTGGACTTTTTCTAACACAATTCACACGTCCATCTCAACACAGCATGTGCCTGTATTGCTAATCATGGATGCATCATGTATTTTTTGGAACATTAGTTAGTCTTACCCCATCTAGAAGCACTCCACCTGTAAAGATTGAAAGACAAGTATTAACAACTAAAGGATACTCTAATCGAGCTAAAAGTTAGCAATACATTTCCAGCTCTATCTCCATCCACAAAAGCTCCGCAAAAGTTAGTGGACATAAAACTGCTTAAATTCCCTCAAAAGAAACTAGATTCTCTCAAAATAGGGTAAATTACAACAAGTCCATATATTTTGATCGAATTGCATTTTGAGATGCAAATTTTCAACTTCAACAAATAAAAGCCTAACTTTTTCACTCTTTTTAGACCTTAAGTTTGATGAATTTAGTTGATGTCATGATATAATTAGTGAAAAAAGTGGATATGCCACTACAAAATGCTAGGCCACTCGCATCTCTTAAACTGTTCCATTTTCACATTCCATGGATCAAGATTCTACATGTAGTGAGGGAAATTGTTAAACTGTACAACCTTAGAGTGGTGTTTAGCTGAATAAACATACAAAGCAAATAGAAATATGCTCCACCTATGATACCACACTGTTCTAGCAAGCGTAATACAAGTCAATCATGAGTCATGCCTGGTCTTAAGAATTTACGTCTCCTTCGTAATATTATACGGCTTTACACAACAGAAAGCATTTGTTGATAAGAACAAATTTACTCTCTTTTTAACTTGAGGATGTGCCAGAGTTCGAGAAAAAATAATTTCATCTAGATAGCCTAATCAAGGCTGGGCCTTCTTTAGATGGCCATGAATCTCTTTGCTCTATTTACTAGTGTCAGCTCAGGCACAAAACGGTTCTATAAGTTGGCATTTGTAGGTGTGGACAATAGTGAGATCTTAAAGCTGAAATAATCTGATGGCGACATAAAGTAGCCATGAAATAATCATTCCCAGGTGAGACTATAAAGATCATGAAAGACGCTTAGCTGAAGTATGGCAGTGTGATTTATACAGAGAGAATGGAGAAGGGGAAAAGCAGACGCTCCAGCTAAATAATTCGGCAACCAATAAAGAAATTATGCAGCCCAATCGTAGGAACAACAATGGAAAGCCGGTGCGACTACAAATAATCTCCATTGTGAAGCGTTATTAGAGTAGCATGCGGCAAATACAGCCAGATGTTAGTGCTTGACCACAGAGCGACTGAAGTGTGTCGTGAATAAATAAATGGCTTACTTAGTGTAGGGCCAGGGGAGATACCCGAGTGAGATCTTGGTAAAAGGAGGATTGTAAAGCAAGATATACAATCATGTGACGAGCACACGTTCAATCACAATGCAGCGAATGTGCGAAACTAGGGGCCAATCTTTCCCTTTCTTCCGCTGGCATCTTTTCACCAGCAAAGGGCGCTGATGGATAAATAGATTGGAAAGGAAGGATGACAAGCCCTCCGCTGGCAAGGATCGAAGACTTCGGCAGCTATTTATGCGAAATTCTTTGAGACAAGTGAGGTGGTGGAGCCCTAAGTTATCCAGTGATTTTACACCCACTCTATAAATCGAGAGTGGTAAGAGAAGCGGACAGAATCTGTCCCTCTTTTGGGAAGGAATGGAGCTTCGGACATTTGCCAATGGTCAGGTATTCAAGGGAACTCAGGCTATGAAGCCCTTTGGGGTTCAGGGACGTCAGATTCTCAAAGCCAGAGATATGCAGAGAGGTAAGAGAGGTTGGGAGAAGCCCTATCTCAGGAAATGACACTATATTTTTCTCTTGCCCAATGACAAAAGTTTTAAGAGAGCATAGTGATTGAAGGCCCCAATCCTTGCAGCCACTGATGAGCTTGTCACAATTAAAGAGTGAAAGCGTGACCAACTTGGAGGGTAAACCCCTCTCGGGAAATGACTCGAGTTGTGGACATGAGGATATTGTCAGTGACCGAAGCGAAGGAAGGAGAACCTGCATGTTTTCTGGCAGATACTTTAGATGACGACAGTCATTCAAATCTAATGAAGTGAGGCATGGGGCAGCCAATCCTCCCGCAGGGAAAAATCTAAATTCAGGGCAATCAGCAATGTCCATCGAATGGAGAAGAAGTGGAGAACCGTCAGAATTTGAAAGATGTTCCAATTTTTGAATCTTCCTTAACTGAATATTCTTAAGTGAGGGGAAAATTTCCAGAGGAAAGGATATAAGTGAATCGTAGCTCCGCTTCGAGTTTAGATATTGGAGAGATTCATGGCATCTGTGTATTGGCAACTCTATTTCATGACTGCCCTCGAGATTGAGTCTTGTCATAGAAGGAGGGAGAAACCTCAAGGGAAGGGTTGAAAGATTCTTGATTTCCATATCTTGTAACTCGGTGCCATTTAGGAGAGGCTCAACTCCAGAAACCTTTCCACAATAATCCAAATTGATCTTATGGAGAAGTGGTGCAAATGGTAGAGAAGACGTTAGCTGTGAGCACCCTTCAATGGACAAGGCTGTTAGAGAAGGGAGATGGCTGGGTAAACCTCCACTCAACTGGGGGCAATTTGTAATACAAAGCTCCTGCAGATGTGCAAAGGCAAGACCTCCTGTCTCTATTGCAAAAGAAGCCCACTCTTTCCAGCTGCACATGTCAACAAATTCCAAGTACTTAAGTGACTGAAAAGGTATACAGTTACTACCATTGAATTCAGTACCCACACTTGTAACTCCATTGAATCCTTTGATTATCAACTTCTCCAGAGATGGTAGCTGTCCTAAAGGAGGCAATGACACATAGTGCTTGCAAGATTCAAGACGCACGACTGACATATTAGAGAATGAACCGTGTCCCAGCCAAGTGGAAAATGACCTACCACCATAGGATATAATGATAAGCTCTCTCAAGTTCCAATGAGGTTGCAGCTTGTTCAATACATTTAAGCTATTTTGATGCGTAATATTGTCATCATAACCCTATTCCAGTACTAACTTTTTCAAGTACCTCTTTCCCTGCAAATTGACTATCTCGGCATCTCGGTAACTATCAACATTCTGCAAACCTTGTATGGAGAGTGTACCCATAAGATTCTCTAGCCCCTAGCTCCCTAACACTGGTCCCACCGTTTTCGGCCACCACGAAATTAGTTAATATCTGCAAATTCTTCGGTCTGTTCATCCCCCATGGCATTCTCTCCAGGGATGTCCACCTTATATCAAGATGACGCAGGCAGGTTAGGCTGCCCATGTTTCTCGGTAACTCAACGAGACACGGACATTAAGCAAGAATTAAGGTTTGCAAGTTGTACAGAGCTGTAATTGAATCAGGTAATCTGATTAGACTGGCATTATTGGAGAGATTCAAATAGCGCAGATGCTTCAAACATCCAATTGAACTGGGCAACGTAGAGATTTTTTGATAATGAGACAAAGATAGCACCCTTAATCGTCTCAGGGTCGGCAACAGAACATGCAGTACCTCATCAGTCAACAAATTGTACTCGTAAAATCTCACATGACCTACGTTTAGCGGCAGGAAAGTACGCAAATTCATTGCCCCGGCTAACACTCTGAATCTAGAAGCGACATCATACTCAGTTCTTACAAATGACAAATAGCGAGTGCTTGAGGACACTTGGTGTGTATTGCCTCCATTCAAGCTAAAAAAAGATCGACTAGCTACATATCTTGCTAAGTCATTGACCATGTCATGCATCCAGAAACTTGATTCAACGTCGCTTACTCTATGAAGCAAAGATCTAGACACTAGATCAGAAGCACTGATCTCCTACTTCCTCTAATGTCCTGATGTCGTTAGGTTGTTTTATCAAGCCCTCAGCAATCCAAAGTAAGATCAGCTAGTCCTTCTCATATCTACAATCCTTTGGGAAGACTGAACAATAGGCAAAACATCGTTTCAATTGTGGAGGAAGGTAATGATAACTTAACAACAACGCAGGGAGAATTTCATTCTTTCCACGTGGAAAATCCCAAATGTCACTCTCTGCAATTATTTCCCACTTCTTGATACCAAATTCACAACATAACAAGCTACCTAAAGTCTTCAGCGCAAGAGGCAATCCATCACATCTCTTTACAATTCTTCATCCCATTTCTTCAAGTCTCGAGCGCGCCTCAAAGTTATGCTGGTCAAACGCATGTTTTGTGAACAAGTCCCACGATTCCTTGTCTTGCAACTTCTGTAAAGGTACGTTGAGATGGCACAAGCAACCAATGCGACGCTTTCATTTCATGTTGTCACGATGATTTTGCTGCTTCTTGCTCCATAGATAAAAGGAACTAGGAATGCATCCCAAAGATTTGAGTCCTCATTCCAAACATCATCCAACCCCAATAGGAATTTCTTCCCTGTCAAGAAGTTCTTCAGTTGGAGTTGAAGCTGGTTGAGATTTTCAGTCTCTTTCTTAGACGAGGAGGAGAACTCTTTGAGAGCTGTCGCCGTCAGCTTGCAGATGTCGAATTGGTTGGACACGGAAACCCACTCCCTCAACTCGAAACTCCCCTTCACTGCACCATTGTTGATGTTAGAATTTAAATGTGCGCGGAAGCATGGTTTTAGTTATGGATGATAGTTTTTGGTTAGTGATGTGTGCAAGTGTATGTTATATTTTGTAGAGAATGGACAATGGACAAGATATGATAATTGAAAGATAAAGAACATGAGATATGGGGGAAAATAGTTTCAGTAGTTGAACAAATTAGTTTGATGGAGATTGGTAAAGGTCTAAGACAGTGGAGGGTCTTCTACATGAGGTGGACCTCTCACACATCTCAAATGATGAACTTACATGCTTATTATAGGCGTGAGTCACCACCTTTGAAGATTCTAGTCTTCTCTTGAATGCTAGACTTCTCTAGGCTTCTCTTACATGTTAAGACTTTTCTTCTTTCTTCTAGAAAATGTTTAGGTGGCAAAAGAAAAGTGTAGAAGGTAGAAGGCTCTAGAAGAACTATGATCTAAGGGGGAGTGTTAGAATTTGTGATCCAATTCTAGAAACTTCAAGATAGATTTGAGCTAGAAAATTTAAGAAAAATTCTAGAAGAGTCTACTAGTTGCCATCTCTTATGTGTTCTAAAAGTTTCATCTTATGTTACTATAAAATGATAGTAGCTATTTGTAGAGAAGCCTAGATTGTAGTTTAGCAACTCTAGGAAATTCTAGAAAATGGATCACAATTTCCAACAGTTGAACACAAGCTGAGATAGCGTGGTCTTACTAACATCGCCCATCCCAACGATGGCCATCACGCCGGTGTTCTTTTCGCCCCGATCTGACAAGAGCAACTCAATCACCGCCTCACTGTCCTTCTCCCTCCTGAAGACGCCCGATTGCTTGACCAACGAAGTGGTCAGCAAAGCTCTAGGCGTCCTCTCGCGAATACCTTCCCTTAGGCCCAGCACTTCTCTCTACTTCACCACGCTCTCCAATCTCTCCAGAACCTTCTCTAAATTATCCCCTAGTCCACTCATACAAGCGTCCGAAGCGAAGCTGCAGACCTTACAAGCGAGGGCCCGAGGCTCGCACTCGGCTTCTCGCTTTAGATCCTCGGCGGCAATCTCGTCGAACAGGTCGTCAGCGTCGTAGACGGCGTCCTTGACCTCGTTGAGCCACTTCTTGACGGAGTCGTTGGTCATCTGCTTCTCCTCCGCGTCGTCCAGCATGGCGTTCGCGGACAGGAGCGCAGCCTCTAGCTTCTGCAGCAGCCTCCCCTTGCCGAGCTTGCGCGACTGGAAGAAGTCGACGACCTCCTGGGAGGCATCTGGTCGAAGAGCACCTAGAGGAAAGCCGAGAGAAATGCTCCGCCGACGAGCGCCGCCGCCATAGGGAATTTCAGGATGCAGGAGGAAGCTGGAAGCCGATTGGAGAAGAAGTGAAGACGATCGCCAACGGAAGAAGAAGAAGAAGCAGCGGTCTGTGAAGTCTTTCTTATTCGAAGTGGACATGGACAGCGCTTGTTGGTTGGCATATACGTTGACCAACGATGGGTCAACGTGATGGACCATGTGGTTTCGACTTTTTTTTAATTAAAAAAGAAAAACTGTAATTTTTTGAAACAGAGACATTAGAAATGTTGATGCAAATATCGACATGAGCACTTGCGTTTGGAAGGCTTTTGAAGAAATGCGGAGTCATTTCCCTTTTAAGACAAGGTGCATTAGCCCAAGATAAACGATATTTGATCAAGTGATACTGTAAACTATGGAGAACTGTATTGAGCTAGGTGGTCATTTTGGAACTGTCCAATAGGAGTTTGCCTCACGACTGTACGTACCCATAACCATTTCTGTTTTTGAGGTTTGGTTGGATCAGTTAGGTGGTTTTCTTCTTGTGCTCTGTTTGTGCACAATCATGCACGACTTCATTCTTATGCACATGTCTAGCCTAGTTGATGCCCGGGAATGCAATGCTAGAAATTGATAAATTTCAATTTAAAACAGGGGTCGTGCCATGTTGTTCCTCAGTCGGATGAATTAAGATCAGGCGATGCTATTTTTTAACTGCCCTGATGATATTACG
The DNA here is from genome assembly GCA_017140615.1 of Eucalyptus cladocalyx. Taxonomy (NCBI): domain Eukaryota; kingdom Viridiplantae; phylum Streptophyta; class Magnoliopsida; order Myrtales; family Myrtaceae; genus Eucalyptus; species Eucalyptus cladocalyx. The sequence continues at coordinate 20,420,319 of CM029523.1, read as the reverse complement.
TTGCGAGATATGACTTGTGTCATGTATCTTGTCTTGCAGTCGGTCATTTTCCCGATCGCTTTTGAGTTGCTGTGGGTGTTTTGGTTGGATGAACGCTAGTGATAGGAAGATCACAATTCTTGTTGGTCTACATGTCCAAGTTATTTAGCGAGCGATAGAGTTTTTCTCTTTCTTAGATGCTTCATCTCCCCTTCTCACTTGCGAATTTGTGGGTGTTAAATCAGGATCAGCATCCACTGCTAGTTGTGCCGGTGTTGATATATTATGAAGTACCAACACTCTTTGAGAGCTTTCGTGTCATATCGGATAATTCGGCATGTGTCCGACACTCTCAGACACTTTCGAACACTTTTCGATATTTAGTCAACACGTGTCGAAAAATTCGACACCTAGTCAACTCTATTGATACTCTTCGACACTCGAGTTGGAATTTCAACATGCGAGTTTCTAATTCCAATACGCGAGATCAATTTTAAAATTTCTCAATAAATAAATGGTCAAAATGTATATATATATATAAAAATAATAAAAATAATAAATGAGGAAAGAAGAAAAACTTAATATTCTCTTCTCTTTTGACTCTCACTTCTCCTAATACAAAATTCACACCCTAATTTTTTTCTCTTTCTTTCCGATACGTTTGACACATGAATCCATAATGTGAATTGCTCGTTTTCCTTCTCCAAATTTTATGAATTATTGAAATGGAGTCGAATTTGTTAAATTGAAACAAAGAATGATATTAATAAATGGTAGATTAATATTTTTAGTGTAAATTCGTTCTAGACTTTTTTTATTATTTGTTTGTTTATGAATTTGAATAAAGTTAAGTAGATTGAAATAATCATAAAAATAATAATTTATTATGTATATATAAAAATATACATTTGATATACAATGTGTCCCAACATATCAAAATTCTCTATTTTTTTAGAAATGACTTGTCGTGTGTCGTGTTGCGTCGTGTTGCGTCGTGTTGCGTCGTGTTGTGTCATATTGCATGTCGTGTGTCGGTGCTACTTAGTTAATATATTACGCTACATCATTTCAAAATAGTTACATTAGGATAAGCATCCACTACTAGTTATGCCGGTGTTGATTAGTATAATACACTACATCATTTTAAGGTTTCTATACTGGTTTTCCATATAGAGAAATGACGTCTTTATAGATTTTGAAATTGGAAATGAAGGTTATTTGATTCATCTTTCTTGACTATGCAATTCATACAAATGAGGGTGCTCATCCTTATATATACATACACCGCCACTATTGGATGATTTCAAACTCAAAATGACAAATAAGTCGGACTCATACATGACCCCAAATTCACTTATTCATTATATGTTATACCCTCCTATAGCGAAACGAGTACTCGCTTGAATGGAGGAGTTATACCCGCTCTTTGCTTTAAGTCCGTCCCAGAGAATTAGAGGGTTCCAGATGATAGCTATGAGATGTTACCTCGCAAAAGTGGAAGCATCCAGTTTTACTGTCACAGCTACCATTGAAAAGCTGTATCAAACAATCTCTCCATAACCCACTCATCCCATGCCCATCATCAGTTTCAGATATGATCCTTGCTTCCAATGCTACGACATCGAACACCTAGGATGTATAACTGCAGGTCATGCTTTGGATCCGCTTTACCTTGAATGGTTTCTTGTTTCTCCATTGCGACAAGTATCAGCTTGCATAAACAACAATCCAACCAAACCATTAGGCAAGTACTTCCCCCATGGCATGTCGCTGCGTTTAACTAAACGTTGCAATCCCATTGGAGTGCCTCTCCTGCACTCGCACTCATTGGTAAACAATTTCTCACGAGCTGCAAACTGACAATGAAATTTCGATATTCCTAGTTGACCTCGATTCTGTCATTTTCAAGAGTCGATCCCTTGGCTTGCTGACTACATGAAAAATGGATTTGTTTTCCTTGCCGATTTCCACCATCCCATTGCCTATGCTGCTCCGGATCCTCATAATCCACTCGTCTTGTGAAGACTGAGCATCACTTTCTCACCACAATCATCTTACTGAAACTATATTGATATCGTGGGAGAAGAATAGGTCCATCCAAAGCAGCATCCGACATCCACCACGGCATGTTGGTGGTGCCTAGCAGAAACCCAATGCCATGGGAGATTGCCAAGAGAGAACCCAAGTTTGATCCCGTTAACAAATATAGTCGAACCCAACATATACTCAAAAGCTTAAGTCAATAAATCATGGACCAACTAAGATATATTAAGTCCATACCACATCAATTCTTATCTCCCTCTTACATGTAAGCTCGATGTTCAGTATACTTCCCTCTTAATCCAAGTATTCTTTTGCACCGACAGGTTACCGCCAATCAACGATTGGCATGGGAGGGCGTAGTGGAAGCTAAGAGAGAGCCCAAGTCCAAATCTTTCAAGGAATCCAGTTAGACCACTTTTACTCAAAAGCTTAAAGTAATAGCCAACTAAGATATATTAACTTTTCCACACCAATACTAATCCCACATCGTTGGACTTTTTCTAACACAATTCATATATGCATTTCAACAAAGCATGTGCCTGTATTGCTAATCGTGGATGCATCATGTATTTTTGGAACAATAGTTAGTCTAGCCCCATCTAGAAGCACTCCACCTGCAATGATTGAAAGAGAAGTATTAACAACTAAAGGATACTCTAATCGAGCTACAAGCTAGCAATACATTTCCAGCTCCTCAACAGTACGTGCACATAAAAATGCTTGAGTTCCCTCAAAAGAAACTATATTCTCTCAAAACAAGGTAAATTACAATAGGTCCATATTTGTCGATCGAATTGCATTTTGAGATGCAAACTTTCGACTTCAACAAATAAGAACCTAACTTTTACCTACTTTTTTTTTAGTCCTTCAATTCGATGGATTTAGTTGATGTCACGATATAATTAGTGACAAAAGTGGATATGCCACTACAAAATGCTGGGTCACTCGCATCTCTGAAACTATTCCATTTTCACATTCCATGGATCAGAATTCCACATGTAAACAGAGAAATTGTTAAACTGTACGACTTTATAGTGATGTTAAGCTGAAATTGACAAATGAACATACAAAGCAAACAGAAATACACTCCAACCATGATATCACACTATTCTGGCAAGCGTAATACAGGTCAATCATGAGTCATGCCTGGTCTTAAGAATTTACGTCTCCCTCGCAATATTATATAGCTTTACGCAACAGAAAGCATCTGTTGATAAGAGCAAATTTACTCTCTTTTTAACTTGAGGACATGCTTGAGTTCGAGAAAAAAATAATTTTATCTAGATTGCCTAATCAAGGCTAGGCCTTCTTTAGATGGCCATGAATCTCTTTGCTCTATTTACTATTGTTAGCTCATTCACAAACGATTCCATAAGTTGGCATTTGTAGGTGTTGACAATAGTGAGATCTTAAAACTGAAATAATCTGATGGCGGCATAAAGTAGCAATAAAATAATCATTTCCGGATGAGGGTATGAAGACCGTGACAGATGCTTAGCTGAAGTATGAAAGTGTGATTTATAGAGAGAATGGAGAAGGGGAAAAGCAGACGCTCCAGCTAAATAACTCGGCAACCGATAAACAAATTATGCAGCCCAATCGTAGGAACAACAATGGAAAGCCGGTGAAACTACAAATAATCTCCATTGTGAAGCGTTATAAGAGTAGCATGCGGCAAAAACAGCCAGATGTTAGTGCTTAACCACAGAGCGACTGAAGTTTGTCCTGAATAAATAAATGGCTTACTTAGTGTAGGGCCAAGGGAGATACCTGAGTGAGATCTTGGTAAAAGGAGGGATTGTAAAGCAAGATATACGATCATGTGACGAGCACACCTTCAATCACGATGCAGTGAATGTGCGAAACTAGGGGCCAATCTTTCCCTTTCTTCCGCTGGCATCTTTTCTCCAGCAAAGGGCACCCAGAGATAAATAGATTGGAAAGGGAAGATGACAAGCCCTCCGCTGGCATGGATCGAAGACCTCCGCAGCTATTTATGCGAAATTCTTTGAGACAAGTAAGGTGGTGGATGTTAGAATATAATTCATATAATACTTTGATGCGGAAATTCAAAGTAAAAACAAGGATCTCTGATCTTCATGATTCTCACAAGTATATGAAGACATACCTTTATCCATAGCGCTACGCTTGATGATGATTGTTGTAGAAAACCCAATGATCTCGAACCAAAAGAAGAAATCCGATTTCTCTCCCTTAACCCACTAAACCTTGATGTATTCAATTGATGGAGGAGAGAATACCAAACTTCTTTCTGTTGTTGTTGTTCGTGTGTGGGTGGAGAGAGGACCAGACTCTTTTATACGTTCGTTGAAAGGGTGCCTTCCATCAAAGCGATATACCCTTTCGTTTTATTAGAGTCGTACCTTCTCGTAACCAATAATTATTTATAGCATTTCAATAATTATTAAACCGTATAATAAATCACATAATATGGGCCACAATAATTCTTAAATTCTCCCACTTGGCCCATATGATTTTCCTTTCATGGTTTAATAAAGACTATAATGTGCACAATAAGATTATGCTATAAAATTTCATTAAATTGGCAATTACATGATAATCACAATTAAGTAAAGAAAACTAATGTGAGTCATAGCGGTTGTATGTCATCAATCGACATAGTCCCTTCTATGTACTACAACTATAGCACTTTACTTAACATGATCCATAAATGAGAAGTACAGTAATAGTCCAACCATAATATTTCTTTAGAAACTATCCTGTTTAACATTCATCTATTTCCATAATGTATACTAAATAGAAAACAGGAAATATCAGAAACACGTAAGTGAGCTCAAAGTGTCAAATACATAAACTCAATACAATCATAATACAAACATTAATGACGTCCAATAATGCCCATTCTTTCAACATGCTCATTAAATGTTTTGGGCGGCAATCCTTTTGTTAAGGGATCTGCTATCATAAGATTGGTGCTAATGTGCTCAATTGACACTCTTTGTTTCTGAACTTCTTCTTTGACAGACAAGTATTTGATCTCCATATGCTTAGCACCCTTAGAATACTTGTCGTTCTTAGAGAAGAAAACTGCTGCAGAGTTATCACAATAGATTTTCAGCGGCTTGGCAATACTGTCGACGATGACAAGCCCTGAAATAAAATTCCGCAGCCATAATCCATGAATTGTGGCCTCAAAGCATGCCACAAATTTAGCTTCCATAGTGGATGCAGCAATAACTGACTGCTTCGCACTTTTCCATGAAATTGCCCCTCTAGCCAGAAGAAACAAGTAACCAAACGTTGATTTTCTTGTATCGGCACATCCGGCTAAGTCTGAATCTGAATATCCAATCACCTCGAGATGATCAGATCTTTTATAAGTGAGCATATGATTCTTCGTTCCTTGCAAGTATCTAAGAACTTTCTTTACAGCTTTCCAATGATCCATTCCAGGATTACTTTGATACCTTGACATTCCAACAAAAAACGATGTCGATCGGGTGCAAGTTTGTGCATACATTAAGCTCTCCACAACAGATGCATAAGGAATATTATTCATTATTTCTCGTTCTAATTCACTTTTCGGACATTGCATAAGGCTAAATTTATCACCTTTCTGAATTGGAACTATTCATGCTGAACATTTACTCATATTAAATCTCTCTAAAATTTTCTCAATGTAGGCTTTCTGAGACAATCCTAATAATCCTTGTGACCTATCACGGAACATTTCTATTCCTATCACATATGTTGCCTCTCCCATATCCTTCATTTCAAAATTCTTAGAGAGAAACTTCTTGGTTTCATATAATAAACCAAGATTATTAGCAGCAAGCAAAATATCATCAATATACAGAACTAGAAAAATAAACTTGCTCCCACTAATCTTCATATATATACACCGATCAACGGTGTTTTCCTTAAATCCAAATGAAGTTATGGTATCGTTAAACTTAAGATACCATTGTCGGGAAGCTTGTTTAAGTCCATATATTGACTTCTTTAATTTACATACCATGTGTTCATTTCCTTTAATTGAAAAACCTTCGGGTTGGTCCATATAAACCTCTTCCTCTAAATTCCCATTAAGAAATGCGGATTTTACATCCATTTGGTGTAACTCCAAGTCATAATAAGCCACCAAAGTCATAATGATTCTAAGTGAATCCTTCTTAGAGACTGGTGAAAATGTCTCTTTATAGTCAATGCCTTCTTTATGAGTAAAACCCTTTGCAACAAGTCTGGCTTTATGTCGTTCAATATTGCCTTTTGAGTCGCGCTTGGTCTTAAAGACCCATTTACACCCGACCTTCTTACATCCTTTAGGCAATTCAACAATATCCCAAACTTGATTTTGATGCATGGATTTTAATTCTTCTTCCATGGCATTAAACCATTCATTAGAATCTTCACATTCCATGGCTTGGGAAAATGAATCTGGATCATTTCCAATTCCTAAGTCAATTTCTGACTCTTGTAGATAAACCATATAATCATCAGAAATAGCCGATCTCTTTTCTCTTTGAGATCTCCTTAATGCTATTTCTTGTGACTCGGCTATTGGAGGTTCATTATTGACATCTCCATTATTGAGTGTTTGTTGTTCTCGATTATTGTTAGATTGTACTACAATATCAGAAACAACAACTTTAGAAACTTTAGGCATAGGAACTTCTACCCTTACTTCTTGAATACAAGCATCACGCATTCTTTCACTCCCACTGATGTCACCATTCTCAATGAACCTAGCATTTCCAGATTCAACAATTCTTGTACTATGATTAGGACAATAAAATTTATACCCTTTGGATTTCTCTGCATAACCAATGAAATAACCACTGGTCGTTCTTGAATCCAATTTCCTTTCATGTGGATTGTAAATTCTTACTTCTGCTTGACAACCCTAAACATGCAGGTGTCGTAAACTAGGTCTCCTTCTCGTCCACAGTTCAAATGGAGTCTTTGGAACTGCCTTACTAGGAACCCTATTTAATAAGTACATAGAAGTCTTTAAAGCATACATCCACAAAGACAAGGGTAAAGATGAATGACTCATCATACTCCTAACCATTTCCATTAAAGTACGGTTACGCCTTTCTGCTACACCATTTTGTTGTGGTGTACCTGGCATTATGTATTGAGTACAAATGCCATGTCTTTCAAGGAATTTAGCAAATGGACCTGGACATTGTCCCGATTCATCATACTTTCCATAATATTCACCACCTCTATCCGATCTTACTATTTTCACATTTCTATCTAATTGCCTCTCAACCTCTTTAATATACACTTTAAGTGCATTTACTGATTGAGACTTATCATGCAATAGATAAATGTAACCATAACGTGAAAAATCATCAATAAAGGTTATGAAATAGCTTTCTTTACCAAAAGATGGAACATCGAAAGGACCACATATGTCAGTATGTATAATCTCAAGAAGTTCTTTGCTTCTTGTGGCACCTTTCTTAGTGTGTTTTGTTTGTTTACCTTTAATACAATCAATACACACTCCAAAGTCAATAAAATCCAAATTTGGAAGAATTTCATTCTTCACTAATCTTTGCATTCTTTCCTTGGATATATGACCTAAACGTTTATGCCACAAGTAAGCAGAATTTTCATTCACCAAACTTCGTTTAGTGCCAACATTATGATGCAAGGTCATTAATGTCTCAACAAAAGTATTATCAAGTCTAAATTTATAGAGACCATCACATAAAGTTCCAGTTCCAATAAGAGTATCACTCTTAAATAGATTGAAAGATTCAGATCCAAACTTACAATAAAATCCTGCCACATCAAGTCTTGGCAAAGAAACTAAATTGCGAGAAAATGTAGGTACATAAAGGGTTCGAAACAAATCCAAATAATGCCTAGTATCTAAGATCAAACGATAAGTGCCAATGCCTTCAACTGGAGCTTTGTTTCTGTTCCCCGTAATCACATAACTTTCATTTGGCTTTATAGTTTGGATCGTAAGAAATCACTGCATCGTATTTGACACATGAGTGGTGGCACCATAATCAATCCACCAAGTATTATAAGGAACTTCAGTAAAGTTTGATTCAAAGCATACTAAAGCACAAGGCTTACCTTTCTTTTCGAACCAAGCCTTACATTTCAGACAATTTTTCTTCAAGTGTCCAATTTTGTTGCAAAAATGACACTTAATAAGATTGTGTTCCTTCTTGTGGATTTGAGAAGCCTTTGAAGAGTCATTCAGAACGTGTAGTCCTTTCTTCTTGCTCCTTCCACCTTTCCTCTTAAAATTCTTTCGAACTCCTTGATGACTTGAGAGATGAACATAATGAGCCTTTTGATTCTTTATCCTTGTTTCCTCTTGAACTAACATACTGGCCAACTCGTTTACATTCCACTTATCTTTTATAGTGTTGTAATTCATTTGAAATGGCCCATATTGCTCATGAGGTAAGGAATTAAGTATAAATTGTACTAAAAAGTACTCATCCACATTCATTCCCAAAATCCTTAACTTTGCTGCTAAATTAGTCATCTCAAGTATATGCTCATGCATGGTACGCGAACCATCATATTTCATGGTAGTCAGTGTGCTCATCAGTGTACCAGCAAGTGACTTATCAGCAGTTTGATAACGCTCTTCCACAAATTTCATAAATTCCTTAGCATTGTTAGTCTTGGGAAGATAAGCCTTTAAGTTGTTTGCAACTGTCATCCGTATGAACATTAAGCTCAGTCTGTTCGATCTTTCCCAAACTTTATGGAAAGACTTTTCATCATTGCTACTTTCATCAGTAATAGCAGTTGGTTTATCAGCTTGAAGCGCTAAATCAAGATCCAGGACACCTAAGTGAAACTGGACTTGTTCACTCCAATCAGGAAAATTTATCCCATTGAATAAGGGAACAGATGAGGCGTGCGAATGGAGTGAAACAGGTACAGATACTGTAAATATGCAAGAAAATATTCATACATTAATGTTTTCAGAATATCACATAATCAGATTCAAACTAAACTACACATGCACATCATAGTTCTCTTTTGGGCGATCCTATGATATACAAAAATATATAAATCATAATGATGCTAATAACTTTTATTTGATAATTGTAAATATATCTTATTAAATTTATTTGTTATCTTTGGATATATAAACAAATTTAACAAGTCATATTAATTATCAACCATCATGTTCATGAAGTATAAGAAAATAATTAACCTTTGGGTTAATCCCTAAGTTCTTATAATAAATGAACTTCAATATACCCATAACTCCAATAATGATATAAAGCATATCAATTTCATATATAGCATCAATTAATCATGGGTAATTGAATAAAATAATTTACAATATCAAAAATTCAAAAAATTTCAAGGTTTGGCCACTTTGGTGACTAACAAACCATTCATAATGTGAATTTTCAATATTGTAAAATACAAACATTTACCAAATTTGCACACAAGGACAAAAACTTAATCAAAGCATAAGGGTAAAATTGTAAAATCCTAATTCCATAAGGGCAGAATCATAAAGTTATAATCCAAGGGCAAAATGGTAAATAATCAGCAATGGCAGAACTGTAATTATTAATTAAACAAGGGCAAAACAGTAAATAAATTGCGAAAATGACAATGGGAATTTTAAAAATGACATAGGGGCAAAAACGTAAAAAGGGCGCACGGGGACGTTAGGCGCCGCGGGCGTGTGCCCCGTAGGCGCCTGCAACCGCGCGGGAAGCCCCGCGCGCGTGACGGCGCGTGGCGCTTGGGTTCCACGCGCCTGCAACTGCAGCGCGCGCGTGGAGCCCACGCGCCTTCTTCCTCGCGCACAGACGTGATTTTTCGCCGTTTCGCCGCCCGTTTCTTCTCCGGCAGCCCATCCCAGACACAAATAAATAATGGGTTTTGAAGAGCATGCCGGCACGATCACATGGGTCCAAGTTTTGGCGAAGATGACCAAGAAATTGGCCCCAAAACAAACGAAAAATTCTCAGAACACAAAACCTCCACCGCCGCTTCCGCCGCTCGATTAGGCTCCGGCGAACACCGATATGCCGGAAAAACTCATGGCTAATGTTCCTCATGGCAGTGCGACGGTGTGGGTCCGAAATCAAGCGGTGAGTCGCCGGATTTTGCCCGGAATCGAAGAGTTTCTACCTTGCCCTCAAAATTCCGAATTCCTCCATTTTTGTCCTTAAAATTCCGAATTACTCCATTTTTGTCCTTTTCCACTCGCACACACACAGTAATTTTCTTCACCATTTTAGTCCATGAAAAAGTTCCATCATTCGGATTTTCTTTAACAGAACCTTCCAAAACATTTCAACAACAACAAATGCTACGAACAAGATCATTCAACAAATCATCATGCATAAATCATAATATTTTTTTTTAAACGGAAAAATCATGAGATCATAAACCAAATGCTCTGATACCAACTATTAGAATATAATTCATATAATACTTTGATGCGGAAATTCAAAGTAAAAACAAGGATCTCTGATCTTCATCATTCTCACAAATATATGAAGACATACATTTATCCATAGTGCTACGCTTGATGATGATTGTTGTAGAAAACCCAATGATCTCGAACCAAAAGAAGAAATCCGATTTCTCTCCCTTAACCTACTAAACCTTGATGTATTCAATTGATGGAGGAGAGAGTACCAAACTTCTTTCTATTGTTGTTGTTCGTGTGTGGGTGGAGAGAGGACCAGACTCTTTTATACGTTCATTGAAAGGGTGCCTTCCATCAAAGCGATATACCCTTTCGTTTTATTAGAGTCGTACCTTCTCGTAACCAATAATTATTTATAGCATTTCAATAATTATTAAACCGTATAATAAATCACATAATATGGGCCACAATAATTCTTACAGTGGAGCCCTAAGTTATCCAGTGATTTGAGACCCATATCATAAATTGACAAAGTGGTAAGAGAAGCGGGCAGGATTTGTCCCTCTTTTGGGAAGGAATGGAGCTTAGGACATTTGATAATGGACAGGTTTTCAAGGGAGCTCAGGCTATGAAGCCCTTTAGAGTTTAGGGACGTCAGATTCTCAAAGCGAGATATATCCAGAGAGGTAAGAGAGGTTGGCAGAAGCCCTATCTCAGGAAATGACTCGATATTTTTCTCTCGCCCAATGACAAAAGTTTTAAGAGAGCATAGTGATTGAAGACCCCAATCCTTGCGGCCAGTGATAAGCTTGTCATAATTAGAGCGTGAAAGCGCGACCAACTTGGAGGGTAAACCCCGCTCGGGAAATGACTCGAGTTGTGGACATGAGGATATTGTCAGTGACCGAAGCGAAGGAAGGAGAGCCCGCATGTTTTTTGGCAGATACTTTAAATGACGGCAGTCATTTAACTCTAATGAAGTGAGGCATGGGGCAGCCAATCCTCCCGCGGGGAAAGATCTAAATTCAGGGCAATATCTAATGTCCATCGAATGGAGATGAAGTGGTGAACTGTCTGAATTTGAAAGATGTTCCAATCTTTGAATCTCCACTGACTGAACATTCTTAAGCGAGGGGAAATTTTCCAGAGGAAATGATATAATTGTATCGCAGCTCCGCTCCAAGTTTAGATATTGGAGAGATTTATGGCATCTGTGTATTGGCAACTCTGTTTCAGGACCGTCTTCAAGATTGAGTCTTGTCATGGTAGGAGGAAGAAACCTCAAGGGAAGGGCGGAAAGATTCTTGATTTTCATATCTCGTAACTCAGTGCCATTTAGGAGAGGCTCAACTCCAGAAAACTTTCCACAATCATCCAATTTGATCTCACGGAGAAGTGGTGCAAATGGTAGAGAAGATGTTAGCTGTGGACACTTTTCAATGGACAAGGCTGTTAGAGAAGGGAGGTGGCTGGGTAAACCTCCACTCAACTTGGGGCAATTTCTAATACAAAGCTCCTGCAGATGTGCAAAGGCAAGACCTCATGTCTCTATTGCAAAAGAAGCCCACTCTTTCCACCTGCGCATGTTAACAAATTCCAAGTATTAAGTGACTGAAAAGGTATACAGTTACTACCATTGAATTCAGTACCCACGCTTGTAACTCCATCAAATCCTTCGATTGTCAACTTCTCCAGAAATGGTAGCTGTCCTAAAGGAGGCAATGACACATAGTGCTTGCAAGATTCAGGACGCACGACTCACATATTAGAGAATGAACTGTGTCCCAGCCAATCGGAAAATGACCTACCACTATAGTATGTAATGATAAGCTCTCTCAAGTTCCAGTGAGGTTGCAGCTTGTCCAATACATTTATTAGAAATTATGGATGTGCGCGTTGCGTGCGGAAGCATGATTTTGGTAGTAGTTATAGTTTTTGGTTAGTGATGTTGTGTGCAAGTGTATGGTGTACTTTATAGATGATGGACAATGGATGAGATAGGATAATTAAAGGACAAAGAACATGGGATATGGGAAATAGTTTCATTAGTTGGATAAAATAATTTTACAATAGTTGAAGGAAGTGTTGGAGGAGCTTTAAGATATGAAATATTATCTCATGCTCCTCTCCCCCTTTTTTATTTGTTGTTCTGCTATGCTCTCCCATATTTCCTATTTATAGGGTGCTTTACCAATATTCTAGATTTGTGTAGAGTGTTGTCCATTTAGGCTTAATCTAGAGAGTTCTAGATTGTAGTTTATCCTCTCTTCTTCTAGAGAGAGATCTACACATGTGCTTCTACATTTTTCTCTAAACTTCATCTAGGGAATTGTAGAAGTTTAGCAACTCTAGGAAATTCTAAAAAATGGATCACAATTTCCAACACTCCCCCTTCATTCATTTTCGGGATAATTCGGACTTGTGTTGTAAAGTCTCGGATATACCTTGAAATTTTTCTTGTACTTTGTCCCATGTTTTTTATTCCGTCTTCGTTCCACGATCTCTTACATTCTCTTGTCGAACCCCTTGCACCTGCTTTTGAACATGCATGACTTTTCTTCAACGATGTCCCATATGTCTCGGGGCATCAAAATACTCTTAGTTGTAGTTGTTAGCTCGGGCTCTAGTTTTGGCTCTTGTAGGCGCTGGCTCCGGCTTCGGCTTTGATTCTAGCTCTGGCTCCGGCTCTGGCTCTCTTGGCTCTCGCTCGGGCTCTGGCCTTTTTAGTTGAGGATGGTGAGGATAAACACCCATAACCATCCAAATATGCCTAGCTTTAGCTTCATGGTCCCTTACGCCTGGTTCAGTTACGAACATAGATGCACCTAGCTCTGATACCATATTAGAAATTATGGATGTGCGCGTTGCGTGCGGAAGCATGGTTTTGGTAGTAGTTATAGTTTTTGGTTAGTGCTGTTTGTGTACAAGTGTATGGTGTAGTTTATAGATGATTGACAATGGATGAAATAAGATAATTAAAGGACAAAGAACATGGGATATAGGAAATAGTTTCATTAGTTGGATAAAATAATTTTACAATAGTTGAAGGAAGTGTTGGTGGAGGAGCTTTAAGATATGAAGTATTATCTCATGCTCCTCTCACCCTTTTTTATTTGCTGTTCTGCTATGCTCTCCCATCTTTCCTATTTATAGAGTGCTTTACCAACATTCTAGATTTGTGTAGAGTGTTGTCCACTTAGGCTTAATCTAGAGAGTTCTAGATTGTAGTTTATCCTCTCTTCTTCTAGAGAGAGATCTACACATGTGCTTCTACATTTTTCTCTAAACTTCATCTAGGGAATTGTAGAAGTTTAGCAACTCTAGGAAATTCTAAAAAATGGATCACAATTTCCAACACTCCCCCTTCATCCATTTTCGGGATAATTAGGACTTGTGTTGTAAAGTCTCGGATATACCTTGAAATTTTTCTTGTACTTTGTCCCTTGTCTTTTATTCCGTCTTCGTTCCACGATCCGGGAATCAAAACATTCTCTTGTCGAACCACTTGCACTTGCTTTTGAACATGCATGACTTTTCTTCAATGATGTCCCATATGTCTCGGGGAATCAAAATATTCTTAGTTGTAGTTGTTAGCTCAAGCTCTAACTTTGGCTCTTGTAGGCGCTGGCTCCGGCTCCGGCTTTGATTCTAGCTCTGCTCCGGCCCTAGCTCTCTTGGCTCTCGCTCGGGCTCTGGTCTTTTTAGTTGAGGATGGTGAGGACAAACACCCATAACCATCCAAATATGCCTAGCTTTAGCTTCATGGTCCCTTACGCCTGGTTCAGTTACGAACCTAGGTGCACCTAACTCTGATACCATATTAGAAATTATGGACATGCGCGTTGCGTGCGGAAACATGGTTTTGGTAGTAGTTATAGTTTTTTATTAGTGATGTTGTGTGCAAGTGTATGGTGTAGTTTATAGATGATGGACAATGGATGAGATAGGATAATTAAATGACAAAGAACATGGGATATGGGAAATAGTTTCATTAGTTGGATAAAAATAATTTTACAATAGTTGAATGAAGTGTTGGTGGAGGAGCTTCAAGATATGAAGTATTATCTCATGCTCCTCTCACCCTTTTTCATTTGTTGTTCTGCTATGCTCTCCCATCTTTCCTATTTATAGGGTGCTTTACCAACGTTCTAGATCTACACATATGCTTCTACATTTTTCTCTAAACTTCACCTAGGAAATTCCAGAAGTTTAGCAACTCTAGGAAATTCTCAAAAATGGATCACAATTTCCAACAACATTTAAGCAATTTTGCTGCATAATATTGTTATCAGAACCCCATTGCAATACTAACTTTTTCAAGTACCTTTTTTCTCGCAAATTGACTATCTCGGCATCTACGTAACTATCAACATTTTGCAAACCCTGTATGGAGAGTGTACCCATAAGATTCCCTAGCTCCCTTAGCTCTCTAACCCTGGTACCACCGTTTTTTGCCACCACGAAATTAGTTAATGTCCGCAAATCCTTCAGTCTGTTCATCCCCAACGGCATTCTCTTCAGGGATGTCCACCTTATATCAAGATGATGCAGACAGGTTAGGCTGCCCATGTTGCTCGGTAACTCGATGAGAGACCCACAATAAGCAAGAATTAAGGTTTGCAAGTTGTATAGAGCTGTAATTGTATCAGGCAATCTGATTAGACTATCATTATGGGAGAGATTCAAATAGCGCAGATGCTTCAAACATCCAATTGAACTGGGCAACGTTGAGATTTTCCAATAATGAGACAAAGATAGCACCCTTAACCGTCTCAGGGTCGGCAACAGAACATGCAGTAGCTCATCAGTCAACAAATTGTACTCGTAAAATCTCACATGACCCACGTTCAGCGGCAAGAAAGTACGCAAATTCATTGCCCCGGCTAGCACTCTGAATCTGGAAGCGACATCATAGTGAGTTCTTACGAATGACAAATGGCGAGTGCTTGAGGACACTTGGTGTGCATTGCCTCCGTCCAAGCTAAAAAAAGATCGACCAGCTACATATCATGCTAAGTCATTGACCAGGTCATGCATCGAGAAGCTCGATTCGACATCACTTACTCTATGAAGCAAAGATCTAGACACAAGGTCACAGAAGCACTGATCACCTACTTCCTCTAATGTCCTGCCGTCGTTAGGTTGTTTTAGCAAGCCCTCCGCAATCCAAAGTAAGATCAACTAGTCCTTCTCATATCTGCAATCCTTTGGGAAGACTGAACAATAGGCAAAACATCGTTTCAGTTGTGGAGGAAAGTAATGATAACTTAAGAACAATGCAGGGAGAATTTCATTCTTTCCAGGTACCGAATCCCAAATATCACTCCCTGCAAGAATTTCCCACTTCCTGATATCAGACTCACAGCGTAACAAGCTACCTATAGTCTTCAGCGCAAGAGGCAATCCATCACATCTCTTTACAATTCTTTGCCCGATATCTTCAAGTCTCTTGTGCACCTCGATGTTACGAACCTAGGTGCACCTAGCTCTGATACCATATTAGAAATTATGAACGTGCGCGTTGCGTGCGGAAGCATGGTTTTGGTAGTAGTTATAGTTTTTGGTTAGTGATGTTGTGTGCAAGTGTATGGTGTAGTTTATAGATGATGGACAATGGATGAGATAGGATAATTAAATGACAAAGAACATGGGATATGGGAAATAGTTTCATTAGTTGGATAAAATAATTTTACAATAGTTGAAGGAAGTGTTGGTGGAGGAGCTTCAAGATATGAAGTATTATCTCATGCTCCTCTCACCCTTTTTCATTTGTTGTTTTGCTATGCTCTCCCATCTTTCCTATTTATAGGGTGCTTTACCAACGTTCTAGATCTACACATGTGCTTCTACATTTTTCTCTAAACTTCACCTAGGAAATTCCAGAAGTTTAGCAACTCTAGAAATTCTCAAAAATGGATCACAATTTCCAACAATATTTAAGCAATTTTGCTGCATAATATTGTTATCAGAACCCCATTGCAGTACTAACTTTTTCAAGTACCCCTTTTTGTCGCAAATTGACTATCTCGGCATCTACGTAACTATCAACATTTTGCAAACCCTGTATGGAGAGTGTTCCCATAAAATTCCCTAGCTCCCCTAGCTCTCTAACTCTGGTACCACCGTTTTTGGCCACCACGAAATTAGTTAATGTCCGCAAATCCTTCAATCTATTCATCCCCAATGGCATTCTCTTCAGGGATGTCCACCTTATATCAAGATGACGCTGACAGGTTCGGCTGCCCATGTTGCTCGGTAACTCGATGAGAGACCCACTAGTAAGCAAAAATTAAGGTTTGCAAGTTGTATAGAGCTGTAATTGTATCAGGCAATCTGATTAGACTATCATTATGGGAGAGATTCAAATACGCAGATGCTTCAAACATCCAATTGAACTGGGCAACGTTGAGATTTTCCAATAATGAGACAAAGATAGCACCCTTAACTCGTCTCGTGGTCGGCAATGAACATGCGTAGCTCATCGGTCAACAAATTGTACTCGTAAAATCTCACATGACCCACGTTCAGCGGCAGGAAAGTACGCAAATTCGTTGCCCCGGCTAGCACTCTGAATCTGGAAGCGACATCATAGTGAGTTCTTACGAATGACAAATGGCGAATGCTTGAGGACACGTGGTGTGCATTGCCTCCGTCCAAGCTAAAAAAAGATCGACCAGCTACATATCATGCTAAGTCATTGACCAGGTCATGCATCGAGAAGCTCGATTCGACATCACTTACTCTATGAAGCAAAGATCTAGACACAAGGTCACAGAAGCACTGATCACCAACTTCCTCTAATGTCCTGCCGTCGTTAGGTTGTTTTAGCAAGCCCTCCGCAATCCAAAGTAAGATCAGCCGGTCCTTCTCATATCTGCAATCCTTTGGGAAGACTGAACAATAGGCAAAACATCGTTTCAGTTGTGGAGGAAAGTAATGATAACTTAAGAACAATGCAAGTAGAATTTCATTCTTTCCAGGTGCCAAATTCCAAATATCACTCCCTGCAAGAATTTCTCACTTCCTGATATCAGACTCACAGCGTAACAAGCTACCTATAGTCTTCAGCGCAAGAGGCAATCCATCACATCTCTTTACAATTCTTTGCCCGATATCTTCAAGTCTCGTGCGCGCCTCGAAGTTATGCTGGTCAAACGCATGTTTGGTGAACAAGTCCCAAGATTCCTCGTCCTGCAACTTCTATAAAAGGATATGTTGAGACGGCACGAGCAACCAATGCGACGCTTTCATTTCGTGTCGTCAGGACGATTATGCTTCCTCTTGCTCCATTGGTAAAAGGAACCAGGAACGCATTTCAAATATTGAAGTCCTCATACCAAATATCATCCAACACCAATAGGAATTTCTTCCCTGTCAAGAAGTTCTTCAGTTGGAGCTGAAGCTTGTTGAGATTTTCGGTCTCCTTCTTAAACGAGGAGAACTCCTTGAGAGCTGTCGCCATCAGCTTGCAAATGTCGAATTGGTCTAACACAGAAATGTTGAAAATTTCCTATAATATGGGCTTAGATTAATTAATTGATTTTCTATTTTAGATAATCGGGTTAATGGATATTCCAATATTTGTTGAACCCTAAAGTAATTTGATTGGATTGGGTATTGACATCTATTGATAACGGGCCTAGTTGAGCAGCAAAGTGTAGGCAATTATGTTTGACTAAAGCCCGTAATGGGAAGGGCCCACTTGACACACTGTTGATTAGGGTTTGCTAGGTTCCCTCTCTAGCCTATAAAATGGTAGGTTATACCTATCAGTTATTTTAATCCCATTGAAAGCTGCTATATCGAAATAGGTCATATAGAGGAAGATCTGTTATTCCGATAGATCCCTGATTATCAGAGTGATCTAGTTTTCTTCAAGTGAAGCGATGACTCAAACATGTATCTTTAATTCCGCTATATTTATTGATATCGGTGTTCTACAATCATGTATGGATCCGTTTGTTCTTAATTGATTACTTGTTCATGAGAATAATTTTCTACATGTGGTATCAGAGCCGATCATATATGATTGTAGAACCCAATTTTTTTTTTATGGACAAATTCAAAATCCTCCTCTTTGAGCCAAATATGGGCATTAGTTTTTTGTGTAGATTTTTTGTTTGATTAATCCCGTAACCATAGGGTTTTTGTTCTACATGTTGAGATCTTTTCAACCATATATAATTTGCATAATTTCGTTGAGAATTGAGAGAGAATTTTGAATTTGAAATTCTAGGATTTATGCATAAAAAAGTTTTAGAATTTTCGAATTACTTGCAATTGATTAATTTTTGATGCAAATCGTCGTATGGGTATTGTTATATATTTGTTTTAGTATCCTTTTGTTGTATTAAATTGAGTTTTTAGGGCTTAAATTTAAGAAAACCTAATTTTCGGCCATGGGAGGCTTGGCTCCGAAATCTTCAAGCTTGTATGTGGTGGATTTAGTTGGTTTTTCTTCGTTTAATTAAATTTAGTTAATTAAATTGATGTTATAAGCAAAACCCATGAGAAAATTTCATCAAAAACCATGTTAATTTGTGCCTTCGGAGCTTCAGGTCAAAACCGGGTCGTACGACCCGGTTTGCTGCAAATTCGTGACCCGGCTGGAGGTTGAAGAAGACCTCCAGCCGGGCCTGGGCCTGAATATGGGCTTTTGCCCATATTTTTTTTTAATTTCGTAGCCCATTTCATGGGCCAATTTTAAATTAAAGGGGAGATGGGCTTCTCGATTACATGGGCCATTTACAATTTAAAAGGAGTGGGCCGCGTGAGGGTTTAGGACTCACCGGTCTAGCCCGCGGTCCGATTAGGGCTGCTTGCTGTTCCTGGGCTCGTGCGAGTTCGAAATATTTAAATAATATTATAATAATATAATAATATAATAAAAAAATTAAAAAAATTTGTGGCAAAAATTGTTGTTTGAAAAGGTGCAATATGATCATTGGAAGCACATGTTGTAAAGTGTTTCATATTGTTTGATGAATTTTGGGCATAAATTTTGGAGTTCCCTATTGATAAAAGATTAATATATACAATTATTCGCCCAAAGGGAGTTATTGTGTATATTAATTTGGAAAATAGCATGAAATTTATTCCCATATTTAAAAGATGGGGATGTATAATTGAAAAATATTTATCTGCCCAAAGGGGATACATGTTTTGAAAATTATATGCAATTTCCCTCTATGTTGATATTATGGAGATGTATGATTTAAAGGATTTGTCTGCCCAAAGGGGATGGATCATTGACAATTATATGTAATTCTCCTTGTTGTTGCTTTATAAATTTCATGCTAGGAAAAATAATGGTGCATTATACACTCTGCCCAAATGGGAGTTTATGATGTACTAATTATTTTTGTTGAGTTGCTTATTACCCATAATTGATCTTATTGCATTATGTGTGTTGAACAGTTACCTTTGCTATAAATAACAACAATGCCACGGTTGAAATGTTAACTGGATCAAACTTTAAGAGATGGAAGCAAGATATAGAGTTTGCTTTGGGCATCATTGATATGGACTTGGCTCTACGTGAGGATGAACCTGCCAGGCCCAATGATCAAAGTACTGCAGATCAAAAGGCCCATTATGCTAGATGGGAAAAATCTAATCGACTGAGCATCATTGCTATGAAGAGGTCCATTGTTGAGCATTTGATTAGTGGTTTGCCGGAAGATATGAATGCCAGACAGTTCTTTGAAGTAGTGGGAGAAAGATATAGAGTCTCAGATAAGGCTGAAGCTGGGAACTTGCTGAGTGAGTTAATGAACATGAGATATGATGTTGCTATGGGTGTTAGAGAATTTATACTGAAGATGGTCCACATTCAGTCAAAACTTAAGGCTCATGAAATTGTTCTTTCTGGAAATTATATTGTGCATCACGCCTTAAATGTTTTGCTAGCTGAATTTAGCCAGATTAAGACTGTTTATAGCGCTAAGAATGAGACATTGAGTGTTAATGCCTTGATTACTAAGTGTGTGACTGAGGAAGAGAAATTAAAGAAGGAAAAGTATGAGTCTACCCGCTTAACTACCAATGCCAAGTTGAGTTCGTCTAGAGGCAAATGGAAGCCTAAATGGTCAAATGCTCATGGTCCAAAGAAAGGACAAGACTTTAAGAGAAATGGGAACTATGGGAGAAATGGAGATAAGGATTTTAAATGTTTTCATTGTAAGAAGCAGGGTCACAAAAGAGCCAATTATTACAAATCCCAAACTTGGCTAAAAACAAGAAAAGAAAGTCACCAAGGTGAGTTGTTGGTTTACTTTGAATCAAATTTGGTTGATGTTCCTTTGGATTCTTGGTGGCTTGATTCTGGTGCTACTGTTCATGTGACTACTACCTTATAGGGTCTCACAAATCTAAGGAGTCCAAGTCTGAGGGAGTCAAAGCTTAAAGTTGGAAACAATACTAGAGTTGACGTGAAGCGCATAGGGATAATTGTTTTGAATTTAGATTCTGGTTTTCAGCTTGTCTTGAACAATGTCTTTTATGTTCCTAATTTTAGGAGAAACTTAGTATCTCTTTCTTCGCTTGACAAAACTGGATATTGTCTTCATTTTGCGAATAAAAGAGTGGATTTGAGTTATGATTCCAGAATTATTGGTAATTGTGTTTTGTTTGATGGATTATGTCGATTATCCTTATCTCCCAATAGACCATATTGCTCTTTCAATGTCGAGAATGTTGTTGCTAAGAGATCTCTTCATTGCTATGGCATAAGCGATTGGGGCATATCTCCAAAGAACGGGTAAAGCGACTCATCGTGGCTGATATTCTCCCTCCTCTTGACTCAGATGATATTGAGACTTGTATTGATTGTGTGAGGGGAAAATCAACTAAAACAAAGAAGAAATGCGCTATTCGCAGTCAAAGTCTATTGGAGATAATTCATACTGATATTAGTGGGCCATACTCAACCACCTTGTGTGGAAATAAATACTTCATCACATTCATTGATAATTCCTCCCGTTATTGTTATGTTGATCTAATTAAGGAGAAGACTGATGCACTTGAAATGTTCAAAGTGTTTCATACTGAAGTTGAGAAACAATTGGGAAAATTATCAAGATTGTTAGGTATGATCGTGGTGGTGAGTATTATGGGCAATATACTGAGGCTGGACAGCAAAAGGGACCGTTTGCAAAATATTTGCAGGACTGTGGTATTGTCGCTCAATATACAATGCCTAGGAGTCCTGAACAGAATGGTGTAGCTGAACGGCGAAATCGTACACTCATGGAGATGAAACGAAGTATGATGGGCAGTTCTAATTTGCCTGAATACTTATGGAGTGATGCGATTAAAACATCAACTTATATTTTGAATCGTGTACCCAGTAAATCGGTGCCGAAAACACCTTTTGAATTGTGGACAGGGAGGAAACCAAGCTTGAATCATTTACGAGTTTGGGGTTGTCCTGTAGATGTGAAAATTTATGATCCTTCTCAAAAGAAAACGGAATCCAGGACTACTAGATGTTACTTTATTGGATTCTTGATCATTATAAAGGATATAGATTCTATTGTCCTACTCAAGGCATTAGAATCGTTGAATCTCAAACTGCTAAATTCCTGGAATTAGATGTTGCTAAAAAGAGTTCCTCTCAATCTTTTGAAAGGGAAGAACCAAACAAAACGGTCTCTATTCCATTGCCCATCTTGCATGAAGATTCTATGCGAGATCCCAGCAGAGTGGAAATTCAACAAGAAGCAAATACCGAAAATATGGCGATAGATCATCCCATTACAAATGAAATTCCCCAGATGAATGATGCGGCTCCAGAAATGCCTGTGCGAAGATCACAGAGATAAAGAAGACCAACACTTCTAAATGATTATCATGTCTATCTTGGAGAAGCTGATTTTGACATTGGAAGTGTAGTTGATCCGATAACCTTCAAAGAAGCTCTTAATAGTGATCATGCAGATAAATGGTTAGGAGCGATGACAGACGAGATGTTTTCCATGTCAATTAATCAAGTATGGAAACTTGTTGATTTACCTGATGGGCATAAACCGATCGGCTGCAAATGGGTATTCAAAACTAAGAAAGACAATAAAGGCAACATAGAGAGATTCAAGGCAAGATTAGTTGCAAAAGGGTACACACAGAGAGAAGGTATTGATTATAATGAAGTCTTTTCCCCAGTATCTACTAAAGACTCTTTTCGGATAATCATGGCTTTGGTGGCTCATTTTGACTTAAAGCTTCACCAAATAGATGTCAAGACAGCTTTTCTTAATGGAGATCTGGATGAAGAAGTATGTATGCAGCAACCTAAAGGGTTTAAAGAAGCAGGGAAAGAGCATATGGTGTGCAAACTTCAAAGGTCCATATATGGTCTCAAACAAGCATCACGTCAGTGGTACTTAAAATTTCACAAAATTGTGAGATCATTTGGCTTTGAAGAAAACAAGTTTGATCAATGCACCTACATGAAAATAAGTGGGAGTAAATATATTTTCTTAGTACTTTAAGTAGATGACATTTTACTTGCTAGCAGTGATGTTGATCTATTGAATGACACCAAAAAATTTCTATCTACAAAGTTTGATATGAAAGATCTTGGGGAAGCCTCTTTTGTTCTAGGCATTGAGATTTATCGTGACAGATCTAAGAAAGTTCTGGGATTATCTCAGAAAAGTTATATAGATCGTGTTTTGAAAAGATTTAATATACAGACCTGTAAGTCAGGTGAAGCTCCTATTGTGAAAGGTGATAAATTAAGTATAGAACAATGCCCCAAGAATGATGTTGAAAAGGAAGTCATGAAAAATGTTCTATATGCTAGTACAGTTGGCAGTCTTATGTATGCACAAGTATGTACCAGACCTGATATTATTTTTGCTGTGAATACTCTTGGAAGATATCTGTCGAATCCAGGTCAAGAACATTGGGTTGCAGCTAAGAAGGTGATGAGATATCTACAACGAACAAAGGACTTCATGCTCGTGTATAGCAGAGTTGAGGACCTAAAAGTGATTGGATATTCAGATTCTGATTTTGCTAGTTGTTCAGATGATAGAAAATCAACTTCTTGATATATTTTTATGATGGCTGGAGGTGCTATTTCTTGGAAGAGCACAAAGCAAACCTTGATTATGAACTCTACAATGTATGCTGAGTTTGTAGCATGCTATGGCGCGTCGGTTCAAGCAGTTTGGCTTAGAAATTTGATCTCAGAATTGCGTGTTATGGACTCTATTGCTAGACCTATGGTGATCTACTGTGACAACACTACAGTTGTGTTTTATTCCAAGCATGACAAGATTAGTAATATGTCCAAACACATGGAGATCAATTATTATACTGTTAAGGACTTGGTAAAAAATGGAGACATTGTAATTGAAAATATCATAACTGAGTCCATGTTGGTCGATCCTCTAACAAAAGGCTTACGACCCATTTTGTTTAAAAAACATGTAAAGAATATGGGTGTTTTAGATTCTTTTGATTTCTTTTGTTAATGGGAGTTATACAAATTGTATTTCTGGATATTATAGTTATATGCAAACTGATAATGCTTTTATGATGTTTATTAAAGCATTTATTTTGATAATTGTTGTTGTTGATTCTATTATTATCCTTTCTCCTGTTGACTGAGAAATGGAAGTAGAAAATAGTATCTTTAAACAAATTTTCTTTAAAGATGACTGGATGTCACTGATTATGAGATCTCATGTTGGATTGTGACATAGTTGTGCAATTTCATGTTGTTTAGAAATTGCGTTAATGCACTTTCATGTCGTTAAGAAATTGCATTGAGGACCGATAAAAAATAGTGTATATTTTGATCACATATTGGCACTATTTCTTACTACACTACTAGGCCCAAGATCCATAAAAACATAATACTTATTATATGTGATTATGGAAAGTCTTGTGTTGTGGTATTTTCTTAACACATTGATCTCTATAGTCATATACTGAGGTTATATAGAATTGGATTGGTTTGAGATACCATTATTGAAATATTATTTTTTAAAGTTGTGGCCACATAAAACAAAATTTTTAGTTATTAACCCGATAGTGTCGTTTTCAATATAAAATCATTTTCAAAATAAAATAATTTACTTAATGTAACCCAAGTGGGAGAATGTTGGAAATTTCCTATAATATGGGCTTACATTAATTAATTGATTTTCTATTCTAAATAATCGGGTTAATGGATATTCCAATATTTGTTGAACCATAAAGTGATCTGATTGAATTGTGTATTGGCATATATTGATAACGGGTCTAGTTGAGTAGCAAAGTGTAGGCAATTGTATTTAACTGAAGCCCGTAATGGGAAGGGCCTAGTTAACATGCTGTTGATTAGGGTTTGCTAGGTCCCCTCTCTAGCCTATAAAAGGGTAAATTACACCTATCGGTATTGAAAGCTGCTATATCGAAATAGATCATAGAGAGGAAGATCTGGTATTTCGATAGATCCCTGATTATCAGAGTGATCTAGTTTTCTTCAAGTGAAGCGATGGCTCATATAGATACGCTTTAATTCCGTTGTATTTATTGATATCAGTGTTCTACAATCATGTATGGATATGTTTGTTCTTAATTGATTACTTGTTCATGAGAATAATTTTCTACAAGAAATCCACGCCCACGGCTTGAAACTCCCCTTCACCGCACTATCGTTGAACACGAGTTGAGATAGTGTGGTCTTACCGACACCGCCCATCCCAACGATGGCCAACACGCCGGTGTTCTTTTCACCCCAATCTGACAAGAGCAACTCGATCACCGCCTCCCTCTCCTTCTCCCTCCCGAAAACTCCCAATTCCTCGACCAACGAAGTGGTCTGCGAAGCTCTAGCCGTTCTCTCGCGAATATGTTCCCTCAGGCCCAGCACTTCTCTCTGCTTCACTACGCTCTCCAATCTCTCCAGAACCCTCTCTAACTCATCCCCCAATTTACTCCTACGAGCGTCTGCAGCAAAGCTCCAGACCTTAGAAATGAGAGCCCGAGGCTCAACCTCGGCTTCTCGCTTCAGATCTTCAGTGGCGATCTCGTCGAATAGGTCGTTGGCATCGTAGACGGCGTCCTTGAGCTCGTCGAGCCACTTCCTGACAGAGTCGTTGGTCATCTGCTTCTCCTCCACGTCGTCCAGCACAGCGTTTGCGGACAGGAGCGCGGCCTTCAGATTCTGCAGCAACCTCCCCTTGTTGAGCTTGCGCGACCGGAAGAAGTCGACGACCTCGCGGGAGGCCATCCGGTCGAAGAGCACCTGGAGGAAAGCGGAGAGAAATGCTCTGCCGACAAGCGCCATCGCCATGGGGAATTTTCAGGGTGCCTAGAGAAGCCGGAAGCGATTGGAGAGGAAGTGAGGACGATCGCCAACGGAAGAAGCGCCAATCTGTGAAGTCTTCTCCTTCGAAGATCGATGGTTGATCGCTTGGTTCACATTCTTCGCTTGTGACGATGAGGTCGGGACATGGACAACGCCTGCTGATCCGCATGCATTGGCTGATGATGGGTCAACGTGATGCACCGTGTGGTTTTGATTTTTTTTATAAAATACGAAAAGAAAAATCGCAGTAACTATAATTTTTTGAAACAAAAACGTTAGAAATCTTGATGCAAATGTTGACATGAGCACTTGCGTTTGGAAGACTTATGAAGAAATGCGAAGTCATTTTCCCCTTGATTCAAGGTGCATTTGCTCAAGATAAATAATATTTGATCAAGCGGCTTTTTTAAGTGGAGAGAGAGAGAGAGAGAGAGAGAGAGAGAGAGAGAGAGAGAGAGAGAGTATATTTTAGTCTAGTCCACGGGCAAGAATTGCAACCTAAAATCAAATAAAGGGAAAATTTAAAAAAAAGGCTTGAAGTGTCTCATTTTTTCAAATAAAGACTTGAAACAGACCTTGTTTCAAATAAGAATTTGAAATTGCCTTAATTCTTTTAAATAAGGGTCTGATGTAGCCATTTTTTTTTCAAATAAGGGCCTAATTTTGGCAGTCGTCAACTGGCTAAGTTTTCCAATCAGTCAAGGAGTTTTCATCCAAATTTTCTATTCATTTTTCTTCTTTTTTCTTGGCAAGGGGTTAATGATCTTGCTGGCCACTAAGAATGGCCAACAAGGGCCTGCAAGCCCTCGCCGATTGTGAGAAAGGCCACCTTTGCTCGTGGCTGACAAAGTCACCGAGCCCTTGCAAATGGCCGTAAGGGGCGGCCTCCCCTAGGGCAAGGGTGGCCTTGCCCGTGTGAGGCCACTCCTCACTTGTGGTCGACATGGGTGGCACTTGTCGAATTGGGTGAGGGCGACCCTTGCCCAACCATCCGGCCACCGATGAAGAGGAAGAAGAAGAATTAGAAAAAAGAAAAAAAAAAGAAGGGAAAAAAAGAAAAGAGAGAGACCTTATTTAAAACAGACGTAACTACTTCAAGCCCTTATTTGAAATGGGCATAGTCATTTCAGGCCATTATTTAAAATAATAATCACTTCAAGCACTTATTTGAAATAATGTCCATTTTGAACTTTTATTTGAGAAAATGAGAACACTTCGAGCCCATTTTTTGGAATTTTCCTAAAATAGATAGAATTTAGGGTTGCATTCCTAGTTGCCAAATGGACAAAGGCTGCGTTTGGAATTGGCTTTGCAAAGGGGCTTTGAGCCTCTAAAGATACTTAGGTCAAAGTTTGGGTGTTTGGGAACCATTTTGCAATTCCCATTAGGCCAAAGTTGGCCTTCTGAAGGTTGAAAGCCCAAAGCAGGTGCAAGGGTGCCTTGGGCTTTCAGCTTTCTTGGCATACAAGTTACATTGTTCATCGTTTTATTTTTTTTCAAAACCATCATATTCTACTGTTCATCATCTTCTCTATTGAAGGACTTGTAGCTCGAAGCTCTGCCGACGGCTTAGCATGGTCGTGGTGGCCCAAGAGACCGTCGTTGGGGAGGGGTGGGACCGTCGCCGAGGAGTGGTGCATGTTTGGGGCGCGGCGATCGCTGTGGGTCGCGGCGGGGTCGTGCGACCCGCCGCCCCCGAATCTGGGTCGGCAAGGTCGCGCGGACCTAGATCCGGGGACAGCGAGGTCGCCCGACGTCCGGGCAGCCCTCGCCGGGGTTCGCCCGACGTCCGGCAACCTCGCCGGGGTCTCCCGACCTTTGCCCTTGCAAGTTAATTTTTTATATTTTTTTTTATAATTTTTTATCACAAAAGTCCTTTGTAAGTATAATTTTCCCAAACATCATTTTGCTTAAAGATACTTCACAATGGACTTTTAAATTGTAATTTACCAAACACAATTTGCATTCTGAAAAGTCCCCTCAACCTAAAGTCCTTTGCATTTTCCTAATGGCTTTCCCCAAAAGTTTAACCAAATGCACCCAAAGAGACCTAGCTCCAAGCTATGTCGAACGAATCATTTTTCATTTAAGATTACATTTGTTTTGCGGAAAATGTAGTATTTTCAGAAATTGTTTTCTAGGAAGCCATTTTTCAAGAAGGTAGCTATATTTTGTAGTGTGCAGCTGAAATTTGAAAATATTATAAAATATTTTTTGTTGTTCGGTAAGGAAAATGTTTTCCTCCATGCACTCTTTTTCAATATTTATTTTATTTATTGCTTAAAATTGATTTTTATTTTTATTTTTTCCTTTTCTTTTCTTTCTTTTTATATTCTTCTTCTTTGATCAACCACGGTGATGGCTAGCGATTGGCCGAAAGTGAGCTTAAGGCTCACCAAATTCCAATGAGTCTCGAGCTCGAAAGAGAAAAACAAGAAAAAAAAAAAAATTAATTAAAAATTCATTTTTTTTAGGAAAAAAGATGAAAAGGTTAACATAAGTATGAGATAAGAGAAAATGAGTAAAAAAAAAAATATTTTCTTCATCTTGAAAAGTGGAAAACATTTTCTCTATTTTAGAAAACTCCTTTTTGCTGATGGAAAATGTTTTCCTTGATAGTTCATTTTTCAGGAAATGAATGTTAGAAAATCCGAAAAATACTTTTTTGGGAGATTGTATTTCGTGAAACAAATAGAGCCTTAATGGATTTGTAGTTTATTCTCGAGATAGACTCCCTTACACATTATTCATGTAGCAGTTCTTCCATTGAACTAAGTGATTCACCTGCTTTCAATGGACTGAGTGGAGATCATTTTTTGGATCAATCTTTTTAACTAAATTTGACACTTATTGGGCAGGAGACCCTCTTGATTATTACTTCACTACAGGCTACCGCTTCTTTTTAAGTAACTCACTTATCTTATAGCATAACAATAAATAGACCATCGTCGCTCCTTCTAGCATGAAAGCTGAATATCATACTTTTGCTACATCAAAATTACTGTATTTGTAATGGTTATTAGAGGACACATAAGTGTCATCTTAATGGCGGAATACTTATTTATTACGACAATTGGACCCAAAAAGCATATAATAATGTTTTTTTTTTATAATGAAAGCACCAAACATATTGAAGAAACTATTGTTTCACGTGTTATCACATGCTTCATGACATTGTGCATCTTGTCTCCACTTCTTCGGTTGATAAGACTGCTAATATATTCACACCAACCTGCAATTGACTTCTTCTATGTCTTTATATAAAGTAGATTCTTTAAATCTCCATTGATTTTGTATCTCTCAGAATTGTGCACTATGTTCATTTGATTATGCATATCGTCGAATGATTTTCATTGATCGTCATTGATATGTGTAATATTTTGTTATTTCAGATAGTCACTTCATAAAATTTATAAATAGATTACCATAATCTTCACTAAAGAAGATATTGAAATAATAAATCTCTTTCTTGCTTCATTATTATGTCGATATATCAACAATTCAATTGCTTCCGACGGACTAGTGGAGATTATTTTCGGTTTTGATCTTTTTAACTGAAAACGTTTTCTTTCGTCTTCGTCCACTGAATTTCATCAAGCAAGGAGCCCAATTTTTGATGAGCTTGAAAAGTTTTTCCTCCATGTATATGCATCTCGATGGAGATGCCATAAGCATCTGGAAAGACGAATTTCAATGTATATCTGCACATTCAAAGCTACTTAAAGTTTGAACACGAAGGATCAGAAGAAAGCTTGGATCCTTAAAGGTCTTGAAGAATGAAGAATTTTCAAGAATGGCGGGGCCAATTTTCTTTTTCTTTTTTAAACTATTTTTATAAATCGTTTTTCATTTGGTTTAGTTTTTGTGATGAATGATTGGTGAGGGAACATCTGTCCATAGAAGTAGAACCCTAGACAATTGATGGAATTAAGTGCCCTTAATTTTAGTAAAATTTTAAAAGAACTTTTTAGCATCTACGAACTAGATGAAACTTCATAAAATAAATATATAACCTTCATTAACTGGCAAAGCCATTTCAATCAATCTCCATCACGTTCGAAACCATTAACTAAAACAAGAAACTTCCCTGAGATTCACAAGCGAAAGCTAACAAACCAATGGCTCAACCATGCCCCTAGCTCATCCCGTACTTCACCAGATATTAGTAAATAGCAACTATAGCTACACTATATTAGGCATCTCACATCACCGCACAATTATTCGGGGGAGACTCAGATGGACGGTGATAACCATAAGAAGTATGCGGGGGCAGATATGATGGAACGGATGCGTTGTCGCGGATTAGGGGTGTCAATAACCGAACCAAACCGAAAACTGAACTAAACCGAACCGAAAAATTCAGTTTTTTCGGTTTGGTTTTCATTAAAAACAGAAATTTTTCAATTTGGTTCAATTTTTATTGGTTAATCGAACTGAACCGAACCAACAAATAAAAGTGGAGAAATATGAGTTTAACAGCAGGAAAAAAAAAGAAAAGAAAAAACCGAAAACCAAAGGTTAAAAATCGAAAACCGAAAACCGAAAAATCGAACCGAACCGAACCGAATCGAACCGAAATTTCGGTTCGGTTCGGTTTCGGTTCAGTTCATAAGATTTTTCTAACGGTTCGGTTCGGTTCGATTTTTCAAAAAAACCGAACCGAACCGAACCGTTGACACCCCTAGCAGACGTAGCTATTGACATTGTTGCGATAAGGGGCGAGCGATCGAACAAAATATAGACAGAAGAAGAAAAATAAATCGGACACCGGATTTACGTGGTTCAGTCGTAAAGACCTACGTCCACGGGGAGAGCAGCAGCGAATTTCACTATACATCAAACGATACAAGGAGATTACACACTCAAGTCACTCAAACACTCTCTCGGTGTTTTCCAAGCCCCAATTACACCCAATAACGCACCCGGTGTTTAGCCCCGAAATTCCTCGAAAATAATCTCTCAATCTCTCGAAGGAATTACACGCAAATCTTACCTCAAGATTTAATCGACTACAAACACTAAACTTCTTGGATGTAATTGCACGAACGAACCCACTTTCAAGCACTTGATATTTGGTGCTTCAAGTTTGCTTGCATCAACAACGGCGGAACAAGCACTCATGCGGCGCTTCAATATGTGGCTTCGCTGATCGTTGAACGTGCGGCTACGTATGTAGGGTTCGGCGGCAATTTTCAGAAGCACCCGATAAAAGAAGACCTGGAAAGATTGCTTTTATACGTGGGTGTGCAAGACGTGTGCAGGGACTCCATCTTTACGCCAAAGAAGGAAATCGTGCGCCCAACCTTGGGCCCACCTACGCTCCATACTTTGCTGAACGTGCGTGTGTGTGCCCAGAGTCAACACTTTGACTCTGGGCCCACTTATTCTCAATTCACGTACCCACCTATTCTCAATTCACGTACAGAGGCTTCATGCCAAAGGATTTCGGCAGAGCATGAGCTTCGGCAACTTCACTCCAAAGAGGAAAATTCCTCTTTTAATTATTTCCTCTTTTTGTAAATCCTTCGCGAGTCCACCGAAATTCCGCGTTTTAGCAAACGCTCAAACTCAAGTCATATTTAACAATCTCCACCTTGGCTCGACGTTTGAGCCAAATTACAATCGCTTCGAAAAAATTCAAATTCGGCTGCTACTTTCCCATAGCCCCCAATGGGCTCAACCGCCACAGATATTATTCAAGTCCAAGCCTCGCTTGAACTTCGCCATAACTGAGGACCTCATCAGAATACCAACTCCACATGCACCTTTAACTGCTCCGCAAGGATTTTCTGACACAACCTCCTTAACCACAGATAAAGCAAAACCATTGTTGCATCCATATCTATCAGGATATCGAAAACGTACCTTGTTAATTTTAGCAGTTACAGCAACTGTTGGCTCTACAGGCTCCACCTCGCTATGAGCACCATATGTGTCGATTACTTTGCTACTACTCGTACTCGTTACCTCAAGAGTTTCTGGTTGCAACTCCACCTCAAGCTGAACACCATCCAGATCCGTATTAACATTGCTATAATCACTCCTAGCCAGAAGTACTTGAGACTCATCAAGGGTAACTTCTCTGCTGTTAACAGGTGAATTTATATTTGGGCACCACAGCTGATCACCCCGCTCACCTTGTGCATAGCCATGGAATATGCACATTGCCCTCTCATCGAGCTTACCATCACTCACTCAAAAATAATACGGGCAATCAAACATTCTAAGAATAGAATAATCAGCAACGTTACCTGATAACACTTCTTCAGGAGCCTGCAATTCAATAGCAATTGATGGGGATCTATTCACCAGGTAGCTTACCGTACTTAGCACATCAGCCAGGAATCTCCTAGCCATACCAGCACTAGAGATAATTTTTCGGACCGTCTCTAATAATGTTTCGCTCATCAATTCTGCAAATTGTTGTGATTTATTGACACTAGTGCGGTGTTTCACTATGCCCTCTTTCATGCAGAATTTATTTGCCAGCTTCGAGCAAAACTCCATGCTATTGTCAGTCCACACATGCTTGATCGACTTATCAGTCTCCGTCTCGATCAAAGCTCTTGACTGCGAGATCCTGACACCAGCATCAAACTTGTGCCTTGGCACAAACACCCAGGTCTTCCTCGAGCAGTCAAAAGACTCTCGAACAGATGCATCCGACGTCTTCGTAGCGAAATTTATCACTGTCTCACCTTGAAGTTTATATAGGCCATCATGCTTGATTCCTTTCATTATCACTAGGGCACCTCGAACAACCTTCAAAACTCCACCTTTTAAAGAATATCTACAACCAGCTGAATCTAGGGCACCCAAGGAAATTAAGTTCTTTTTCAATTCTGGAACATGCCTCACTCCAGTCAATGTCCTCACGATACCATCATGCATTCTGATTTTAACATCACCAACACCCACAACATCGCACTCAGCGTTGTTCCCTAACTGGACTTTATCACTACCGTGCATCGATAAGTGATAAACCAATTTCTATTTGGTGTGACATGAAAAGAACAACCAGAATCCATAACCCATCCATCAAATGATGAATCATTAGTGACAGACAAGACATAATCGGCATTATTTGCTACGGCTGCAACATTATCTGCAGAATCAA
The DNA here is from genome assembly GCA_017140615.1 of Eucalyptus cladocalyx. Classification (NCBI taxonomy): domain Eukaryota; kingdom Viridiplantae; phylum Streptophyta; class Magnoliopsida; order Myrtales; family Myrtaceae; genus Eucalyptus; species Eucalyptus cladocalyx. Next base: position 20,387,514 of record CM029523.1, on the reverse strand, counting down.
CCATAATTCCCTTACCCTTCTCATTTTTCAGCTTAAGGCAATCTCTTCTAAGATGCCACCTCTTGCCACAGCTCCAACAAACAACATTAGCAGTTCTAGATTGACTACGTCTGTTCATATTAGTTCTACCATTACCCATACGTGTTACAGATCTTCCTCTATTTTCACCTACTAGAGCACTAGATACATATTCGCCAGATTCTCTTCTACGAATGTCCTCGCTCAGAATCAAATCTCGAACCCCATCAAACGTCAAACTTGTTGACCCAAAGGAATTACTAACGGCAGTAACGGTAGTATTCCAACTATCAGGCAATGAGGATAATAGAATCAAAGCACGTACCTCATCTTCAAAATCAATCTCAACGAACTCAATTGACTAACAATCACATTAAATTCATTAATATGATCAGCAACTGACGCACCTTCTTTCATCTTCAAGTTAAACAGACGTCGCATCAAACAGACCTTGTTGATCGCAGAGGGCTTCTCGTACATATCCGACAGGGCTTGCATCAAATTAGCAGTGGTCTTCTCCTTCAGGATGTTAAACGCGACGTTACGAGCCAACGTCAGCCGAATAACACCCATAGCTCGTCTATCCAGCAAATCCCAATCGGCTTGCTTCATCGTCTCGGTTTCTCCCCAAATAAAGGCAAGTGCAGATTCATCTGGTAAAGATAATCTTCAATCTGCATCTTCCAGAAACTAAAATCTTTCCCATCAAATCTGTTGATTTTCACTTTTAATTCTTCTGTCGCCATCGATTCGCTTCAACTCAGCCAAACCTAGCTCTGATACCACTTGTTGCGATAAGGGGCGAGCGATCGAATAAAATATAGACAGAAGAAGAAAAATAAATCGGACACCGGATTTACGTGGTTCAGTCGTAAAGACCTACGTCCACGGGGAGAGCAACAGCGAATTTCACTATACATCAAACGATACAAGGAGATTACACACTCAAGTCACTCAAACACTCTCTCGGTGTTTCCCAAGCCCCAATTACACCCAATAACGCACCCGGTGTTTAGCCCCGAAATTCCTCGAAAATAATCTCTCAATCTCTCGAAGGAATTACACGCAAATCTTACCTCAAGATTTAATCGACTACAAACACTAAACTTCTTGGATGTAATTGCACGAACGAACCCACTTTCAAGCACTTGATATTTGGTGCTTCAAGTTTGCTTGCATCAACAACGGCGGAACAAGCACTCATGCGGTGCTTCAATATGTGGCTTCGCTGATCGTTGAACGTGCGGCTACGTATGTAGGGTTCGGTGGCAATTTTCAGAAGCACCCGATAAAAGAAGACCTGGAAAGATTGCTTTTATACGTGGGTGTGCAAGACGTGTGCAGGGACTCCATCTTTATGCCAAAGAAGGAAATCGTGCGCCCAACCTTGGGCCCACCTACGCTCCATACTTTGCTGAACGTGCGTGTGTGCCCAGAGTCAACACTTTGACTCTGGGCCCACTTATTCTCAATTCACGTACCCACCTATTCTCAATTCACGTACAGAGGCTTCATGCCAAAGGATTTCGGCGGAGCATGAGCTTCGGCAGCTTCACTCCAAAGAGGAAAATTCCTCTTTTAATTATTTCCTCTTTTTGTAAATCCTTCGCGAGTCCACCGAAATTTCCTATTCTCAATTCACGTACAGAGGCTTCATGCCAAAGGATTTCGGCGGAGCATGAGCTTCGGCAGCTTCACTCCGAAGAGGAAAATTCCTCTTTTAATTATTTCCTCTTTTTGTAAATCCTTCGTGAGTCCACCGAAATTTCGCGTTTTAGCAAACGCTCAAACTCGAGTCATATTTAACAGACATTGTCAAGACTCCAAGAATAATATTGCCCCTGCTAGTGTGATAAGAATAATCATATTCCTGCTGGGGTGGTCGCGGGTACGATCTCACTCGCCCTTGATTGTAATCACCAAAATAGGCGAAGAGCGCCATGCCTGTAGCTTGCTCGCCATGGATCGTCTTCACCAGAATTGTGATAATGGTCGTCGCCTTGGCTGACGCTCGAGGATCTCCACCGAGACTCCACCGATGAGCTCTTCTCAAAGCTTTTCCGAGAACTCGCTCGTGACTGGGACTTGCTCGAGGATCTCCAGCTAACCGGGGATGTGGCAGCGTCTATTGGGACTTTGCCAGTGAGCTCACCGGTGACATGGCGGCGTCCCGATACCCGTTTCCCCTTGAGCACGTTCCATGCTTTGCTAAATGTGTTTTTCTTGCTCCTCGATCCCCCGTCATTGGATGACATTGTTATAACGCCCCGGGTCTCCATTGTACATATATTATCCGTTTTGGATACTAACTCCTCACGGCAAGAGGGACTCAAACCTTATAAGTTAGCCCAGGACTCCCACCCCCTCCTTAGGCACGTCTGGGGACCGAGGCGCGGACGCACCACCATCCCTCCTCCCCTCTCGTTAATTTATTCTTCTACTCTCCATAGAAGTAGTAGAATTGGCAGGAGCTTTCCTCAATTAGAGCTCCCGCTAATCCTCAAACAACCAAAAATTGGACGTATCGCCGCACATCGGCTATTGGCCACGGCTCACATCGCGCTACGCGACGTCGAGTGCTTCAGCCGAAGATACATTAGGGACACGGCCCAACACGCACGCCAGATTTCGATTTGCATTAGCTGGAACGATCGCACAATCTCGAGTGACAAAGCAGAATGGCGGGGGACAATCATGGATTAGCTAGCACGGACAAGCGCGCGGATGAGGTTGAGTTACCTGAGAGGAGAAGAACTTGGCGGAGATGGCGGTGAGAGCGGCCATGAATCCGGCGACGATGGCCCACGCGTAGCCTCTTCCGATCCGAATCTCCATCGCAGCCTCGCAGGTCGTCGAGATCTGTTATAGAATGGAAGATGATGAACGGTTTGCAACGGATGGGAAAATTTTCCCGGAGAAAGCTAGAGAGGGGAAGAAGGGTTTTCCCGGGAAAACGTGAGAGGAAGAAAATCAAGTCGGGTCGGGTGAACGGCGGGTCTCTCACGGCCCAAGATGAGGATCGATGGGCTTCATAAGGGTATGGGCTTTCAAAAATAAGAACAAATTTGACTTCTTTCTCCTGCTTCTTTCTATTTCCTCTTGTTTTTGCCCCCATATTTTGGGCTTTAGTATCTTTGGGATGCAACTTAAAAGATTTAATGAAGTATTTTTCATCAAATCTTGCTCTCACTTGATATTTTCTCAATGCGGGTGTGTCATAGGCACGTCATGCATTCACGATTAAAAAATAATCACTCCGAAAACAAAAAGTCTTAAGCTTTTCGCACTCAGAAAAATTTCTTGCCATCTCCCGTCCATTTAACAAAGTTGGTGCAGAAACAAGGAGAGGACAATGGGTGGACGGTAGAGTCGGCGGGCTTGGCAGTGATGGGGATCTTCAGCTCAAGGTTCCCCACCATAAGGTGCACAAAGAAATAGGGATCCATTGGCGGCAAGCTCATTGTTGGAGACTCCAATCGTGCCCTTTGCCATGGTCGGCAATGGCGATGGCTTGGGCTCGAGGTTGGAGAAGGAAAAAGGGGTCAAAAAGAAGGGGGAGAGAGAGAGTTGGAGAAGGGAAAAAGGGGTCAAGAGGAAGGGGGGAGAGATCATGACAGATAAGTGGGCTCACGTGGGACATGTGCCACAAGATGAATTGACTAATATTTTGTTAAATTGACATCAAAATTGTATACAATATTTTCTCCTTATGACCAAAGGCTCGCAAGGCAAGCCTCACCCAATCATCGACCCTAAATTTGGTAGTGATGATGCAGCATTAATGATTAGCCAACATATTATAACTCTGATCGGATTGAAAAAAAAAATATTACAAATCTTATGTCGTTCAGCCTTATATATGCTATGCATCTTGAGTTTGTTGCATCTTGAGCTTATATATACCATGTCATTCTCAATTAAAGTATCAAGATCGCAAGTTTGGGCACAGTGTCCTAGGTTTGCTCCTTGGGAGCCAATAGTTGGCTCTTGGTTGTGATTAGTATTGTTCATTGAGTTCTTTTTTTTTTTTTTTCAAATCATTCATTTTTTGTGGAATAAACCGATTGCAAGCACTATTTTATGATGCAATGTTTGCAATCCCCAAATCCACTATCCACTTTGATTTCTATCCCTATTTTCTCACCAAGAGCCCACTTACATATTTTCACCGTCAATTTCCAAACGGCTATCCACTTTCACCAAATCACTTGCATTTTCTTTTCATCCAATTTCAATTTCGGAAATCCAAGATTTAGCCCGTATTTCACACATCCCGACTAATTTCCATTGCGCAAGTCCTTTTATACAAAAATTAAAAGGTATCGGGAAATTAATGTCTCAAAACGGAAAACATTAAAATAAATATCTCTCCTTATCACAACTTGGCGCTCGCGTTCATTATTCTAGGGGGATGTATCCCAAGAAGATCCGACGTCCGATATTTGCCCCGGTCAAACCCACGGTTTTTGCCAGCTCTGTAAAGTGTGATGCTACTGGATAAGGTCCCAAACAACGTGCGCATTACATTTACATGGGCAGCACCAACTACCGCGACGACGACGACGAGATCCGACCAATCCCACGCCACCTCAGACGTGCGCCATGACGTCATTCTTCCCCTCCCCCACCAAAAACAATTTTAATTTAAGAACATCTGTTCCCCCTGTATTATGGTTACAAGGTCGCGTAAAGAAAGAGGGAAACACAAGTACTAAAAAGTAAAAACTAGAGAGATTTTATAAATAGATTAAGTCGGATATTAGTTGTCCATAGGTAAATAAAAAGATAAAAAAAGACCACCGACAAAATAAAATTATAAGAGGATCTCTCGATTCCTTCACATCTCCAATATAGATTTCCAAATTCGTTCGTCCCTCGAGCATCTCATGTATTTTCTTCTTTTATCGATTCATTAAAAAGGTCATTTCAGTTTTTTTATTAAAGAAAGAAATATAATCTTACACTTCCGAATGTGATTGGGCAATCGGGACACGCCTAAGCAAAATCCGTCCTAATAAATTACACCCAAAAAAAAAGATTCTGGGAATATTCGTTTTCCCGGCAGACCAATCGAAGCCCGCGAGCCTCCTCTATATAATCCCCTCCTCCCCTCCCTTCCCAACCTTCTTCGACCTCTCTCTGGTTCGCGCGTTCCGCCGCCGCCGCCGCCGCCGCCGCCAGCTAAGTTTACGTCCCCTCTCTCTCTCTCTGCTGTCTTTCCGCTGCGTTGTCGCCGTTTTCGTGTTCCCCTTCGTTGCGTTGGGCTGAGAATCGGAGGGTACTGGTTGAGCGCTTGTGGGAGATGGTCTAGGGTTTTTCAGATGTGGGAAACCGAGTTATGAACTACGCGATCCTCATGTTCCGGGTGCGGATCGTCCACTCCTTCTCGGTGGTGTTCCTCTACTGGTTCTACGTCTTCTCATGAACGCCCGTCTCTCTCTCCGATTGATCGCGATTCGTACCTCCCTTTGATTCCATCGGAATTCGTTGTTAACTCCCGGTACGCGGAGACCCTCTGATCGGTCGTTTTCTGAATCGAGTGATTGATTGCTCCCGGGGAAAGGCCCTCGAAAATGGGTTCGGTTCGGCGTCAGGCGAGCTCAGGATCCGATGGTGACCCGAGGCTCGGGGTGGCCGATGATGAAAGGAAGAGGAAGAGGATGGAGTCCAACAGGGAATCCGCCAGGCGCTCCCGGATGAGGAGGCAGAAGCAGCTGGGGGATTTGGTCGGAGAAGTGGGGCAACTGCAGCAGGCTAACGCTCAGCTCGTGGCGAGTATCAATGCGGCTGCGCATAAGTATGCCGAGGTCGAGTTGGCAAACAATGTCCTCAGGGCCCAGGCCATGGAACTTACCGACAGGCTCCGGTCCTTGAACTCGGTGCTTGAGATCGCGGAGGCGGTCAGTGGGCTCGCGTTTGATATTCCCGAGATACCCGACCCGTTGATGAAGCCCTGGCAGATCCCATGTCCGATACAACCCATAATGGCGTCCGCAGACCTGTTTGAGTGCTGATGTATCGATTGCTGTTGCAAATGTGGAATGAGCGCTTTGGATTTTAGTCTCTTTACCTCTGTGTTTGATGTGAATATTGTCCGATGTCTCTGATGTTCATACTTTGTCTTGTCGGCAGTGGGAAAATGTCGGTTTCGTGTCTGTTGACTGGATTGGCTCTCTTTTTTGTACAAGGGAGTGTCGTTTTTCACCTCATTAGCTTGTGAAATTTGCATGATGATGAATGGTTGTAACAAACCTATATTAGCAGTTTGTGGACAAAGACATGTTGCTATGCTGTATCCCCGTGCTTCTTTCAGTAGGATATGGATTTCTCAGTTTTTCATGCTAGGGCCAGGATACGACTTCTTCATTTCTTCCACGGTAATGCTGGGGACCTAGGGTATACAGATTGGTTTGTAAATTGCTATTCATCAAGTGATACGGTAAACTATGGAACTGTATTGAACAAGAGGGACGTTTTAGAACAATCTGATAGGAGTTCACCTCATGATTGTACATACTCATAACCTTCTTTGTTTTTGAGGTTCCGTTGGATCATCAGGTGGTTTTCTTGTTGTGCTCTGTTTGTGGCACAATCATGCACGACTTCATTCCTCGGGCACAAGTCTAGCCTAGTGTTCATGCTATGTTGTTCCTCAGTTGGACGAGTTAAGACCAGGAGATGCTATTTTTTAACTGCTCTGAAGATATTATGTTGCAAGATATGACTTGTGCCCTGTATCTTGTCTTGCAGTAGGTCTTTTTTCCCCAATCCGCATCCATCCAAGTTGCTGTTGTTACTTTGGTTAGATTAATGTTAGTGATATGATGATCACAATTCTTGTTGGTCTATATTCCAAATCATTTAGCAAGCTAGGTAGTTTTTCTGTGTCTTAGATGCTTTAACTCGCCTTCTCATTCAGCGAATGTGTGGGAGTTAAATCAGCATCAGCATCCACTGCTAGTTGTGCCAGTGTTGATTAGCATAATACACCACATCATTTCAAAAGAATTGTCTATAATGCGTAGCTACAAGGTTTCTGGACTAGTGCTCCATATTGAGAAATGACACCTTTACAGATTTTGAAGTTGGAATGAAGGTTATTTGATTCATCTTTCTCGATTATGTGATACATACAAATCAGAATGCTCGTCCTTATCTATACATACACAGCCACTTTTGATGTACATATGACGACTTCCACCTCGAACATGATAAATAAGTGAGACTTGTACATGATCCCAAATTTCACTTATCCAGCATATGTTATACCCTCCTATAGCACAAAACTGGTACACGCTTGCATGCAGGAGTCAATTTTGCTCTTTGCTTAAGTCTGCCCCTAGAGAATTAGAGGTCCTTGTGAAGAAGAGATGAACCACTCAACCGAAGAGAGAGAAGTATCACTGACACAATTCTCCAATCCCTCCTGATCCTGTATAGGCTATGAAGCTCAACTTAGGCCCGTTTGGTATAATCATAGTTGCAACCATTTGGTAACACATAGCAGCTAAAAGCTAGACAGGACAGCTTCATGGTTCCAAATGATAGCTTTGAGATGTTACCTTGCGAAAGCAGGAGTCAATTCTGCTCTTTGCTCAAGTCTGCCCCTAGAGAATTAGAGGTCCTTTTGAAGAAGAGATGAATCACTCGACCGAAGAGAGAAGTATCACTGACACAATTCTCCAATCCCTCCTGATCCTGTATAGGCTATGAAGCTCAACTTAGGCCCGTTTGGTATAATCATAGTTGCAACCATTTGGTAACACATAGCAGCTAAAAGCTAGACGGAATTCCAAATGATAGCTTTGAGATGTTACCTTGCGAAAGCAGAAGCATCCAGTTTTACGGTCGCAACTACCATCGAAAAGCTGTCAAACAATCTCTCCATAACCTACTCATCTCATGCCCATCATTAGTTTCAGATATGATCCTTTCTTCCAATGCTACAACATTGAACACCTGGGATGGACAACTACAGATCATGCGTTGGCTCCGTTTCACCTTGAATGGTTTGTTGTTTCTTCACTATGACAAGTATCAGCTTGCAAAAACGACAATTCAGCCAAACCATTAGGCGAGTACTTCTCACATGGTGTGTCGCTGTGTTACACTAAACTTTGCAATCGCATTGGAGTGCCTCTCTTGCACTTGCGCTCATTGAGAAACAATTTCTCGCAAGCTGCAAACCAACAATGAAATTTTGAAACTTCTAAATTGACCTTGATTCTTTCGTTTTCAGGAGTCGATAACTTGGCTTACTGACCGCATGAAAAATGGATTTGTTTTCCTTGCTGATTTCCACCATCTCATTGCCAATGCTGCTCCCGATCCTCATAATCCACTTGTCTTGTGAAGACTTAGCACCATTTTTTTTTTCCTCACCACAACCCTGTTACTAAAACTATCTCGATATTGTGGGAGAAGAATAGGTCCATCCAAAGCTGAATCCGACATCCACTATAGGTAACACTTAGTAGAAACCCAATATCACTACATAGGAGATCGTCAATAGAGAGCCCAAGTTCGACCTGTCAACAAATATAGTTGGACCAACATATGCTCAAAAAGCTTAAATCTATGAATCATGAGTCAACTAGGATATATTAACTACTTCATATCACATCAATTATTATCTCCTCTTACATGTGAGCTCAATGTTAAGTATACTTCCCCCTTAATCCAAGTATACAAACACGTTGCCACCAATCAACAATCGGCTTGGGAGCACATAGCAGAAGTCAAGGGAGAGCTAAAGTTCAAGCCTTTTAACATATCCAATTAGACCACTTTTACTCAAAAACTTAATGCAATGAGTTTTTGGCCAACTAAGATATTAACTATTTTACACCATAACAATCCCACTTCATTGGACTTTTTCTAACATAACTTATACATACATCTCGCTAACCGTGTATGCATCATGTATTTTTGGAACAATAGTTAGTCTAGCCCCATCTAGAAGCACTCCACTTGCTATGATTGAAAGACAAGTATCAACAACTAAAGGATACTCAAATCAAGCTAAAAGCTAGCAATACATTTCCAGCTTTATCTCCATCCACAAAAGCTCCTCAACAGTTAGTGCACATAAAACCGCTTAAGTTCCCTCGAAAGTAACGATATTCTCTCAAAATAGGGTAAATTACAATAGGTCCATATATTTTGATCGAATTGCATTTTTAGTCCTTCAGTTTGGATTTATTTGATGTCGTGATATAATTAGTGACAAAAGTGGATATGCCACTACAAAATGCCGGGTCACTTGCATCTATTAAACTGTTCAATTTTCACATTCTATGGATCAGAATTCCACGTGTAGGAAGGGAAATTGTTAAAACTGTACAACATTAGAGTGATGTTAAGCTGAAATGGACAAATAAAAATACAAAGCAAACAGAAATATAGTACATCCACGATACCACACTGTTCTGGCAAGTGGAATAGAGGTCAGTCGTGAGTCATGCCTATTCTTAAGAATTTATGTCTCCCTTGCAATATTATAAGGCTTTAGACAACAGAAAGCATCTGTCAATAAGAGCAAATTTACTCTCTATAACATGAGGATGTGCCACGAGGTTTGTGAAAAAATAATTTCATCTGGATAGCCTAATCAAGGCAAGGCCTTCTTCATATGGCCACGAATCTCTTTGCTCTATTTACATTAGTTAGCTCATGCACAAACAGTTCCATGAGTTGGCATTTGTAGGTGTTGACAATCGTGATATGAGTGAGATCTTAAAGCTGAAATAACTTGATGATGACAAAAAGTAACAATGAAATTATCATTTCCAGTGGAGAGTATAAAGACCGTGACAGATGCTCAGCTGAAGTATGGGAGTCTGATTCATATAGAGAGAATGGAGAAGGGGAAAAGCAGATGATCCAGCTAAATAACTCGGCAACCAATAAACAAATCATGCAGCCCGATAGTAGGAACAAGAATGGAAAGCTGGTGAAACTACAAATAATCTCCATTGTGGAGTGTTACCAGAGTGGCTTGCGGCAAATACAGTCAGATGGTACTGCTTGACCACAAAGCGACTGAAGCATGTTGTGAATACATAAATGGCTTACTTAGTGTAGGGTCAAGAGAGATACCCTAGAGAGATCTTGGTAAATGCAGGGCTCGTAAAGCAAGATATTCGATCATGTGATGAGCACATCTTCAATCACGATGCAGCGAATGTAAGAAACTAGGGGCCAATCTTTCCCTTTCTTGCGTTGGCATCTTTTCTCCAGAAAAGGACACCCATAGATAAATAGATTGGAAAGGGAGGATGACAAGCCCTCTGCTGGCATGGATCGAAGACTTCGGCAGTCAATTATGTGAAAGGTTTTGAGACAAGTGAGGTGGTGGAGCCCTAAGTTGTCCATTGATTTTAGATCCATATCATAAATCAACAGAGTGGTAAGAGAAGCAGGCAGAATTTGTTCCTCTTTTGGGAAGGAATGGAGCTTAGGACATTCGCCAATGAACAATTTTTCAAGGGAGCTCAGGCTATGAAGCCCTTTGGAGTTCAGGGATGTCAGATTCTCAAAGTTAAAGATATACAGAGAGGTAAGAGAGCTTGGCAGAAGCCCTATCTCAGGAAATGACTCTATATTTTTCTCCTGCTCAATGACAAAAGTTTTAAGAGAGCAGAGTGATTGAAGACCCCAATCCTTGCGGCCAGTGATGAGCTTGTCACAATTAGAGAGTGAAAGTGCAACCAACTTGGAGGGCAAACCCCGCTCGGGAAATGACTCAAGTTGTGGACATGAGGATATTTTCAGTGATCGAAGCGAAGGAAGGAGAGCCTGCATGTTTTCTGGCAGATACTTTAGATGATGACAGTCATTCAACTCTAATGAAGTGAGGCGTGGGGCAACCAATCCTCCCGCAGGGAAAGATCTAAATTCAGGGCAATCACTAATGTTCATCGAATGGAGAAGAAGTGGAGAACTGTCTGAATTTGAAAGATCTTCCAATTTTTGAATCTCCACTAACTGAATATTCTTAAGTGAGGGGAAAATTTCCAGAGGAAAGGATATAAGTGAATCGCAGCTCTGCTTCAAGTTTAGATATTGGAGAGATTCATGGCATCTGTGTATTGGCAACTCTATTTCATGACTGTCTTCAAGATTGAGTCTTGTCATGGTAGGAGGAAGAAACCTCAAGGGAAGGGTTGAAAGATTCTTGATTTCCATATCTTGTAACTCAGTGCCATTTAGGAGAGGCTCAACTCCAGAAACCTTTCCACAATCATCCAAATTGATCTTACGAAGAAGTGGTGCAAATGGTAGAGAAGACGTTAGCTGTGGACACTTTTCAATGTACAAGGCTGATAGAGAAGGGTGATGGCTGGGCAAACCTCCCCTCAACTCGGGGCAATTTCTAATACAAAGCTCCTGCAGATGTGCAAAGGCAAGACCACCTGTCTCTATTGCAAAAGAAGCCCACTCTTTCCAGCTGCACATGTCAGCAAATTCCAAGTACTTAAGTGACTGAAAAGGTATACAGTTACTACCATTGAATTCAGTACCCACACTTGTAACTCCATCAAATCCTTTGATTATCAACTTCTCCAGAGATGGTAGCTGTCCTAAAGGAGGCAATGACACACAGTGCTTGCAAGATTCAAGACGCATGACTGACATATTAGAGAATGAACCATGTCCCAGCCAATCAGAGAATGACTTACCACTATAGGATATAATGATAAGCTCTGTCAAGTTCCAATGAGGTTGCAGCTTGTCCAATACATTTAAGCAATTTTGCTGCATAATATTGTTATCAGAACCCCATTCCAGTACTAACTTTTTCAAGTACCTTTTTCCCTGCAAATCGACTATCTCTGCATCTCGGTAACTATCAACATTCTGCAAACCCTGTATGGAGAGTGTACCCATAAGATTCCCAAGCTCCCCTAGTTCCCTAACCCTGGTCCCACCGTTTTCAGCCACCACAAAATTAGTTAATGTCTGCAAATTCTTCAATCTGCTTATCCCCAACGGCATTCTCTTCAGGAATGTCCCCCTTATATCAAGATGACGCAGACAGGTTAGGCTACCCATGTTTCTTGGTAACTCAATGAGAGACTGACAGTAAGCAAGAATTAAGGTTTGCAAGTTGTACAGAGCAATAATTGAATCAGGCAATCTGCTTAGACTTCTATTATAAGAGAGATTCAAATAGCGTAGGTGCTTCAAACATCCAACTGAACTGGGCAACATAGAGAGTTTCTGATAATGAGACAAAGATAGCACCCTTAACCGACTCAAGGTCGGCAACAGAACATGCAGTACCTCATCAGTTAAGAAAAAGTACTCATTAGATGTCACGTGATCCACGTTTAGTGGCAGGAAAGTACGCAAATTCATTGCCCCGGCTAACACTCTGAATCTAGAAGCGACATCATATCGAGTTCTTACAAATGACAAATGGCGAGTGCTTGAGGACACCTGGTGTGAATTGACTCCGTCCAAGCTATAAAAAGATCGACCAGCTACATATCTTGCTAAGTCATTGACCAGTTCATGCATCCAGAAACTTGATTCAACGTCGCTTACTCTATGAAGCAAAGATCTAGACACTAGATCACAGAAGCACTGATCACCTACTTCCTCTAATGTCCTGCTGTCCTTAGGTTGTTTTATCAAGCCCTCAGCAATCCAAAGTAAGATTAGTTGGTCCTTCTCATATCTACAATCCTTTGGGAAGATTGAACAATAGGCAAAACATTGTTTCAGTTGTGGAGGAAGGTAATGATAACTTAACAACAATGCAGGGAGAATTTCATTCTTTCCAGGTGCCAAATCCCAAATGTCACTCTCTGCAATTATTTCCCACTTCCTGATATCAGACTCATAGCGTAACAAGCTACCTATAGTCTTCAATGCAAGAGGCAATCCATCACATCTCTTAACAATTCTTTGCCCAATATCTTCAAGTCTTGTGCGCGCCTCGATGTTATGCTCTTCAAATGCATGTTGTGCGAACAAGTCCCAACATTCCTTGTCTTGTAACTTCTGTAAATAGTATGTTGAGAAGGCACGAGCAACCAATGCGACGCCCTCATTTCTTGTTGTCACAATGATTTTGCTGCCTCTTGCTCCATAGCTAAAAGGAACTAGGAACGCATTCCAAATATTTGAGTCCTCATTCCAAACATCATCCAACAGCAATAGGAATTTCTTCCCTGTCAAGAAGTTCTTCAGTTGGAGCTGAAGCTGGTTGAGATTTTCCGTCTCCTTCTTGGAAGAGGAGAATTCCTCGAGAGCCGTCGCCGTCAGCTTGCAGATGTCGAATTGGTGGGACACACAAACCCACGACCTCAACTCGAAACTCCCCTTCACTGCACTATCGTTGAACACGAGCTGGGACAGCGTGGTCTTACCAACACCACCCATCCCAACTATGGCCATCACGCTGGTGTTCTTTTCACCCCGATCCGACAAGAGCAACTCGATCACCACCTCCCTGTCCTTCTCCCTCCCGAAAACTCCCGATTCCTCGACCAACGAAGTGGTCGGCAAAGCTCTAGGCGTCCTCTCGCGAATACCTTCCCTTAGGCCCAGCACTTCTCTCTGCTTCACCACGCTCTCCAATCTCTCCAGAACCTTCTCTAACTTATCCCCTAGTCCACTCGCACACGCGTCCGAAGCGAAGCTGCAGACCTTACAAGCGAGGGCCCGAGGCTCGAACCCAGCTTCTCGCTCCAGATCCTCGGCGGCGATCTCGTCGAACAGGTCGTCGGCGTCGTACACGGCGTCCTTGAGCTCGTCGAGCCACTTCCTGACGGAGTCGTTGGTCATCTGCTTCTCCTCCGCGTCGTCCAGCACGGCGTTCGCGGACCAGAGGGCGACCTCCAGCTTCTGCAGCAGCCTCCCCTTGCCGAGCTTGCGTGACCGGAAGAAGTCGACGACCTCGCGGGAGGCCATCCTGTCGAAGAGCACCTGGAGGAAAGCCGAGAGAAATGCTCCGCCGACAAGCGCCGTCGCCATGGGGAATTTTCAGGGTGCCTAGAGAAGCCGGAAGCGATTGGAGAGGAAGTGAAGACGATCGCCGACGGAAGAAGTGCCAATCTGTGAAGTCTTCTCCTTCGAAGATCGATGGTTGATCGCTTGGTTTACATTAGTCGCTTATGACGATGAGATCGGGACATGGACAGCGCCTGCTGGTCGGCCTGCATCGGCTGATGATGGGTCAACGCGATGCACCGTGTGGTTTTGACTTCTTTTTTTTTTAATGAAATACGGAAAGAAAAATCGCAGTAACGTTTTTTGAAACAGAAACGTTAGAAATCTTGATGCGAATGTCGACATGAGCACTTGCGTTCGGAAGACTTCTGAAGAAATGCGAAGTCATTTCCCCCTTTTGATTCAAGTTGCATTTGCTCGAGATAAATAATATTTGATCAAGCGGCCTTTTTAAGCGGGAGAGAGAGAGAGAGAGTACATTTTAGTTCAGTCCACGGGCAAGAATTACAACCTAAAATAAAATAAAGGAAAATTTCGAAAAATATCTTTGAAGTGTCTCATTTTCTTAAATAAAGGTCCAAAATAAACCTTATTTCAATAAGAATTTAAAGTGGCCTTGGTTGTTTTAAATAAGAGCATAATGTAGCCATTGTTGTTTCAAATAATGGTTTGACTTCGGCAGTTGTTGATCGACTATATTTTCCAACCAGTCAAGGAGTTTTCATCCAAATTTTCTTTTCTTTTTTTCTTCTTTTTTTCTTTGCTAGGGGTTAACGATCTTCTTTGTTAGGAATGGCTTGCAACTCGCTGGTTGTGAGCGAGGCCACCCTTACCTATGGCTGACGAGGTCATTGAGCCCTTGCAAATGGCCGCAAGGGGCAGCCTCCCCCAGGGCAAGGGTGGCCTCACCCAGGTGAGGTCGTTCCTCACCTATGGCCAACATGGGTGGCACTCGCCTAATTATGTGAGGGTGACCCTCACCAACCCTTTAGCCACTGGTGAAGAGGAAGAAGAGAAAGCCCTTATTTGAAATAGACATAATTACTTTAAGCTCTTATTTGAAATAAGCATAGTCATTTCAGGCTCTTATTTAAAACAAAATTCACTTAAATCCATTATTTGATAAAGTGATGACACTTCATGTGCTTATTTAAAATAAGGTCCACTTCAAACTCTTATTTAAAAAAAAATAGGAGCATTTAGAGCCTTTTTTTTGGAATTTTCCCTAAAATAAATAAAAGACCTACTTGCATTGAAATCAAGGGCAAAATAGTAATAATAATGGCACTTTGGGGTTGCATTCCTAGTTGCCCAATGGACAAAGAGGCCTAGCTCTAGGCTATGTCGAACGAATAATTTTTCAATTAAGATTCCATTCGTTTGGGGGAAAATGTGGTGTTTTTAAAAATTGTTTTTTGGGAAACCATTTTTCAAGAAGGTAGCCATATTTTGTAGTGTGCAGTTGAAATTTGAAAATAAATTATAAAATATTTTATGTTGTTCGGTAAGGAAAATGTTTTCCTCCACGTCCACGCACTCTTTTTCAATAATTTTTTTTTTTATTTTTAAAATTTTTTTAAATTATTTTTATATTTTTTCTTTCTTTTTATATTTTTCTTTTTAAATTAGCAAGGCTGCGTTTGTTTGTATTCTTTTTTTTTTGTTTTTAAAATTATTTCTTTCTTTTTATATTTTTCTTCTTTGATCAACCAAACGGAGAAACACTTTTTTTTTCTTTTTTCTTTATATTTTCTTGTTCTTTTTTCTTTTGGCCAGCAACTGGCCGAAGGTGAGCGCCGTCCCCGGCGCGAGGCCGACGCGCCGGCCCCGGCGAGCCGAGGCTCGCCATCCCCGGCGAGGCCGGCCTTGCGCCGGCCGGGCGAGCTCGATCTGGGCCCGGATCCGACGAGCTCGGCCTCGCCGGATCAAGGCGAGGCCGACCCTCGCCGGCCGGTCGCCGGCCAAAAGAAGAAAAAAATGAAAAAAAAAAAGAAAAAAAGGAAAAATAAGAAAAAATAGAAAAAATAAAAGAAATAAAAAAATTATCTAAATTTACCAAACATGTTTCGTTTATTTTTATTCCCGGAACAAGTTTACCAAACACGTTTTTTTGTTCAAAAAGACTTGCCAAATTTTTTCACAATGAGTCTCTAGCTCAAAAGGTGAGCTTAAGAAAAACAATGAGTCTCTAGCTCAAAAGAGAAAAACAAGAAAAAGAAAAGAAAAATAATTGAAAATTCGATTTTTTTATTAAATCAATATGAAAAGGTTAACATAGGTATGAGATAAGAGAAAATAAGTAAGAAAAATATTTTCTTAATCTTGAAAAGTGGAAAACATTTTCTCTGTTTTAGAAAACTCTTTTTTGTTGATGGAAAATATTTTCACAATTAGTTCATTTTTCAGGAAATGAATGTCGGAAAATCCAAAAAATAGTTTTCTTTGGCCCATTTGTTACATAAGCATGAGATAACTAGAAGGGAATGGAATTGCTTGAAGTGAATCAGAATAACGATTGATTTGAAGATCACCGCATTTGGTAATACATCGGAATTAGAACGTATGTAGTAATGGGTGAAATTTTATCGTTTTAAATTGCTATATAATAGTAAATTAGGTAAGTATGCTTGCCATATTATGTCCAAACTACAGTTACCAAATACGAGGCTTAGTGCACATGTCAATTTACCCTTGACTGTCAACTCATTCCCATGACTTATCGCTCATTTCCACTTTCCCACGTGTTCGCGAAAAATGCAGTAATGAAGCAATTTTTATTCCCCATTTTTATTTCCATTCCACCTCGCTCCAATCAACCAAACGATGCCAAGAAAGCTTCCATTCCCATTCCAGGGGTTTGATTCAAGATAATGCGGGGTTTCTCTAGGTGAGCTTTTCCGATTTTAGGCCTCTTTGCGTTATTATATCTATAGCACAATCTTGTATAGCTGAAATTAATAAAATTCTGAAGACATGTGTATGGACATGCATGCCCTTGTGGGCCAAGCATTTACTTATTTTTAAACCCCACCAAGATATGAAGAAAATATTGGCCACACAAGTTGTGCCAGCGCAATAAATTAAAAGCCCATCCATTGAGCGAAATGTGTCCCTAAAAAGCTTACTTGTCAAACTATTCTTCCTTTGTCTGTCTCCTCTCGCAGACTCGCACCTCCATTTCTCTTCTTCTTCTTTGCCATTTCTCCCTTCTTTTTTTCAATTACTTTCTTTCCCTCTGACCCGTGGCCAGTACTTAGCTATGGCAAGTGACCGGCCACAAGCCAAAGTCACCCTCACTGAATCTGACAAGGGGATTCGGCGAGGGTCAACTCTCCCGACTAGGGCGAGGGTCGCTTGCACTGAATCTAACAAGGACTAGGCCCTTGTCAGATCCGGAAGTTGTGGAGGGAGGGATGACTCGGAGCGTAGAAGATCTCAAGGATGCAGGGGCTTGGGGTCGTGAGTGATGACAATGAGCACAGGAGACTTGGGTTTCTTCTTGGATCCAAGGGCCACAGGGGCAGCGGACGATTTCAATGGTGGAGCTGCTGTCGATGGGGGAGGCGCAAAGGTCGAGCTCAAGTGAAGGAGAGGGCGGGTGAATGACGGTGTCGTGCCGCGTGCAAGTGAGGGGGTGGGTCGAAGGAGGAGAAGGGGTTTACGGAGGAGAGAGACCATCCGTGGCTTGCAAAAAGAATGAAGAAAGCAATGGAAAAAGAGAGAGAGGGTAAGGAGATGAACACATGTTGCTCAATGGATGAGCTTTCAATTTGTTGCCCTGGCACGACTTGCACAATCAATATTTTCTCCGAAAGAGAACGTGTAGTACCATTACACTGCAATTCGGACTCTTGGTGGAAATTTAGTTTCTCTCGGTCAACATCAAGTTCAGTAATACCTAAACAATTGCGCTATGAAAAAAAAATGTTGTGTATTTATTCTCTTTTTACTCTTTGTTTTTTTTTCACTTTCCATCCATCACAATTGATGAAACAATTATGGGGATCATTGTAATTATCAAATCGACTTATTAAAATGTTGCCTAAGTTTTGACCCAAAAAAAAAAAAAATTTGTTGTCTAAGTGATTCTACACAACCAATGAGTGATATCACACATTAAGGATTTGTTTCGTGTTTAGCATTCAACACAGCACATATTGATGATTTATATTAGAGTAATATTTTAAGCATCTTAAATTTTGATTGCTTCAATTTGGTAAATTTTCAGATTTGGTTATATTATCTAAAATTTTAAAATTCAGTTAGAATTTTAAATGCACTAATCTCCAAATAAAAGTTGACGGTCTGAGCACTCTTTGTATGGAAGGGGTGTGTCAATTTTTTTTCCATTTTTAATTCTTCAATTTATCATTTGTAATGATGTTTTGGCAATTTGTGTACTCTTACTTATATTTTAAAATAAAGGTACTTTGAGTACACATATTGATGTTTCGGTTTTCTGTAATTTTTTTACTAATTTATTGAGTTGACTTCATTTGAAATACCTATTTGTAACAAATATTAATTAAAAATTAAGAAAATTTATTGAGTTGACTTTATTTAAAATACCTATTATAACAAATATAAATTTAAAAAATTAGAAGATTTATTGAGTTGACTTTATTCGAAATACCTATTAGTAACAAATATCAATTATAAAATTTAGATGCATAGCAGTGAAAATTTCACTCCCACCACTCAAAATTGGGGCGCTATTCTGGAACATTAAGTTTGCATTTCATATAAATGAGTCAAAACGAGTTATATTGATTATTTTTTTAACCAAAATCGCATGGATCAATTAGGGTCTAATTATTTTTTAACCAATCCATCATTTGACAGCCCAAGTGCTACTTAGGAAGAGGGTTTCCTCGAGAAAGCGACTTGTGTGCTATCTTGAAACATGAATATTCTCAATTCAAGTGTGCTTTTTAGGACATATGTCGCTCAATGGATAAACTTTCAATTTATAAGCTGACACCACTTGTACATTTAATATTTTCTCTCAAAGAGAACATGTAGTAGCATTAGTGTCCGAGCCGAACACCTGGTGGAAACTTATGTTGCTCTCAATCAACAAGTTCAATTATATCTAAACAATCACACAATGAAAAAAAAAATTGTTGTGTGCATTTATTCTTTTTCACACTTTCCATCCATCACATATTTGATGAAATGATTATGGGGAATTACAATTATCAAATCTGCTTATTGAACTGTTACATAAATTTCGACCCAAGAAAAAATAATACCTAAGTGATTCTACACAATCAATGAGTGGTACCACACTTTCAGGTTTTGTTTCACGTTTAGCATTCAACACAACACATATTGATGATTTGTACTACAATAATATTTTAAGCATCTTCAATTTTGATAATTTGATTATATTATCTAAAATTTTAAAATTCAATTACACTTCTGCCATGAGTCTAGAATTTTAAATGCACTAATCTCAAAAAAGTTGGCGGTGTTTTCGTTTCCCCCCTCGCCCGAATTAAAAGAAAAGATTGAAAGGGCCTGAGCACTCTTTGTACGGAAGGGGTGTATCAATTTTTCCCATTTTTAATTCTTCAATTTATCGTTTGTAATGATGTTTTGGCAATTTTTGTATTCTTACTTTTATTTTAAAATAAATGTACTTTTAGTACTTATTCTATTTTAGTTGAGTTAAATTTTTTCAGTCTTTTGTAATTTTTTTTACTAATTTATTGAGTTGACTTCATTTGAAATATCTATTAGTAACAAATATTAATTAAAAATTAAGATGCATAACAGTGAAAATTTCACTTCCGTCGCTCAAAATTATGGCTCTATATTGGGACATTAACTTTGTATTTCATATAAATGAGTCAAAAAAAAAGTTATATAGGTCATTTTTTTTATCAAAATTACATGGATCAATTAGGGCTTAACCATTTTCAAACCAATCATTTGACAGCCCTGAGTACTACTTCGAAGAAGGTTTCCTCGAGAGAGCAACTTCATTTCAAAGGAACAGAAGGACGGGTATTGCAAGAAGCTGTTGAGTTTCCTTTTCAAACATTGAATTCGACGAAACTAATGACCCGAGATGCTTCCCCGAAAGCATTTTGGAAAAAGTGGAAAAAGAAAGAGAGGCAAAAAAGATTGCTCAGATTAAGTTCATATAAGGTGAAGAGCGAGAGTTTCTCTCTCATTGAGTCAATGGGACGGTCAAACCATCCTAAGATAATCATAAAGACATCCAACGGTGGACCCAAAAATGGAGAGTTTACTCTTCCTCTCTTGGTGTCGAATAGGCACCGCGTCAAAAAGACTAGTGCTAAAAAAGGAAAAAGAAAAAAAAAAAAGGACCGAAATAGCATAAATATTAAAAATAAAAAGGATTGAAATGATTTCAGAAAAGTAAAAAATGTTAGGGGCAATAAGGGGGCGGCTTCACGTCCGTGAGGGCAACTCGCCTAGAGATGGACGAAGGTAAGGTCCCTCGCAGCAGTGGGGCACCATTTGCTGGATAGACCCTCACTAGGGCCCAATGATGGTGATGGTTATTGCAATCGTGTGAGGGCTCACTGCCCTCGTTAGGACCTCGAGGAGGATTGCTAGCCCTTATCAGGACGATATCTACGCATGACAACGCTTCTATTTCGAGGAAAAGTTTTTTTTTATTTTTATTTCGGGGAATAATTTCTAAGTAAAAGAACCCGTTTAATAACTACACAAAATTTCTACTTGGAAATAGAAAAAAAATAGAAATGCGTTTGGTAACGCAATAATTTCTTTTTTGTATTTGTTCATTTTTTATTCTTGCTCATAAATCGCCGATCGACGCGACCACCGCCATCGCGCACGACGACCGCCCATCGACAACGGCGGACGGCCCTGCCGTGGGAGGGGGCGACCGATGGGCTCTACGATGGCGGTTGCCGATGACAATTAGCGGTGGGCAGTCGTGCAGTAGCAGCGGTGGTTGGCGGTGCCCAGTGTTGGGCGGTGGTGATGTCGGGCGGCGGCAACGGGGCGGTGATGGCCGGCGATGGGCAATGGGCAGCGTCGAGCGGCGGCGATGGCGTCAAGCGGCAAGCGACGGTCGATGGTGGCTTCGAGCGATTGGAGATGGCCGCAGTAAGAGAGAAAAAAAAAAAATGGCTTATTTCTAAAAATTATTACTAGAAACAAGAATCAACTTTTTTGCTTCTCAAAATTGTTCTCTTTTTTGCTTCTCAAAATTGTTATCGGGAACAAAAAATTAGAGAAATTGTTAGGGAACAAATGTTTTACCAAACAAGTTTATGTTTTTTTTTTTTGTTCGGAGAACAAAAAAAGAATAGAAATTGGGAGAAACATGAGCGTTACCATGCACTGCCTAAACCTCCCATCATTCCCCCATTCTTGAGCTCTCGTCTCTTTGCTGACTTCATCATTTTCTTTGTTTTTTGTTTTTCAAATTTGATGTTTATTTTTAAATTTTAATGATTTTTACTAATTTGCAGTGTCCTTCAATTTTGTGACATAACATTACCGAATAATTTTGTGTTGTATCAAAAAGGTTGAAATGACAATTAAGGGAAAAGTACTAATAAAATTTTAAACTTATTATATTAGTATCAATTCAATTCTAAATTTTTAGATTATATCAATTTAGTTATGAATTTTTTATATTTATGTCAATTGAGTTCAATCCGTTGATTTAAAAGTTAGCCATCTTATAAGACATGACTAGCGTCAATGTGGACAAATTTTAATTCTTTTTAAATATTATTTTTCCCCCTTTCATTTTGGCTAGTGAGGGCCAACAAGCCCTCCCGGCAGAAAGATTTTGTAGTTAACATCAACATTTGCATATTTGGAGCTCCCCTAGTGAAACATATATGTCCTTTGTAGGTATCATCACATTAAAGCTTGAACAAATGCACAATCATCAAGCATATTTTAATTAGACTAAATCGTGAATGTCATGTATGTCTCCACAGACACAAGTCTCTCATTCGATGATGAATGATTCACCGCAGTAGAGATGATGATCCAAAATGTTAAGTGGGCATATCATTCGCCAACGCTCCTAACAAACTACCAAAACAGGGAACTTCCCTATTTTTCCTTCTTCTTTTTTTAATTTTCCCTCTCTTTTGTTTTTTTCGTTCTTTTTTTCCTTTCCTTCCTGACACCGGCCCGACACGGGGTTTTGGTGATGGCTGATGACTGGCCAGAGGAAAGGCCAGGCGCGGTTCAAATATATATATATATATATATTTTGGTGCCTGGTGGGGGGAATCGGACTATTGAAAGAGGGCTTACGAACGGAGGAGCGAAGCGAAGCATCGGCGCACGCTGTCCGGTGATCATAGAGCAAGCTCGAGGGAAGAGGGAGAGATACGGACGGCTAGACGAGATAGACGATGGTAGTCAAATCTCCCTTTAGATTATGGTAGGAACGAGTTACGATCGCGGGCGGCGAAAAATTGGACCCGTGGTTGAATGGAGAGTCTTGAGAATGGGGTGGTCGCGAGCAATGGGCGACGGCAAACTTCGACCTCAACTCCTTCCGCGGATCGGGAGGATCCATCGGCGAAGAGACAGGATCGTACTTGGTGGTGGGATTGCCAACGCGATTTCGCGTCAGGATTCCACTTCGGTCGCCGCGGCGGCGAAGAAAATCGCGTCCTTCATAAACAAATTCGAGCTTAGAATCCTCCTCGAGGATTGCTCGAATTCAGGAGCGCGGTCCCCGCGGTCCCCTTAGTCGCCACAGCCCTTCTCCCTCCCTCCATGGCAACGAGAGTTGGTTGCGACCATGAGCAACCAATGGGAGAGTGATGACGGTAAGAGGAATGTACATAGGAAATGTTGTAATAAACAATGGAAATTTCTCCAGTAATTGTTCATTGATCATACACCAGATGCCATGACTGATTGATTCTTCCTAAATGACTAGTATGTACATAATCAAGTTAGATATCAGCAAACTTTTCGCTAGTGATTGTTCATCGACCAAACACCAGACGCCATGACTGATTGATTCTTCCTAAATAACTAATAGGCTCATAATGGAGTTAGATATCAAACTACTGAAATCACCAGCATCACTCACCTGACAGTGCGAGCATCTATATGTATCGCGTCCATATCAAATGGGACAGTGATGGTAGTAAAGGGGAGACAACGTCATGTACCCCATGGAGCCTCCGGTCTCGACCCTCCGAGCTTCCTCCGAAGCGAGCTTCCAAAGCCGCTCAATCTTGTGGCTTCTCTTGACCGATCACCGCCGACTCCTTTGGATGAGGAGCGCCACGAGCAGTACTAGCCATATGACGCAGAGGACGAGGGCCTCAATCAGGCCGATCCACACCATGGCCAACGCCTCGAGCTCGACTCACACAGCTTCCTCCGAAGCCAATCGCAGCAGCCGCTTCACCTCATGGCGCCTATCGTCCACTTGCTGGCCAGGGCCTCGATGAAGTCCGACGCCTCGACCGTTGTGTTAGTGAGTGAGAGAGAGAGAGAGAGAGAGAGCGTGTGCTGCTTTTATTACTCGGAATCGAAAGTAACTTTATAGTATAATGTTATTGGTAAATATTTGTTATTTTGCGTTATCGATTATTTAGCTAATTAATATCTATTTTAAATGTATAGCTTATGAATGGAAGATATCATGGAACAACAAAACAGATGAAGAGCATACCTGGCATCTAGACACGACAAGTCTCGTCTAGTGAATATGATGATGTTGGGTAAATATTTAATATTTAGGGTAACCACTCGCTATTCTTAATCGAGACCCATCTAATAAAAAACGATAGCTAGTTAGATAAAATTACCTTTTTTAACAAAAATAATACTAAAAGTGAAACTTAATGACACCCAAACTAAATCATCTATGCTACTACAAGAGATAAAAACCACTTCCTATTTGTAAGGAACCGCGATCTCCTTGTCCATTGGCATGCATGATCTCCTGGATTAACTAACCTATACTACCTCATTTAACACGCTTGTAAGTTAGTAATTCATTTTATTTTCAATATTTTCTAATCCCAAAATTTAAACTTTTTAAATCTTATAAACAACCCTTACGCAATGAAATGAATTCATACATAGAATATCTCATGTAGTTATTTCAGGAGGAAGGAAAATCAATATTTCATGCTAATTTCACGACAATAGATGGAAAAATACTAAAATGCTAAACAGAAAAGAAAACATAATTTGTTATTTTGCATCAGAAAACCAACCACAGCTTACACCCCCACATATTGCATGCGCTTCTTAATTTTACACAAAGCCACAGTAAACCCATTAAAGCTTCAACAAATAAAAAAAAGAAAAAAAAAAGAAAAAGGTCCATTCCACCAAGAAGAAGTTATTCATTCGAAAATAAAATCGACCAGAATATTATCTAAAAATTTCTGAACTCCTAGTTATCGTAAGTGCGGCACTCGTCGGTCTCCGGGTTGTCCTTGCAGAAGCTCTCGAGCGGGTCCGACTCCTTCTTCCGGTCCCGCGCGTGGCTCGCCGCCGCGCTCAGCTCCTCCACCTCGTCCCACGCCGCCGCGCACTCCCCGCTCACCGGGTTCTCGGAGCACGTCTCCTCCGCCTCCTTTATGCTCTCCGCCACCTTCCCCTCTATCTGCTCCGGCGCCGCCGCCGCCACCAGCCTCGCCCGCTGGGAGGCGCGGCGGCTCAGCCGCGGGAAGCCGAGGCTCTGCGGCTGAGGACGGGACGAGCGGAGCGGCCTGGCCGCGAGTCTAGGGGAGGAGATGTTCATGCCGGTGAGAGTCGCCATGATTTTCCGGTGGATTTTGGAGACGAAGGCACGACGGGGTGAAGATCGCAGAAGAGATCTGATGACGCGAAAAGGATTTAAATGGGGTTTTTCCAGGCGATTGGTGAACACACATTTCTTATCGGGTCAGAGCCATTCGCAGGCTGCCACGTGGTAGCGAGGCCAGATATTTTATGGGAACATTGCACCCACGGGTGGATAATCATTGCACCCGGTTTTAGACGTTGCATATAATTTGTAGGATGGGCGTAGTCCATACGCAAAAGGCACCTTTGTGTGAGCACCAGACTTTCAACTTGACAATTAGATCGAATATTATGACCCAAAAAAAAAAAAAAAAAATCAACCAAATTCTAAAAACTTAGAATAGGTCGTTTCTCGGATTGAACTGATTTTCAATTGGTCTTAAAGAAAACACTTTTGCACTTATAAATAGTCAAATCATAATTTTCGGCATAAAGAAACAATGATATAATCACATCACTAACATTTTATAATGAAATGATAGAACATTAAGATGATATTATAAAATTTTGATTTTTCTTGGATAAAATAAAAATTGAATTGTGAGTTTTGTTGGGAGCCAACCCATTCTAGCACCAATTATCCCTTGATGGTGACTTAGTTGCGAGTAACTAGTCTAATTAAGTTCATGTTATCGAGCATGACGCAAACTCATGTTCATGAGCTCTTGGCATAAACGTAAAGCCTTTCTTGAGTTATGATAATAGAAGGTGGTGTAATTTGGTCTTTTCAGCTAGTTTCCGATTTAAATTGAGAGTTTTAAATGCGGGGGATACAAAATGAGTGAAGTGCGAGTAGGATATCTGAAGAATTTTCAAGTACATGAGTCTTGATTTGCAATTCAAGAGAGAATGGCTGCACAACTCTTAAAATAAGCTTGATCAAAACAAGCGCCATTGGATCTCATTAGTAGAGAGGAACATGGTTCCCAAATATGTAATGTAAGTTCAATATTCAAAAATTAGGAAATCCGCTCCATATGGAATCTAGAACGAGTCTACGTTTTTTTTTTTTATGTCTTTAGGCAACTTGTAGTATTTCATTGCATTTGATGATGAATATGTAATATGAAACCATTGATTTGAATTTTCATTTTCGACAAATCTAGTATTGAGATTTTTACTTTATTAATATTTTATATTTTTCGTATGTCTAAATATAAGTTGTAGTCAATGGATTATAATAGTGAATAATAATTATTAGTGGTGATACTTCACCCTAATCTTTTTAATTATGGATAGACCATGAAACCCATGCTAAGGTAGGTTTCATGTTCTAGAGTTTGAATGGTAGGTTTTAGATTCAAAAAATTTGAAAAGTAGTTTTGATGGAAGGGTTCTAGGCAAAACCGCTCACCCCTACTTATTAGTTAATATGCTAGATTTTACTCGTAACTTTGGTCAATGTTTATGTCATATGTACGTATAAGAAGAAAATGACTACTTGCTCATTTTGACGTTGAACGGCATTTCAAGGGTGTTTGGTACAAATTCTCAGCAGCAATTGAAACAACGACAATATGTTTTAGATGTTTAACAATTATTTCCATTGGCAACACCATCGCCCTCGCATCACCTCATTGGAAGCTACCACCCAGCTTCATGGTGTAAGTGCTACTGTACGTTGGACTGCAATGACGCCTGCAGCCGATTATACTTATACAAAATCGATTTCCGGAAATCACAATTCTATAGAAAATTTGGTTGATGTGCCTTCAATAGTCTTTTTTAAGTAAGTTTAGGATACAAGCACATGGCTTTCGTTACTTGGTGATCCTAGAAGTACCTTGTAGGTACTGTGAAATAGTTAAGTTCGAGTTATTAACCGGTGCAGGTAGCCCTTCACTCAAAGTGGCTTGCGTGCACTATGTGCACCTTATGAAGTCTCAACATTATATAACTCAAAAAGGATGAGATAGAAATCTCTCAGACCCACCACGCCAATCAGGAGGGGGTGGCCTTTCTGTGGTCTTCGAATTCTTCGTACCTTGAAAATGGAAATCTTCACATCATGACGACATCATTCCTCAAAGCTTCGGTTCGTCAAAGGTCGAAACGAGCTCGGAACATATCACGTGGCGTCTGATACCACTTTTACGCAGCAACTCCAATTATGAAAAGGGCGCTGTAATCTTTTTGGAAAATTTATTCGAGGAACATTTAAAGCCCCATCACCTTTCGTCGCTACATTAAAAAAAAAAGTTGTCCTTTGAAAATTTTTCAAGAATCGCGCTTTTAAAATATGTTCTTTTTTGTTTTTTTGGGTAAAGGCCATGCACAGTTACTATCACAATCTCAGTGCATTTGTGGCTCTACGAAGGAGAATTTATTACATAGATTCTATCTATGGAGACTAATACTAGGGATAAGTATGGGTATAGAGTTGAACGGAAAGTCGGACTGAACTGATTCAATTTTCTATTCCTAAAAAAAAGTAGAATCAGCATTGTAACAGTTTGCTTATGATTCTTAAGTAAGAACCAAATCGGGAATTAATTATCTATGTTTTATGGATTGTTATTATTGCCATATATAATTTTTGTTATTGTGTTTATTTTCATCTTACTTATCTAAGAATTAAAAAAAAAAAGGAAGAAAATAAAAGAGATATTGGCTAGAAACTTGAAAGCTCTAACTCCTTATTTTTTATGCTTGAAAGCACATAAGTGATTGAGAACCCTTTATATGCATAAACAAGGCAATGCACGGGCCTTGTTATTGATTTGTCATCGACAAGTGGTGTGATCTTGTATTCGAAGATTGATGGTGAGACGTTCTCTTATAGGAGAATTAGAGATTTCTGTTTACAGAGGTTATTGACTCACTTTTATTGTTTTATCATTTAAGTGTGAGATGGATGAACCAACCCTATCGCCCGTTCGTCCCAGTCTTTCGATTGATATTATTACTACCGTGACAAATATAGTAAATTTAAAAAAGGACATCACTTATTAGAAAGATAGACATTAAATTGATTTACGTGATGAGCATATTTTAGATTTCATGATACTTAAGATAAGTTTTAAATTTCAAAATTTGGGAATCCATTTCGACAAGACAGGTTCCCAATCGGTTCCCATTGTAAAACCTAGAACTTGAGACGACTGTAGTACGGCTCACCTCTAACGAGCACCAATGGTAATCCTTGAACATGCGGACCCCGGTCTATGCAAACACCTTTTCATACCATTACCAAGCCACACGGAAGAATGCTACGCCGAGGTGCACCGGAACACCCCCGTTCGAAATAAAAAGATAACATTCCCCGTCTTCCATTTTCCACTTTTTCATTTCGATAGGAAGACAGATGCATCCTTTATTCGGCTCGCGCTCTGTGGACGGGATACCCTGCGCCTGATCCCACACTGCAACCACCCCTTTATTTTTTTTCCAACAGCGAAGACGAAAGGCGAAGACCATGGACATGGACCAGTCCTACTTCTAAAATCCCATCGATCCCACGCCCATTGAAATGATGCGTATTCCCAAAGTCTGCCACCTCCATCGCCTCTCCGTCCTCTCTCTCTTCCCTCTCTCTCCTCCCTCTTCCTCCTCGAGGCTCTGCAGGCTCTCGTCGCCCCGTGCGCCCGGCCGCCTGAGAACTCGCCCGGCCGCGCCGTCCCGGACGATCATGACCTCCTCCTCGCCGCTCCGCGGCCTGGTCCCCGTCGCCTCCGCCGCGGGCGATTCCGGTCTCGGCTATTACGAGGACGAAGGTAGCCGACGTGTCCCCGTCCGTTTGCTTTGTTTTGCTGTGTTCGGGTGGGTTGTGTGCTCTGGCGATCGATTGTTCTCGGAGTAGGTGCGTGCGATGAGAGTGAATCGCAGGTGGACTAGAGTCTTGTCGCTATTGATGGCGGAGATTTATGCGGAGGGGAGTTAGCCAAGATGGAAAGAAAATAGAGGCGTTCGGCGATTTAACTTTTCTGGAGCAGGTTCAAGTGAGGCTTCCGATGTCTTGTCTCTCGGATGGATCCTGATCAGTACGGCGTAGACAGTTTTTCTTGTGTGCTAGCTTATCTCCAGCTGCGGTCTTCATATCCAGTCGTTTGATAGAGTTTGAGTGTTACGCCGTCTCTGTCTGAGAGGCTAAAATAGTTAATTCCGGTCGCTCCTGTTAAATATTGAATTACTAGTAGGTCACTTATATTGAAAAAGTGTTGCCTCATAGTCTGTTAAGCTTGTTTGTTTGCATTCATCAATGAGAAGTACTTTAAAAAAATAACTCTCTGTCGAAGGGTGGACCAATGCTTGCTTCAACTTCTCTGATTTTCCGTTGGCATGCTGAAGTTTTCCCGTGAAACTAATTTTTGCGTTTTAGCCCTACTGTTTTCAATATTTGGAAGACAAAACTTTCCCCAGCATACACTCGACCGATCTTGGATTTAATTTTTTGGGGTTATTGTTGCTGCACAATTTCCAGTAGC
This sequence comes from Eucalyptus cladocalyx, assembly GCA_017140615.1. NCBI lineage: Eukaryota > Viridiplantae > Streptophyta > Magnoliopsida > Myrtales > Myrtaceae > Eucalyptus > Eucalyptus cladocalyx. The sequence goes on along the minus strand of CM029523.1, from coordinate 20,358,322 downwards.
AGAATACTCATTATGAATTACTGAATGCAGGTTCGGCTCTGGGTGGTGCATATCGTCTTCCTCCACCAGAAATTAGAGATATAGTTGATGCTCCGCCACTTCCCGCATTGTCGTTCTCCCCACAAAGGGATAAAATTCTGTTTTTGAAACGGAGAGCTTTACCACCTTTAGCTGAGCTTGCAAGACCGGAAGAGAAGCTGGCTGGCATCCGTATTGATGGAAAGTGCAACACCAGGAGTCGGATGTCATTTTATACTGGTATAGGGATTCATCAATTATTGCCTGATGGTAAATTAGGGCCAGAAAAAGAAGTACATGGGTTTCCTGATGGTGCAAAGATCAACTTTGTCACCTGGTCAAATGATGGTAGACATTTGTCCTTCAGCATCCGATTTGATGAGGAGGACAATAGTAGTAGTAAGCTTCAGCTTTGGGTTGCTGATGTGGAAACGGGGAAAGCCAGACCATTGTTTGAGTCACCTGACATACGCCTAAATGCTGTTTTTGACAATTTTGTTTGGATAGATGACTCCACCCTAGTAGTCTGCACAATACCCTTGGGCCGTGGAGAACCGCCAAGAAAACCTTTGGTTCCTGGTGGTCCAAAAATCCAGTCTAATGAGCAGAAGAGTGTCATTCAGGTTAGAACATTTCAAGACCTGCTGAAGGATGAATATGACGAAGATTTATTTGATTACTATGCCACGTCTCAACTTCTTTTGGTTACTTTGGATGGAAAAGCTAAGGAAATTGGTCCACCGGCTGTATATACCTCAATTGACCCCTCTCCAGATGGGAAATACCTTTTAATAACCTCAATTCATAGGCCATACTCTTTCACTGTACCTTGTGGAAGATTTCCCAAGAAAGTAGATGTATGGACTGCTAATGGACAATTTGTCAGAGAACTTTGTGATTTGGCCCTTGCAGAGGACATCCCAATTGCATTCAATAGTGTGCGCAAAGGGATGCGCTCAATCCAGTGGAGAGCTGATAAACCTTCTACCCTATATTGGTAATTGTCTGAAAATCTTTAGTGTTTTGTTCTGTTCCTTTTCTGTGTATTTTTTGTGCCAGTTTGATGATAATGATTCAGATCTTACTTTTGGTGGTGAGTATCGATGTATTTTTTGAAGAAATGTAAGGGCATATAAAATTGCATTAGTCATTTACTGTTAGCACTTGCATGGGAAGGTGAAAATTAGTGATAAGACTGCGAAGTTCCTGCATGCTGTCTGTCACAGAACTGATTAGAGAACCCGCAGCAAGTAGAAAGAGAGAAGGAGGAGAAAGAGAACGTAAAAGAAAGAAAGAGAGGGCTGTAGTTTTCTGTAATCACAGAAACCCTACACCCAGTATTTATATTGAATATAAATTGTATATAACAATAATATCCTTATGTAAGTAAAAAAGGAAATAAAATTCTGATAATAAAGGAAACTTAATAAAGTAACTTAACACTCCCCTCAAGCTGGAGCATATAGGTCGCCTATGCCCAGCTTGGAACAACCAGCAACAAAAAAGCAAGACGAAATAATGCTTTGGTAAACATATCGTAAACCGATCTCTAGAGGCAACGTAAGAAAGTAGCAACCAGCTTCTGCTTCACATCATATGCTTAGTTTGTTCTTGAAAAACATGATTGCTAGCAATATAAATAGCTGCTTGATTATCACATATCATATCAATAGGTTGATTAATCGAAAATCCAAGCTCCTGGAGAAGAGATTTCAACCACAACAATTCGGCCACAGCATGTGCCATAGCACGATATTCAGCCTCTTAGTTTGTTTCTTCCTATAGGTAGTAGAGCCCAATCAGCAATCGTAGTAGTAGTCATAGTAGTCGCAGTAATAGTAGCAGCAACGATAGTAGTAGTAGCAGCAGCAACAGTAGCAACCGCAGTAGTAGCGGTAACGGTAGTAGTAGCAGCAGTAGTAGCAGCAACGGTAGTAGTAGCAGCAGCAACAGTAGGCAGTAGCAGTAGCAGCAACGGTAGCAGTAGCAGCAGCAGTAGCAGTAGCAGCAACAACAACGTAGTAGCACCAGTAGTAGGAGCAGCAATGGTAGCAGCAACGGTAGTAGTAGCAGCAGCAATGGTAGCAGCAACGGTAGTAGTGGTAGTAGCAGCAGCAACAACGGTAGTAGTAGTAGCAGTAGCCGCAATAGTAGAAGCAACGGTAGTAGTAGGAGCAGCAGAAGTAATAGCAGCAGCAATAGCAACAACAGTAACAAGAGCAGCAATAGCAGCAGTAGGAGTCGTAGTAGTATCACTCATGATGATAATCTCAATATAATTATATGCTTGATGGAAACCAGCAAGACCAGTCAACCATAATCAATAAAGTACTCCGATTCTTGAATCCGCTGATTAGTAAGAGTTGTAATCCATGTTCACAAACCGAACCTGACAAATCTGATATCTTCCAATCTCATATGTATCAAGACTTGAAGAGAAAACAGAAAAAAATTACAGCTTTAGGTGGCTGTGCACCAACCCTAGGGGACTCTCAAACCAGCAATAGGATCAAGTAATCAGGTAATTAGACCTGCTCTGATACCATGTCACAGAACTGATTAGAGAACCCGCAGCAAGTAGAAAGAGAGAAAGAAGGAAGAGAGAAGGAGGAGAAAGAGAACGTAAAAGAAAGAAAGAGAGGGCTGTAGTTTTCTGTAATCACAGAAACCCTACACCCATTCTATTTATATTGAATATAAATTGTATATAACAATAATATCCTTATGTAAGTAAAAAAAGGAAATAAAATTCTGATAATAAAGGAAACTTAATAAAGTAACTTAACACTGTCTAAAATTATACATACGTTTTTTGCAGCTTTTCTTTCAGGAAGCCTGCTTCTCATGCGTATGCTTCTGATGATTGGTAGTTCTGCAAAGAACGGTAAATAATGGGGATCCAGTAGATATCAAATACAATGACATATTAGGAGAGTTCTTGGTCAATGCTTTTCGTTCTTAAATGTCCATGGTTCATTTCAGGGCTGCGAACTGTCCTCATTCTTTCACTTAAGGAGCACTGGTTACAGATTTTCTTGGATAGAAAGTGTCAAATTGATTAGCAACACTTCTTTGTAATTTTCTAAATATCCCTTCTTCTGAATGTTCTGATGTTTGGCTTATTATTGTGATAGATGGTGTGACTTTAGACAGAATAAATTGACGCATTATTACTAGTTTTTCTGTATGTATCTGTTTTTTAATTGATTTAAGGCATCTAGGGTGGAGACACAAGATGGGGGGGATGCAAAAGTCGAAGTTTCTCCACGAGATATAATTTACACACAACCAGCTGAACCACTTGAAGGTGATCAACCAGAAATCTTACACAAAGTGGATCTTCGATATGGGTATGAAATGTTTTTCCTCGAGATTGAAGTACTATTGGCAATAATTTCTTCCTGTTGCTTCAGGAGATTTGGACGCCTCTCTCCTTTTCTTGTTTTACTTGTATTTAATCTAGTTAGTTGAAAGTGATCAAGTCATGAATCATGGCTACATGATTTGCCAACCACCACAAAAGACCCAAATGGCTACTTGTGCCTTATGTTGTAAACATTGTAATATGGAGTTTTAATTTATTTCTGTTCAGAGGAGTTTCATGGTGCGATGATTCACTGGCTCTGGTTTATGAGTCTTGGTACAAGACACGGAGGACAAGATCCTGGGTTATTTCTCCTGGATCCAAGGACACAAATCCTCGTATACTATTTGATAGGTCATCTGAAGATGCGTACTCAGATCCTGGTTCTCCAATGCTTCGAAGAACGCCGGCTGGGACCTATGTCATTGCAAAAGTGAAGAAGGGAAACGATGAAGGCACTTATGTCCTATTGAATGGGAGTGGTGCAACACCAGAAGGAAATATCCCCTTTCTTGATTTGTTTGAAATGTAAGTTTCTGTAAGTCCACGATCTCCATTCTCCAGCAGGTTTTCTCCTTTTAGCTCTCAAGCATTGGCATTGTTTACTGACTCATGTTTGTTCAGAAATACTGGCAGCAAGGAACGAATATGGCAGAGTGACAAAGAAAAGTATTTTGAGACTGTTGTTGCTTTAATGTCCGATCAAAATGATGGGGACATTAGTCTTGATCAATTGAAGATCTTAACTTCGAAAGAGTCAAAAACTGAAAATACACAATACTACATTATGAGCTGGCCAGATAGGAAAGCATGCCAAATTACAGATTTTCCTCATCCGTATCCTCAATTGGCCTCTCTCAAGAAAGAGATGATACGATATCAGAGGAAGGATGGGGTTCAGCTTACAGCAACACTTTATCTGCCACCAAACTATGATCCATTAAAAGAGGGCCCTCTTCCCTGTCTAGTCTGGTCATACCCTGGAGAATTTAAAAGCAAAGATGCTGCTGGACAAGTCCGTGGTTCTCCTAATGAATTTGCTGGGATAGGTCCAACATCACCTCTTCTTTGGCTGGCTAGAAGGCATGGATTTCCATTGTTATTTTCCTTCTTTCCCATTTCTCTTTCAGTTTCCAGGCATCTGTATTAACTGATTTATGCAAATTTAGGAAGAGGTAAATAATTGTTTTAGGTTTTATCTCTTCTAGGTTTGCTATCTTATCGGGACCAACAATTCCAATCATTGGTGAGGGTGAAGAAGAGGCAAATGATAGGTAATGCAATGCTTTTCTGTTTGGAAAAAGTTAATCTTCATGTTCGAGAGTTTTCTCTGTACGATAAGCTAACAAAAGCCATTTCTTGGCAAGAAAATATAGGTCTTTAGAGACAGTTGTATTAGAGATATCTTGCTAGAATCAGATGGCTGTGAAGTTCTTTTCTCCGGATAGGATTTTCTTAAAGTTATACATCTATGAATGCATAACTCGTAGATGCTTCTAGTGGATTCTTTTTCTTGTTAGTCTTCGTCCTCCTTTGTGGCAAATGATTACTTGTGGTACTTTCTTCCATAGCCTTTTTGGCTGCTTTTATCCCCCACTCCTTTTTCTCCAGGTTCCTATTTTCATATAGTGTATTCTTTGGCGCACTAAAATCTAGTAAAAAGGTCAACCTTGAGAAGTTCTGTAGAATAAGTTGCTACCCTGTATCTCTTTGGCCTGTGCCTTTGCTTTTAAGTGAAAATGAATCTGAAAATTGTGAACGTTGTGCTTTTAAATGTGAAACGGTTGATTTTAGTGTAGTTTTACCTGCACTTTTATCATCTTTTGAGTAAAAGTTCCAAAAAGATTAGGACAAACTTCCAAATGCTCTATCCAACAGAAGCCACATGCTAAAACCAAAAGTCAAAAGCCATAGTGAAGAAGCCTGAGCCACCTCAAGTAGGCTCCTAGATTTCAACCAAAAAACCGTGCTATTAATAGCTTTAGATTATTTACATGTATCTATGTTTTGGCACAATTTGTTTGTCAGGTATGTGGAGCAATTGGTTGGAAGTGCAGAGGCTGCTGTCGAGGAAGTCATTCGTCGCGGAGTAAGCTCCTCTTCTCTTTTCAATCCAACAATTCTTGTAAATGAGATTATCTTGACAGGTTTCATTTAATATCATTTGCTGATTAAGGTTGCTCATCCAAACAAAATTGCTATTGGAGGACACTCATATGGAGCATTTATGACTGCAAACCTCCTTGCACATGCTCCTCATTTATTCTGTTGTGGAGTAGCTCGCTCTGGAGCTTACAACAGGACGCTCACACCTTTTGGTTTTCAGGTAGGACAATGGTTTGATTCTTATAGTATTTCTTGTTTGACTTGACCATGTGCCTTCTGAAGTTGCTTTTACTTATAAATGAGTGCTGACAAAGGGCACTGTGCCTCTGCCTCTTTGTTTGTATAGAATGAGGACAGAACTTTGTGGGAGGCTACTAATACTTATGTGGAGATGAGTCCTTTCATGTCGGCTCACAAAATTAAGAAACCAATCTTGCTTATCCATGGAGAAGAAGATAATAATTCAGGAACACTAACCATGCAGGTATGTATATATATATATGTTTCCAGGTCTAGTTTCAGGTTTATTTAAGGAAAAGGGTGCTGATTTCATATACAATTCTCTTGGGTGGTGTCTTTGTATTTATTTACCCTCTTATACTCTGTCTGTAACTGGTTTATTTCAGCACTGATTGATTTTTCTGATTACGAATGCAAAATCACTAACCTGCTAACCACTTTGATTTGCTTTTGTGTTTGTTGCAGTCGGACCGCTTTTTCAATGCTTTAAAGGGCCATGGTGCTCTTTGTCGCCTTGTAGTTCTTCCCTTTGAGAGCCATGGCTATGCTGCTCGTGAGAGCATCATGCATGTCTTGTGGGAAACTGATAGGTGGTTACAGAAGTACAGTGTATCAGCTGCTTCTGATGTAACTACAGATGTCAATTCTTGTAAAGATGCTGAAAGTAAAGGAGTGGTTGGTTCAGAAGTCAAAGTAGTTGGTGCTAGTGGTGGTGGTAACCCAGAGCTGGCTGATTTTGATCAGGATCAGTTAAAATGCATTCCAAGATCATCATTGTGGTACTTATTATGACACACTTCCATGGAGATATTCCAACATCATTCTATGTTAGGGTCATATCATCATGTTTATCATGTACTGCAACTTTTACTGAGGTTATCGTGAAAGGAATGATCAATATTTAATTAATCTTTTCTAGCATAACGGGCTTCAACTTTGCTAGAAGTATGTCTGTTGCCTTTGGTGAGGGTTTGTGCATGTCAAATGACCACAGAAGCACTGTTGTAGATATCATCATTTCTTTAGTGTTCTTTCCCCACTAGCCAAGATGTGAATGGCTAGTTTTGAACAGAGAGATTGGAACCTTTAGAGAGATTTACTTCGGAATCTAAGGCGTGCGTCTTTCTGAGCTTCATTTCACGTATAGACAAATATAATCATTTGGATTTTTTTGAATTAACTATGAATTAGCAGATCATGGATGCAGTAGCTTGTATGTACTCACCGTCTGAATTATTGTAACTTGCAGAGGAATGGAAGATGCACATAGAAGAAACTTGGATCGGCAGCTGTGTCTGTAAATGGTTTCTGAGCAGATCAGTCTCTTTCCTGAGGGGCAACGCCTACCTAATGATAGAAATGACTGCTTTGAGGATATTTGACTGGCAACGCTGCACTCAGAGAACTCCAGAATTCATTTGATTTCACCGCGAGTTGTCAATTGGTTCAGGTTGTACCTTCATGAGATATCTTGCATAAAATGCTGTGTAATTCACTATGGAGCACCAGTTGCAAAATGCAGAGATCTCCAATGCAGTAAAGCATGCTGCGGTTTGATTGAATGGCTTCATCTTTCAGTCAAAATAAATATCATGGAAGACCTGTGAGTTTTATCTGTCGATTGCTCGTGTAATTTACACAGTAATAATGGAATGCTCGAATTTCTACTTTGCTGCAGAGGGAATATATGTCATGGACAACTTCGGTATCGCTTTTTATGTTCTTGCTTTAGGATGGTTCTGTTCTGGCTTTGCTTTACTTTTGCCATTAAGTTTACCTTATTGTGCTATGTGGCAACTTCAAACTTGTTGCGACATCACCATGTTTAAAGTTCTTTACATGCACGCAAAATTACAGTTTTCATCACTGGTTGCAAGAATTACAAAGTGCTGCTGTTCATGACACAAATGGTCCCTTAACTTTTTATAGACATATTGAACAATTTAAAAGTTCAAGAACTGTATCATACATTGAGTTAAAGTTTAGGGATTATATTGAATACATTAAAGTTTAGAGATCATATTGCACATTAAGTCAAAATTCAGTGGGAGCAAGAAGAGGAAGAAACTATCCCATGATTGCCTTTTGAAAATTGGCCTTAGTGTTTTGTGATGCTTTATTGCTTTTGAAGTAGGTTGAATGTTCATTGGGAGATTTTGTAGATTTAACTTAGTTTGGGGATTTTTTTTGTTGGGAGTTCAGTACCTGGAGGCCACATGTGAGTCGTACCAATTATGTATCATGTTATTGAGTCATCCATAAATAAGAAAAAACCTACATTGAGCTGTTGATTTAATAGCAAAAAAGAAATAATCTCGAAACTTCATTAAAAACAAAGAAACCTAATTCAAATTTTGATTGGAAGGCCTGAATTGGCTTTCTATTCGTTGCGCACTGATTTTCTTTTTTGTTACCATTAATTGATATTTTAAACTAGATTTTGCATATACCAATTCGGCTAAGAAAGTATTTTACATATGACCAAAAATCGGTGCTTATCGAAGCACAAAATTTCTGTCCATTTGACCAGCTCAACAGATGAATGATAGTTCTCCTAGTCTTATTGGACAACGAGGTTTCATTTTCACTTCACGAACATGACGAGGCTAATGTGTTTGTCTTTATAGTCAAGCCACTAATGTACGAAAAACATGATTAGCAATAGCATAAAAGAAAGCAAGATGGATCTTCGTACTTTGGTTTATTTCCAAATTATTATGATCATTTTTACAATTACTATCATTTGATTAACTAACTGGGAGTTTAAAGTCAAACAAAAATCAGAATCTGTACATTAGCAAGCATGCACAGCGTGCACAAAACAGAGGGGGTGAGGGAAGTTCCTCAGCGGAATATGCCGAGCAACATCGAAAGAAACCTCATTCAAGAACCGCAATTTTGAGTCAACATTGACGATAATCATCATACAATACTTTACCAAAAAAACTTCAGAATGCCGGGGAGTGGAACTATGTAGCAATTAAAATTACAGCTACCTTTGGTAATGACGACATACTCCTTACAAATTGACTCTAATGTACAACTTATAGTCATGTTGAATCCATCAGCACGTGCGTAATAGACGGGATGCTATGATTGTTCCAATAGGTTCATTTGCATTCAAATTATGCAATCAAGCTAGAGAGAGGATCACATCCCTGGTATTCAACAATTTCCAAGGAGTAACAAGTGACATATGTGCCATTCAACTTCCACCTCATCCTCAATTGCCATGGGCTTCTCGGTTTTATCTCTCACTTTATTCTATTGTGTTTGGATAAATAACTATAGAGCTATTCAAAAGCACTGCTCACCTAAAAAAAAAAAATGCAAAACAACCCATGGATGTTGACACTCAAATTTTTGTTGGCCATTTAGGCATCCGTCCATTTTGCAAAAATAGTTTAAAAAGAAAGAAAGATAACAACAAAAATAATATAAACAAGAAAAATAGATAAAAAATAAAAATAAAATTATGTCTGGCCCAGTTGCTTTAGAAAAATTTCCGGCCCATCGGGCTTTAACCAATGAATTGGCCCAATTTTCCTCTTATTTTCCCTATCTTATTCCAGCCCAACCATTTTGCTTCCTCCAAGCCCGGCCCCTTCGCCCTCCTTCTCTGCACGCGCACTTTGGTGAGAACCGCGTCTGTGACGCAAGGAGGACACAGACGACTGTGGATGAGCGCCTGAAGTGTCTGTGAGCGAGAAAAAAGAGAACGGCTGAGTGACCGAAGCAAAGCCCGAGTCCTTCTAGAAGGCTTAAACTCGCGAAACCCCAAAAAACCGTCCAATCCAGAGTGCTTCGCCGGAGTTTCTTTGAATTTGGCCGGAAATAACTTCGAGTTTTTTCTGGTCGCCGGTTGCCGTATCTTTTCACGGCCGAGCGACGTAGATACTCTCGCTGAAGCTCTCCGCCGATCGACGACTTTGTGGAGTTCGGTCACCTTGATCTTCTGTTATCGGTCTCGGCCAGGTAAGGTGAGTTTCTTCTTTCTCGAGCATACTCTGCCTCGCCCCTGCTTTTGAGAACCCGAACTCGATCGGCGAGTTAATAAGTAAATCGCGATAATATGGGACCTGCTAACTGCAAATAGTGTTTATTTAAGCATAATTATGACGTAATTTGGCCCAGAATCACTTGGAAATCAAGCTGAGAAATCGTTTTCGAAATTGCATATAAAATGCTCGATGAAATGCCTCAACGAATTTAACTCTATAAAACCGATGTTTAGGATCTTTGATGTATGTTCAATTCGTTCTTATATTGATGTATTGTCCCCGACATCGTCATTATTTTTGAATTTTGGGTGGCGTAGATAGCATCATCTGAGTCGGCCTTGAACTTCTCGCCGGAAAATCCATACCCTGCCGGAGGAGCCCGCAGTTTGAGGCCCCCTTGTTAGTCCGTTTATCCTTCCAATGATACAAAGCATTTCTCAACGGTTAATTTTCAATGACATGAGCATTCTCTCTTATTCAGTCGTTGAAATTTGTGACTATGCTACAACGATACATATAACAACACGCATGCACTGTTAATCTATCCTTTTATATTCCCTTGGTGTCTTCGTCCTCCTGAGCTTCTATTTCTTAGATGGAATGTCTGGATTGAGAGGTAGTGCGTATTCCACGATATCGAGATTTAAACCCAGCACATCGGCATATGACCAAGTAAGGATGTCTTGGTATTCCTCGTTTACTTGACTGTTTTGTTTTGAAATTTTGTTTTGAAACAGGTCCAACAAAAAGGGAAGCCTATCATTAAAGAGCTCTGTGGTTTGTTCATGTCTACTTCTAAAATTTCAATTTGGTGCAAGAAAAACAGAGGATGTCAAATGGGAAAGATGAAGAAACTATTGAAAGATGGCGCCATCAGCAAGGACTTCAATTTTGCTTGCTTCCCCCTTACCCAAAATGGATTATTAGCTTAAATCCAAAATAAAATTAAGCAATCAAGAAATAAATCACATGGCCAAATTCAGCGGGAAATAAAAACAAAGGACAAAAAAAAAAAAAAAAAAACTCTTATCGAACAGGAGCAGAGCGTGATGAACTCCAAATAACAACATCTTTTCTCGAGTCATTCGAAATTAGCATCACCAAACTACTTCTATAGAGAAAGAGAGATAGAGTACTTACAGGGGAGGGAGGTAATTGGTTCATCTACCACTCGCCAGAAGTTCATTTTTCTGATTTACAGCGAGGAGTTGTGATATTGTACCAAATATTTCATCATAGTATATATATAGCATCGCCAATAATTATTAATAAAATCATTTTTTTTACATTGCAAAGTCCCAAAACTTATAAGTGTAATTGATATCATCAAACTTATAAAAGATTCTAAAATCTTTTCATCTCGTGGAAATGGGTAGTTTTTTTAAGAGGTCTGATTTGAATATGACGAGAAATGCTAAATGTGACATCTCTCAGTATTATTTGCAGCTTTATGCTGCTGGCGTGCTTTCATATGCCTTGAAAATAATTTCTTCAAGGATTGAATTGGGGAAAAAAATATAAATGAGGTCATTATTAACACCTATTTTTAGCGACTTAATTTAATTATTTATTGCAAAGCCCCCAAACAATAATAGCATCAACTTATTTCACATTTCCATCATAGATATTGGTAGCAATTTCATTTAATAGGAATAGGTCCACATAAATTACATTAGTATCGGATCAGTTGTGAGTAGCATTCGAAATTTTCCCTCTTTTCTTTTTTATTTTTAGAGGTAACTTTTACATTTTTGGGATGTAAGTAGAGGGTGTTTAATAACCACATTAAGTGCTGAAAATTATTATAACAGTGTGCTTGCCTCGATAGTTACCCTTCTTACATGAGAAGGGGGAGGTTGAGATAATCGATTTGAGAAAATTATTACTTACATTAGGTGTGTACTCTATTCCTCTCACAATGAGCACATACGAAGGTCTACTATAAGTGAAACTGGGTCAAATTATTCATGAGTTGTTTGAGCTTGGATTGATGATTGTTTGAGAAATGTTATCTAGTCAAGCTTTAACTCGAGCTACTCAAGCATATTGCAAATTAAAAGCTCGAGCTTGCCAATATTGGAAGCCTAATTCAAAAAAATTAATTATTAATAAAATTGAGTACTCCTCATCCACACACACGATATAAGTATATTGCCTTTTTATTCAAATCAAGCTCCAACATGAAATTAATACTTTGTTCATCCAAAGAACGTAAACCAAAGTAGGTCATTCATTCAAGATCAATCACTCAAGTACGTACACACTATTGCTCTATGAAATGAAACATAAGGAGAGCGATTCCAGACATATGATTGTATAATAAATGTACCCTTTTCAATTTTTGCATAATATATCCCATAATTTTTTAGTTTTTGTGAATCTTATAGAAAACATGAACAATAGTGGAACCTCTTTAATCCTATGTTAGCCCTTCTACAATAATATGTTAATATTAAATTGTGTTTATGCTTAAATGTGTTTTGTACATATTGTTTTATCATTGATTTATAGAATAACCCTCTCAAAGAGTGAGTTAAATTCAAGTAAACAATGATTATACTATAAACATTGATGAAATAGGGCCATGCGATTTGACTTAGTGGTTTGGAAGGGGCTTGTGGGCTTCACTTGCTACGAACCATTGCTCTAAGGTTGGGGCTTGGTTACGCTAATTATTTAATGAACACCTTTTTAGTACCGATTATCAATCTTTCAAAAATATTCCCATTTTATTATCATGAACCACTAAATGATGTCCATGTATGGATGTACAATCAATAAGTAACAAATCATAATTAATGCAATATAGGTAAAGTGAAAAAAAATAAACCCGATATGATGTTGGGTAATAAATATACATGGCTTCGTTATTGAGTCCTTGAACAAGAACCCTGTGAGCTAAATCCAATTTCATTCTAATTATAGGCTTTCAAATAAATATCACAACACAGATCAGATTTTGAGTAGTCATGTCACATCATTTGAATCTAAACTTTAATCGAATTAGTTTTTAGTCCCCTCTAATTGGTTTTCACCCGTAGAAAGAATTGTCAGAGTGGATATATTGAAGATTGAGATAGGAATTGTATTGACAAATTTATTTATGTTGAGAACGAGCACTTTTAGATTTCTTAGCCGGCTAAGAGTCTTTGGAATCGTACCATCGATGTTATTTGAAGATGTTGAGAAGACTTGAAGAGGAGAAGTTTCCACTCCAATGTCTTAAAAATTTGTATGGGACTGTGATTGGTGGATGTAATGGACAGAGGTATAATTCATGACCCGTGGATGCCTTAATTTTGGAAAACCTCTTTGGGATAATGCGCAATTACTTCGCTCAATTCCGTCCAACCCGTCCAAAATAGATCATCAGGAGAACTGCTCATTTCCAACCAAATGAAAAAAAAAGAAAAAAAGAGTGAAAGTAAAAATAAAAAGCAATAATCATTCGCATGCGGAAAAAAAAAAAAACATTATGTTTTTTGCATTCTCTTTTACACTTCCCACAAAGGTTGTGATTGTTTCCTTCACTAATCATTGCTTTGGTTTGTCTCCTGAGCTATAATGATGAGGACCCATCATTATACCATGCATTGTAATGTTATTTTTCATGGTCGTTGCCCATCTAGATTTGGACTGGAGTTGTGCCTCTAGATCTGGTTTCATTCCAAGCCTAGCTCATCCACGGCTCTTGGCCGACGCAAGGCTAGATATCCAACTTTGAGTAGGGCGTGCTTCGGTATGCCTACATCAAGAAGCTTGTCAATATCCCTGAAAACTGCGACGGCGATGTTGTCAATGTACAGGCGTGTGACAGAATCTCATTCACCCAACCTTGTTTGTCTGCCACGTACTCTTCTATTTTATAGGAATCCAAATCTCTCGACAGGCATTGAGTTTATCCTCCTTTAAAGCCCTCCAATTTTTGAGAATGTTAGTATCAACTTTTTCGATGATAAGTTCTTATGGACTTTGACAATTGATTTTGTGAAGACACTATTATTCCGTTGCCACCTTTGGAAGAGGTTGGATGACAGAGGTTGTTGTTGAGTAACATTACCGGGATGATTGTTTTAATTATCTCACTTGATACGTACATTCTACTAAGATTGCTTTTTTTATTTTTTATGTATAATTATCTATTTCGATGGTTTAGGTTTTCATTGATGCGAGCATCGTTATTGGCCACATGGTCCACTATATCTTTTCCAAGCTCTTACTTAGCAGGTGGCGTGTCACGCTATTTGTGAGAGCAATCTCTTTAGCCGTACTTGGTGTTGCGGTCTTCGCCATATAAGAATCTCCCCAGTGGATGCAGGAACGCTTGTTGGGTGCAGGGATTCCCAACTTTGAGTTGGAGACCATGCTTTGGTATGCTGACATCAAGAAAACTATTGACATCCTGAAAATTGCAACATAAATTTTGCAAGGAAGAACATGAGACAGCGAAGATGCATATTATGGTGTACTTATATGGGCATGGCTACGCAAGAGGATTGGAGTCCTCAATGGACTTCGGTTGGACATTGTTGTTAACTTTGGAATCACTATATATGTCTATCGATGGCTATAAAACAATCATATTTTTTCTTTAAATATTAATGGATTTATAACAATTTTCAAATAGTTTTCTCTCTTTCTTTACTATAATTAGTTATTTTGAACATAGTTAGAAAGTCATATGGATACATCAAAATCAGAATATTCTTATTTTTCTTTTCCTATTTTTCTTTTCTCTAGTAAGTTATACATACAATGTTTTTCTTGTGTCTCTCTCTTTTACTATAATTAGTTATTTTGAACGTAGTTAGAAAGTCATATGGATACATCAAAATCAGAATATTCTTATTTCTCTTTTCCTATTTTTTCTTCTCTCTAGTGAGTTATACATACAATGTTTTTCTTGTTTTATCCTATTGTCTAGTTTGGGATAAATGAGGTCTATTTTATCTTGGGAGGATAGTTGCTAGAGCCTTATGAACTGAGTTTCGTATTTCAAAATGCGAAATTACTATTAAAGACAGTGTTTGCATGCCTTAGACAATTGATTTTATTTTCTAATCTTTTTCAATATATTTCCAATTATTATTATTAATTTTATGTTATCTAATATTTTTCCAACTATAATTACTTTGTCAACTGTCATTGTCTCAATTCATCCTCTCTAATTCCCTCGCAATAGACCTTCGCATTTTAGTTCTCTTGCCACTGGATGCATTCATTGAAAAGTTGCCCATCTCTAGTGTCTTCAACATTATTATGAAGAAGAGAAGCCAAGCGTTGCACACGAAAAAGAAGGCAGCCCCACCAAGGGTGATTGACTTCTTCAACAATAAGAATGTCAATGTTATGATTGTATTCATCAATTGGTTGGCGACTAAGGCAATTGTGCATCCTTGCAAATGCAGTTTCAATGGGAATATTTTTGAAATGTAAACTGACATGATCGGCCCCATTCCCGCTGAGTAGGGGTTCACGTAGATGAATGAAGTGACACATATGTATTTCACGTCGCTTTGGTTGACATTCTTCCAGCTGCTTCGGTCAATGATGGTGAGGCACATACTAAAGAAGATGAGTGTGACAATCCTCCCGCTAATATTGCTTGGTAGTAGTCACCATCGCCTGACCTTATCCAGGAGGAAAGAGGCAACAAGGATGAATAATGTCTTTATAAAGTTGATTGCCATGGTTCATGAGGCATAGAAGGTGATGCCAACTTTCTAAAAAATTCTAGGATTATAGAGGAGGATAATGTCAATGCCACAGACTTGTCGAATAATTTGGATTCCAATAATGCAAAAGAGTACATGACGGACAAACAAAGTCGGGTCCCACCACACGCTTTTTGCAGTGTTATGTAACGATGATATTGTTAGTGTGCATAACATTGTAAAAAAGTGTATGGTGAGATTTCTTTCACCCAACCTTGTCCATCTAACTCGTACTCTTTTGCGCTATTGGGATCCAAATCACTCGACCGTTCTGTAGCATTGATAATATCCTCCTCTAGCCTTGAATTTTTGAGAAGGTTAACATCATATTCTTTGACAATGAACTCTCATGGACCATGATAATAAACTTTGTAAAGATATTATTTCTCATTGCCTTTTTCCTTCTTGACAAAGTCAAACGATGGTGGTTACTACCGAGCAACATTAGCGGGACGATTGTCACTCATCTCCCTTAATATGTGCCTAACTATCATTAACCAAAACGGCCTAAACATGTCAACCAAAGTGACATGAAATGCATATGCATCACCTAGTTCATCTATGTCGCCCCCCACTTAGTGGGAATGGGGCCTATCATTTCAGTTTATACCTCAAAAATATTCCCACTAAGGTTACATTTACAAGGATGCACAATTACTTTTGTTGCCAACCAACTAATAAGTGCAATCATAACATTGGCATTCTTACTATAAAGAATGCGATCACCCTCGGCGGGGTTGTCTTCTTATTCACATACAACACATGGTTTTTCTTCTTCATAATAATGTTTGAGACACTACAAGAAATGGGCCAATTTTTCGGTGAATACATCCATGAAAGTTTGCAACAAGAGAAATAGAAATGCGAAGGTTTATTGCGAGATAACGAGACGATGCATTGAGGCAATGACAATTAGTGGAGTAATTATAGTTTAAAAAATATTAGATAACATAAAAATAGTAGTAATAGTTGAAAATATATTTAAAAATATTTAAAAATAAAATCAATTGTATAAGGGATGCAAGCACTATCTTTAGGGCTAATTCTGCCTTTCGAAGAACGAAACTTGGTGCGTAAGGCTCTAGTGACTATCCCTCCAAGATAAAACATATCCTCTTCTATATTCCACACTGAATAATTGAAGAAGGAAACAAGGACATTGTGTGTATGACCCACCAAAGAAAAGAAAAGATGTGAAAAAATAAATAAGAATATTCTAATTTTGATGTATCTATAAAATTTCCAACCACGTTCAAAATAAATAATTATAATAAAAGAAAGAGAGAAGCGTTTGAAAACCGTTATAAATCTATTAATATTTAAAGAAGAATATGATTAAATCTAATGTCAAAAAGCCGTCATAAAACAGTTATAAAGCCGTTATACAACCATTAGAAAGTTATTGATTGTTGCAAAATCGTTACAAAAATTATGACTTTCATGACGGTCATAACTTCCAACAAATATTTAAAAAATATTGAGATATCCAATCATCCCCCACATATTTCAAAAAGTTTGAAAAGAAAAATTAGAATAATGCCAGATCATTGGAGATTAATGCATCGAAACTGGTGCTTGTTAAGTTATGAACCAGCCCTAAAGAGAATGAAATATAAATTACGAAATTATTTGTGACTTTGAAACTTATATGAACCAAGAATTTCTTTTTGTTATTATAATTTTCATTAATCACATTACACTCTCACAAAGTTTGTTGTTTAACATAGTTTTGTGCTAATAGGCCATGCGTGTGCTTAGTTTATTTATAGGTACTTTAGAGATTATCTCAAATAATTTGACCCAATTTCGTACTTATATAGGTGATTCTATCAAGTGTATTTTGCAATTAAATACATTACCAATAATAGCTATGAAATTCATTAAGAGCTTAGCTCAACATTTCTTTTCCTTGTAGTTCTACACTATTTTTTAGGGACAATAATTTTTAATAGTTCATCACTAGATCAACAAGTGACTTGTTATTGCCCATATGAACCTAATTCATGGGATCACCAATCACAAAAGTTGAGTTACCATCACTGTTGATTTTCTTAAACTGACTTGTCCCATTCCCCTTGATGTATAGTTAGGGATCAGTCATATCTACTTCTAACTTCATATAATTGGTGGACATAGTTCTATCTTTAAACAATTGTTTTACCCTGTTACATTTGAATTGGACATATCTCTTTTTATTGTTGATAATATCATTCATTACAATGACTATTGCTTCTTGGCAATCATAATGCCTAGACATAGAAGATGTCGGTTACATTCCCAAAGGAACATTTGTCAAGAGATTTCTTAACTATTTGACCTAAATTTCAAATGTGAGTACAAGAAGAATTTTCCTTTCCCATAGGACTTGAGTAGTTCTACCAAAAAATAAAAAATATTTTCTTCTCCTTCCCCAAGTAAAGCTAGAAGAATAAAACATTATTATTTTACATATATGCTTGGTAGGTCTACCACCCATTCTTTCACATTTGCCACAACATTGGCTAGGGAAATGACCACAACAATTTTATCACCTGCTTCAACCAAGTTGCCCTTTGATTTAGCAGGATTATCATATTCCCACAATTTTGTCTAGTTGATTTCAAAGTCACAATACCTTCACCAAGGTGAACACATATCCATTGGTGGATTTTGTCTCATCTGAATCTAAGATTCAATTAGCATCGCTATATCTTTTTTTATTTATTTTTTTTCATTTAAAAAAAGCGGGAAATCCATTACATAGGATGCCATTATTTATGGTTCCTTGAAAGGTGAAGGCTATGTCTCAAGCACTTCATAACACTAGGGACTACACAACTTATGAATCCATTTGCATAAAGACACTCTTAACTTGCAGCATGTGAGTGGATGCATGCAAACGCCACTTTAAAGTTAAAAAAACTAAACACACAACATATCTATAATGGGTGCAGCAAAGTATTTATTCCTCATAATTTTAACGACAATATTAGATCACATTGCTAGTATCGATGGTGCAGCAACACCCCCTTAATTGAAACTTAAGAAAAGGGGGGGGTCTAAACATGCTTAAAAAGTACCTAAAAACTATTGACATGTGAGCCCCTATATACGAACAAGTAAAATAGTCTTCATTTTAAGCCGAATTCGTCAGAATTCATGTTCAATGAAGGTCGTCCAATAAAGCCAAGCAATTGTCCGGCAGATGGAAAGCAAATTGTACATTGATAGTGATTTTTAAACATGCTTTGAACTCTAGAAAAGAGATCAGACAATACCCATAATCATGAGCATGTAAGAGAATAATCAAACTAACCATGTACGAGAATAATCAAACTAAACCGATTTCATTCAGATTCACATCTAATTGATAACACCCAACGTATTCTAGTCATAGTCAACATTCAATATGCTCGAGGCATTAGAGTATAATAATTCAACCAGAATCCCCTGCAAATTAAATTTAATTCCTCCGCAACATGACTATATGTTTACCAGCATGATCAATGTATTACCAAATCAAGATCAAATCACCGTCACAAATGCAAGTAAGAGATGAAGAGCTTCAAGAAATCATTTTCCTCTTCTTGTAGCTTCAAGCTACTGTTATTCATCTCCACAAATGCAAACAATAATAAGTAACATCAAAGCCTTTAAACCTCAAACACCAGCAAGCATTTGAAAAGAAGCAAGTGAGAACATCACCCCATCTAGATCACTCTAGATCATGCAGAGCCACTATCTCCACAATAAAGCAGACATCCAAGTGCTTGCCTTGTCGTGTTCAACAACTAATATATGGAACGATTGAGTGGGTATCTATGATGTTCCAATTTACCTCAAGTGAGGCAATCATGAGAAATAAGGGAAGCATTGCCTCATTTTCATTTCCACATATACAATCAACCAGAGCCTATGATTAGATCCAGCAAAATCCATACCAGAGTCTGGTAACCATCCTATATCATCAAACGAAAGAGAGAAGCTTTTGGCATGGACTTTGTCTTACCAAAAAAAAAAGGGTCAAAGAAGTTTTCGAATTGAAACTCCCTGAGCAGAAATCAAAACACCTCACATAGCCAGAAGTCAAAAAAATAAAAAATAAACTATAAACAAAACTCCGGCCAAGGCAAACCACCACAGGATGGAAACCCAGAACTAAGCAAATGAAAGCAATCAAATAGAACAAGCACCGAAAGATTACCGTTTAATGCATCATTATAAATCTCAATCAGAATACACCATATTAATTTATGTCTTGAAAGATTAAAGCAGTATTTGCTCTCTTCTGGAGGAAGAGGTAGAGGAGACAAGGATTTTACCCACCCCGCTGCCATGTCCATAGGACATGATATATGTGCATATGCACGGGTCTATCCATTAATTTACCAGGAACAGCCACTCTATGCAACCAAATATATGTGATCAATGTGCAGTCATTACATACATCGTCGTTCATAAGAGACCAACAACTTTTACCATAACAATTACACTATCCTTGACGAGGAAAAAATTAGAAACGCATACATTCGAAAAAAAGAATTCAATGTCAAGTGATTCCTCGATGTTAATCTCCCCTTAATTGATAATGTCGTTTTCCTGGATAACATCTACTTAAAATAATGTGGACAAGCATCGATCACCCATGCACTGAAAACTCGATGAAAATAATTTTTTTTTCCCTTTTATGGAATACCAGAACTTGTCTGCAACCTTCCACGTTAACAAGAAAGCTCAATGAAATTTGAATTTTACAGATCAGGCAGCAATCAAGTCGCGATGAACAAACAATCTCTGCCTCCCATCAATCGAACCCACAGACGAAACGACGCATCATCGATCCACAAGAACGACAAGATAAAAAAAGAAAAAAAGAATTGAAACCCTAACCTCAAGGAGAAGCTTGCTTTTCCTCCTTCGCAAGCAGAGGCCTCGTTGAAATTCTTGGAGGGATACTTGGCGATGACGCCACCGACCTCGAAGACCAAGTTCTCACCGCTCGACTTTATCCCGGTGCAACCACCACCTAAAGAAAGGTCCTGACCCGAATCTCGTCTAGCTCGGCAATCCGGCAAGGAGGAATCGACAAGGCCGGGACCTTATCGTTACTTCGTCGTCGGAAAGGATCGCGGCAAGGCTGATCGTCGTTGGTGCAGCGGTGGACAGCAGCCAGGTCACAGAACAGCAAAGGGCGGCGCCGATGAAGGGGCTCGGCCGCGGGAGGGTCGGTGGAGACTCCTCTCGCTTTTCTTTTGTGTCTATGAGCATGGAAATTGACTTTGTTTCCCAATAAACCATCCATCGCGAAGATCATGCCGATTGCGTCTCATGTGACCCAAAATCTCGTGATACGATCACAATTTTTAAAAATTTTCTTTTTGAAAAATTTCGGTTATTTTATCATGAGTGCATAGCTGGGCCGAATTGATAATCACCATAGACTTAGTCCAATTAATTCAATTAAGCTTAAAACTATTTGCTTAAGTCCATCCACCCGGTCCAATGATAATGCAATAGGCTCCTAATAAGTATATACAATTTAACTACATTTTTTTCTTGGAGTTAGGGTCGATCCCTAGTTTTCATATATAATAAATGATTTTATTTATTCTAATAATAAATATTTCTATCTATTATATAGAACAAATATTCCTTGGAACGCATTAAAAACCCTAGGTTCTGCGGGGCAAATGCATTAAAAAAAGGACCAATTTTAGCAAATGATGCCATTATAGTTTGTAGCGAACGCGCTTCGGGTAAAAATATATTGGTAGCTTATATGCCATGAGAAGACTAATAGTTGTGAAAATTTAGATGTCAACAATAGGAATTCATCAATTAATGCCTGATGGAGACTTAGGACTAGAAAAAAGAAGTATATGGGTTTCTTGATGGTCGCCTGGTCAAATGATGGTAAACATTTGTCCTTCGGCATTCGATTTGATGAGGAACGACAATAGTAGTAGTAAGCTTTAGCTTTGGGTTGCTGATGTGGAAACAAGGAAAGCCAGACCTTTGTTTAAGTCACCTGAGATATGCCTAAAAATGCTGTTTTGGACAACTTTGTCTGCACGATGCCCTTGGGCCGTGGAGAACCGCCGAGAAAACCTTCGGTTCCTGGCAAAATCCAGCCTAATGAGCAGAAGAATGTCATTCAGGTTATAACATTTCAAGACCTCCTGAAGGATGTATATGACGAAGATTTATTTGATTACTACGCCACGTCTCCACTTCTTTTTGTTACTTTGCATGGAAAAGCTAAGGACCATTTGTCAAAGAACTTTGTGATTTGGCCCTTGCAGAGGACATCCCAATTGCATTCAACAGTGCGCGTAAAGGGATGCGTTCAATCTAGTGGAGAGCTGATAAACCTTCTACCCTATACTGATAGTTGTCTGAAAATCTTTAGTGTTTTGTTTCTGTTCCTTTTCTGTGTATTTTTTTGTGCCAGTTTGATGATAATGATTCAGACCTTACTTTTGGTGGTGGGCATCGATGTATTTTTTAAATGTAAGTGCAAAAAACATTGCATTAGTCATTTACTGTTAGCACTCGCATGGGAAGGTGAACATTAGTAATAAGACTACCAAAGGCGGCCGTTCTTGGCGTGGTGCATCTCAGCTCGTGTCCTAACCTCGATTTCAATGGCAATTTCCTCATGGCGTCCTGACAGTGACAAGAGCTAGATCTCGAAAACATTTTCAAGACAGGGAGTATGAATTGGCGAAGGCCTGCTCGGGGACATGCTAATAAGTTAACATAGCAATCACATTATTATCATTGTAGTTTGCTACAAAAGACTTGAAAGATGCCAAAAATATTTTGGGCATGAAAATCATCGTGTATAGGAATAATAAGAAATTATGGTTGTTGCAAAAAAGCTATGTGAACAGAGTGTTAAATAGATTTAACATGAACAAAGTAAACCAGGTTGCAACTCCTTTATCAAGTCACCTCAAACTTGTCAAGAATATATATTTGAGCACTCAAGTTTTGAAAGATGAGATGGCGGTAGTTTCATATGCATTGGTGGTAGGGAGTTTGATGTATGCCATGGTAAGCACGATACCAGGCATTACATAGGCAGGAGAAGTTGTGAGTATAGTATTATAATGTAGTAAAATGGATATTAAGATATCTAGTAGGTACATCAAATTACTCTTTTTATTATGGTGGTTTATCTTTAGAGTTGTATGGTTATATAGATGTAGATCATTTAGATGATCGAGATATGGTAAGAATATCACTAGATATATATCCTTACAGTTACAGGTTCCACAGTCAGTTTGATATCTCAACTATAAAAGTAGTGATTTTGTTGACGATAGAAGTAGAGTACATGGCGATCACAAAAGCTTCCAAGAAAATTATGTGGTTACAATATTACATTGAGAAGTTACATCAAAAGCAGCAAGTTAGTACATTATGGAGTGATGATTGAAGTGAATTTAGAATAGAAAGATAATGAGTTAAAGTTACAAAAAATAGATGGCTCAAAGAATCTGATTGATATGTTGATCAAGTTAGTAGACAGAGAGAAGCATATTTTTTATACTATTATCATTAGTATCACTCCATGTTGATTGATGAGAAACATCGCAAAAGCACAAGTTTTTTAATTACTAGTTTTTGTAAGAAGATGGATGCAAAGTTGCTTTATGCATCGGGTATATTTGTCTTCAAGTGAGAGATTGTTGTAAATGAAGCCAATTTTTTTTAGGGGCCTTTTTGTCTTTTTCATTTTACTTGCTTTTAAGTTAAAAGTTACACCTTTATAAACGATAGCAAGAGGTTAGTCATCCAACGTTGAGATAGAAAATAGAGAGGAAATTAAAGGAGAAAAGAAAAAAGTAAGTTTCTTATTTGTAAGAGTTTTCAATCTCTATGTGTCATGCCCTGAACCTTGAGCACACGATCATCCCTCAGCAATCGATTAAATTGTGACGTCTCAGGACGCGTTGCCAACCCATTCTTTTTATCTTTCGACTAAACGCATGCGGAAACGACTTAAATAAATACCCAGTCAATCGATAAAATAAAGATAGTAAAACACAATAAACGATTTCCAAAAGCCGCATCTTCATTTATCCACTTGTTAACCCAAGGAGTTTAACATTTACAATAAAACGCAACTCCTACACAACATATGAGCAAAAAGGGTCGGAAAGGTCAAGATTAACTCGAGCTTCACTAATGGCAAGGCTAGCCAAAAAGTGTTGTATCTCGCACTCACCATAGCCGCACTTAGCAGTTCTCCACGCTACGGCCCTGAAAATTGTTAACAATAACGGGTGAGATAAAATTTCAGCGAGTCAACTTCATAAACCTCGATTAGGATGCAAATTCGCCTCGGAGGCAGCCTAATCATGCAACGGCATACAATCTTATCTTGTCTTGGCACACCCCTGCATATTAGCACGTCACATATCCCGTTATCAATATAATGAGTATAATCAATAATCATAACACATAACTCTCATGCACCAAGTATCCACACAAGTCTCGATTATAAGGTAAAACCCGTTTTTGTACGTCACATACCATGCCTAATAGTTTTACCCCATAATCAAGCGCAATACATCACAATCAATCATATGTGTTCCAATTATTACGACCTATCGGGCCATGGCTAACACACGAGTTTTGGCGGTCTTTTGGCATGACTGGGTATCGTCCTGCCCCATCGGGCATAGCATCGTCTAAAACCCCCACCTAGATGGCATTCTATAAAGGAGTATCGATTCAGCCTCAAGCGCGACTCGGCTTCCGGATCCTTGTTGGCATCGTCCCCAAACTCCCGTTG
Organism: Eucalyptus cladocalyx; assembly: GCA_017140615.1. Taxonomy (NCBI): domain Eukaryota; kingdom Viridiplantae; phylum Streptophyta; class Magnoliopsida; order Myrtales; family Myrtaceae; genus Eucalyptus; species Eucalyptus cladocalyx. The sequence continues at coordinate 20,334,097 of CM029523.1, read as the reverse complement.
GATGACGAGTTTAGTTAAATGATCACACAAGCACGCCAACACCCAAGCCAATTCTTATCTTCCGTCAATTAGCCTAGTGTAAAAGAGTTTGTGCTTAAACAACAAAATCTCAGAAAATCTTTACCTTTAAAATTCCAGTAAAATAATCGCACGTGGTCATGAGGCGATGAAGATGAGGGTGAGGGGAAGGGGAAGGTGCAGTGGTGTTGGTGGTGGGTGAAGCGACAACAAGCCAGAGGAAGGAAGAAGGAGAAGTGGAAGGGGAGGTTTGGCCGAGAGGTTGGGGGGAGGGGGAGGGGAGGAAAAGAAGACAAAGGGAGAAAGACAAAAAAAAGAAAAAGATGGGCTGCAACAGAAAATGAGGGGATGGCAGAGAGTTAGGCACATACATGATAAAATTTTTGGACAGAAATTGATTTTCAATTTATATTTCAAAAATTGAGAAGTTAAAAATTTTAGCTTCTGATTTATTCTTCAAATTTATTTATGGAATAGAAATTTGTCCAAAAATAGAAAAATCAAATTCAATTACCAAACGGATTTCTATTTCAAATCTATTATGAGGAATAGAGAAATAGAGAAGTAGAAATTTTATCATGCGTGCCCTTAGCATGTGGGGAGAAGGAGAGAGGGAGAAGAGAGAGAGAGAGAGAGAGAAAGGGAAAAGGAGGGATGGATGGCAGAAGGGGGGAAGAGAAATCACGTGGGAGAGAGGAGAAAGAGGAGAGAGAAGAAGACGACAAAGAACGGGGCCGGGGGAAGGGGGATGTCACAATCTAGTGGATTCGAAAAGTACTCTCACACGAAAATATAGCCCAAATTTGACTGAACTTCAATAACAAAATTTTTAGCATGCTCTTTTGATTCTGTTATTTTATTATTATATTCTATCTGATGTATTATTTGCCGGCGTCATTTTTCTGGTTTCATAACAATATAGCTGGTTGGTTGGCAAAAATTTTGCCACTAGTGAACTCAGGCTCTTAATGAAGTTTAGGTTGAGCCATTTCAATTATTTATTTAAGATAAGATGCATTCAGAACCCTCTTTTACAAAAATGGCCTCACTTCTTTGGCCGACCCCACGTTTGAAAAATTAAGACGCATTTGGTAACGTTTTTATTCCAGAAAATAATTTTTGAATAAAAATAATTTTTTTTTTGTTTTTGTTCCCGAAAACGATTTATGAATATAAAAACGCGCTTGATAACTGCAAAAAATTTCTATTTTAGGAATAGAAATATGTTTAGTAAACTTATATAATTTTATTATTTCTTTTAGTTTTTCAATATTTTTTATTATATTTTTCCTTTTTTTTTTTTCCTTCTTTCTCTTTGTGGCGGGTCGCCGGCCACGGCAGCGGCTAGCGACCGGTTGGGCGAGTTTCAATGAGCTCGCTGAAGCTTCGCCGTGCCACCACAAGGCTTGGCCTCGCTAGATCTGAGTAAGGACGAGGCCAAGCTCGCCTAGCCCAAGCGAGGTCGGCCTTGCCCTAACTTGGCGAGGCTGAGCCTCGCGTCGGCCGACAAGACTCGACTTTGCTTGGGCTGGGCGAGCTCGAGCTCGCCCAGATTTGGCAAGGCCGAGCTCGCCCAGCCAAGGTGAGGTCGAGTCTCGCCATGGCTTGGTGTCTCTAGGGACCGTTGACGCTCTAGCAAGGTCACTGGCCCTCTTTTGGCCGGTCACAATGCTGACCATGGCCAAGGCCGGTCACAAATGCTGACCGTGTCTTTGGGGACCGTTGACGCTCTAGTAAGGTCACTGGCCCTCTTTTGGCCGGTCACAATGCAGACCATGGCCAAGGCCGGTAACCAGCAGAAGAAGAAGAAGAAGAAGAAAGAGAAGAGTGAAAAATTGTTTTTCAAAATTGTTCCGGAAACAAGTAACGAGTTTTTTCAACTTTTTATTTCTTTTCAAATCTATTCTCGAAAACAAAAGTTTTATCAAACGCGATTCTGTTCTTTTCTGATTCCCGGAACAAAAGAACATAAATTTTTGTTTCAGGAAATAGAAACAAAAATAAACAGAGAAGTGCTGACTCATCCGAGAGGAGAGGGGTTCGAAACTTTCGCGCACCCATTGCGTGACTAAAGTGGAGTGCCATGGGAGGTGGACCCCGCACTAGTACTCCCCAGTTTACGCTGCCGGCTTCTCCAGGGTCAAAAAAAAAATAATAATAAAAGAAAAAAAAAAACTAAAAAAAAAAAACTAATCAAACAGGCCCTTACCAGCCAGCGCGCTTTCTAGCCCACGTAGAATCCAAGCGAATCCATGCTGAAACTCCCTTCTTCCGCAACGAAGAAGACGACGGACACGGTCTATTTAAACAGGCCGCCGATCCATCGAAATGATCATGCACCCTCAAACCCTGCCGCTTTCATCGCCTCCATCCTCTCTCTCCTCCTCCCTCCTCGAGACTCCGCAGGTCCTCGTCGCTCCGTGCGCCTGGCCGCCTGACGACTCCGCCGGCCGCGCCGTCCGGGACGATCATGGCCTCCTCGCCCGCCAGCTCCGCTGTGGCCGCCGAGAACGGCGGCGGCTCCGCTTCTGATGCCGCCGTGACCAGTGCCGGTCTCGGCTATTACGAGGACGAAGGTAGACCGACGTTGTCCGGAACTGAATTCTCGTCCGTTTGCTTTGTTTTACTACGTTCGAGTGGGTCGGTGCGTCCGATGAGAGCGAATTGCGTGTGGAATATGGTCTGATAGCTGTTGACGGCGGAGGTTTCGGAAGTTGAAATTGCGATCTGTGCAGGAGGAGAATTAGCCGAGGTGGGAAGAGGGTAGAGGCGTTCGCCAATTGTCTGTTTCGAACGGAAAGCTAATTCCATTCCATGCCTTTGGGTTTAGAGGAAGTGAGGTCTGAAGGATGTCGGCAGTTGACTGCGTTCAGTTCTACATCAAAACCTTGTAGTAGGGCTTAAGTCTAGTCTGTTGAGAAAAGATCAAGAAGAGCATTTTCCTTTGTTTCGGTTCTAGAGTCTAGGCTTGAGGACAATAGCCAAAGATTGGATTTTTCTTAACTCATTGAGTTGATAATAAGCTTACGAGTGAAAGGCGGTTGCCTAGACATCGAAGTGGCAAGAGCAAACTCTATTTGAGTACCGATCCACTATGTAGTACCAATCCATTTTGAGAGCTTTTTTTCTTCCCCTTTCCAGTAATATATCACATCATCAGTAGGTCACTTCAATTGAGAAAATGTTGCCTTGCAATATGTTAAGCTTGTTTGTTTGCATTTATCAATAAGAACTACTTAGAAATATTACTCTGTCGTAGAGTGGAACCATGCTAGCTTCAACCATCTGATTTTCTGTTGGCAGACTGAAGTTTCCCCTTGAAATTAATTATTTGCATTTTAGGCCTACTGTTTTTAACATTCTGAATACATAAATTTTTCTATCGTGTGCTCGAATGATCTTGGATTTAATTTTTTGGGGTTATTGTTGCTGTACAATTCCCAGTAGCAGAATACTCATTATGAATTACCTATTGCAGGTTCGGCACTGGGTGGCACATATCGTCTTCCTCCGCCAGAAATTAGAGATATAGTTGATGCTCCGCCACATCCCCTATTGTCGCTCTCCCCACAAGGAGATAAAATTCTGTTTTTAAAACGGAGAGCTTTACCCACTTTAGCTGAGCTTGCAAGACCAGAAGAGAAGCTGGCTGGCATCCGTATTGATGTTAAGTGCAGCACCAGGAGTCGGATATCATATTATACTGGTATGGGGATCCATCAGTTATTGCCCGATGATAACTTAGGGCCAGAAAAAGAAGTACATGGGTTTCCTGATGGTGCAAAGATCAACTTTGTCACCTGGTCAAATGATGGTAGACATTTGTCCTTCTGCATTCGACTTGATGAGGAAGACAATAGCAGTAGTAAGCTTCAGCTTTGGGTTGCTGATGTGAAAACAGGGAAAGCCAGACCATTGTTCGAGTCACCTGACATATGCCTAAATGCAGTTTTTGACAAATTTGTCTGGATAGATAACTCCACACTAGTAGTTTGCACAATACCCTTGGGCCGTGGAGATCTGCCAAAAAAACCTTTGGTTCCTGGAGGTCCTAAAGTCCAGTCAAATGAGCAGAAAAATGTCATTCAGGTTGAAACATTTCAAGACCTGCTGAAGGATGAATATGACAAAGATTTGTTTGATTACTATGCCAGGTCTCAACTTCTTTTGGTTACGTTGGATGGAAAAGCAAAGGAAATTGGTCCACCGGCTGTATATACCTCAATTGATCCCTCTCCAGATGGGAAGTACCTTTTAATAAGCTCAATTCATAGGCCATACTCTTTCGTTGTACCTTATGAAAGATTTCCCAAGAAAGTAGATGTATGGACTGCAGACGGACAATTTGTCAGAGAACTTTGTGATTTGGCCCTTGCAGAGGACATCCCAATTACATTCAATAGTGTGCGCAAAGGGATGCGCTCAATCCATTGGATAGCTGATAAACCTTCTAGCCTATACTGGTAATTGTCTGAAACTGTTTGGTGCTTCATTTCTGTTCCTTCTCTGGTTGCTTTTATGTCAGTTTGAGGATAAAAGAATTCACACCCTACTTTTGGGGGTCATTTTCATTCTATTTCGTGAAGAAATTTAGGGGCACATAAAATTGCATTAGGCATTCACTATTAGTGCTTGCATGGGGGTGGTGAAAATGAGTGATGAGACTGCCAAGTTCCTGCGTGTTGGGTATGATAGTACATGCCTTCTTTGCAGCATTTCTATCAGGAAGTCTGCTTCTCATGCATACGCTTCTGATGATTGGTAGTTCTGCAAAGAAGGGTAGATAATGGGGATCCAAATAAATAACAAACAGCGACATATTAGGATAGTTCTTGGTCAATGCTTTTCTTTCTTAAATGTCCATGGTTCATTGCAGGGCCAAGAACTTTCCACATTCTTTCACTTAAGGAGCACTGGTTACAGATATATTTGGATAAGATGTGTCAAGTTGATTAGCAAAAATTTCTGCATAATTTTCTAGATTTTCCTTTTGAATATTCTATCGGTTTATCATGATGACAATGTCATATACTGTGACTTTTGACGGAATTAGGTGATGCATTATTACTAGTTTATGTGCATGTAGCTTGTTTTTAATTGATTTAAGGCATATAGGGTGGAGACACAAGATGGGGGTGATGCCAAAGTCAAAGTTTCTCCGCGGGATATAATTTACAGACAACCAGCTGAACCACTTGAAGGTGAACAACCAGAAATCTTACACAAAGTGGATCTTCGATATGGGTATGAATTGTTTTTCCCTGAGATTGAAGTACTATTATTAGCAACAACTTCTTCCTGTCAGTTCAGGAGATTTGGCATGCCTCTTCCCTACTTTTGTTTCACTTGTATTTTATCTAGTTAGTTCGACATGATTAATTCATGAATGATGGCTAGTTGATTTGCCAATCAATGTAAAAGACTTGTGGCTACTCGCGCCTTATGTTGCAAAGATTGTAATGTGGAGTTTCTTATTGTTTCTGTTCAGAGGAGTTTCATGGTGTGATGATTCATTGGCTCTGGTTTATGAATCTTGGTACAAGACACGGAGAACGAGAACCTGGGTTATTTCTCCAGAATCCAAGGAGACATATCCTCGCATACTATTTGATAGGTCATCTGAAGATGTATACTCAGATCCTGGTTCTCCAATGCTTCGAAGAACACCAGCTGGGACACGTGTCATTGCAAAAGTGAAGAAGGAAAATGGTGAAGGCACTTATATCCTATTGAATGGGAGTGGTGCAACACCAGAAGGGAACATCCCCTTCCTTGATTTGTTTGACATGTAAGTTTCTATAAGTGCATAGTCCTCATTCTCCAGCAAGGTTTTTCTCTTAAGATCTCAACTGTTGGCATTGTTTTCTAACTCATGTTCGTTCAGAACCACGGGCAGCAAGGAACGAATATGGCAGAGTGACAAAGAAAAGTACTTCGAGACTGTTGTTGCTTTATTGTCCAATGAAAATGATGGGGACATTAGTCTTGATCAATTGAAGATCTTAACTTCAAAAGAGTCAAAAACTGAGAATAGACAGTACTATGTTATGAGCTGGCCAGATAAGAAAGCTTGTCAAATTACAAACTTCCCTCATCCCTATCCTCAGTTGGCCTCCCTCCAGAAAGAGATGATACGATACCAGAGGAAGGATGGGGTTCAACTTACAGCAACACTTTATCTGCCACCGAACTATGATCTATCAAAAGAGGGTCCTCTTCCCTGTGTGGTCTGGGCATATCCTGGAGAATTTAAAAGCAAAGATGCTGCTGGACAAGTCCGTGGTTCTCCTAATGAATTTGCTGGGATGTTTCCGACATCACCTCTTCTTTGGCTGGCTAGAAGGCATGGATTTCCATTGTCATTTTCCTTCTTTTCGCATTCCTTTTTCAGTTTCCTGGCACCTGTGTTGATTGATATATGCAAATTTAGGGACTGGTGAAGAATTCTTATAGGTTTTATCTCTTCTAGGTTTGCTATCTTGTCAGAACCAACAATTCCGATCATTGGTGAGGGCGAAGAAGAGGCAAATGACAGGTAAAGCAATCTTTTTCTGTTTGCATAAAGTTAATCTTCATGTTCGAGAGTTTCCTCTGTGCGATAAGCTGACAAAAGCCATTCTAGGCAAAATTTTATAGGTCTTTTGAGACAGTATTAGAGATGTTTGGCTAAAATTAGATGGTTGCGGAGTTCTTAGCTCTAAATCTGATTTGCTTAAAATTAAGTTATTGGTCTCTGGATGCATAACTCTTAAATTCTTCTAGTGGATGCTTCTCCTCACTAGTCTATTGTCTCCTTCATGGCAAATGTTTACTTGTGGTACTTTTCTACATAGCCTGTTAAGGTACTTTTATCCCTCACTCCTTATACTCCTGGTTCTAATTTTCATGTAGCGTATGTTTTATTGTTAAAATCTAGTAAAACAGTCAACCTTGGGAAATTGTGTAAGAATAGGTTGCTACCCTGTATCTCTTTGGCTCACGCCTTTGCTTTTTAGTGAAAATGAATATGCAAATTGTGAACATCGTGCTTTTAAATGTGAAATGGTTGGTTTTAGTATAGTTTTATCTGTACATTTGACATTAGTTGAGCATAAGTTCCAAAAAGGTTTAGGACGAACTTTCAAACACTCTAGCCAATAGAAGCCACATGCTAAAACTAAAAGTCAAAAGCCATAGCCACAAAGCCGGAGCCACCCCAAATAAACTCCTAGACTTGACCAAAAAAGCTGTGCTATTAATGGCTTTAGATTTTACATGTTTATATATCCTTTGGCTCAATTCCTTGGTTAGGTATGTGGAGCAATTAGTTGCAAGTGCAGAGGCCGCTGTGGAGGAAGTAATCCGTCGCGGAGTAAGTTCCTTTTCTCTTTTCAATTTACACAATTCTTGTTGATGAGATTATTTTAACAGGTTTCATTTATATCATTTGCTGATTAAGGTTGCTCATCCCAACAAAATTGCTATTAGTGGGCACTCATATGGAGCATTTATGACTGCAAACCTCCTTGCACATGCCCCTCAGTTATTCTGTTGCGGGGTAGCTCGGTCTGGAGCTTACAACAGGACACTCACACCTTTTGGTTTTCAGGTAGGCCAGTGGTTGGATTCTCAAAGTATTTCTTGTCTGACTTGACCTCGTGTCTTCTGAAGTTGCTTTTTCTTACTTATGTTTGAGCCCTGACAATTGGCACTGTGCCTCTTTGTTGTATAGAATGAGGAGAGAACTTTGTGGGAGGCTACTAATACATATGTGGAGATGAGTGCTTTCATGTCAGCTCATAAAATAAAGAAACCAATCTTGCTTATTCATGGAGAAGAAGACGATAACTCAGGAACACTACCCATGTAGGTATGTGTGTGTGTGTGTGGGAGGCTACTAATACATATGCGTGTGTGTATATATGTTTCCGGGTCTAGTTTCAGGTTTATTTAAGGAAAAGGGTGCAGATTTTATATACAATACTCTTGGGTGGTGTCATTGTATTTTCTTACCCTCTTATACTCTCTTCATAACTGGTTTATTTCAGCACTGATCGGTTTTTCTGATTATAATTGCAAAATCACTAACCTGCTCGCCACTTTGATTTGCATTTGTATTTGTTGCAGTCGGAACGTTTTTTCAATGCTTTAAAGGGTCATGGTGCTCTTTGTCGCCTTGTAGTTCTTCCATTTGAGAGCCATGGCTATGCTGCTCGCGAGAGCGTCATGCATGTCCTATGGGAAACTGATAGGTGGTTACATAAGTACTGTGCCTCAAATGCTTCTGAAGTAACTGCAGATCTCAATTCTTATAAAGATGATGAAAGTAAAGGAGCGGTGGGTTCAGAAGCCAAAGTAGTTGCTGCAAGTGGTGGTGGTAACCTAGAGCTGGCTGATTCTGATCAGCACTGTGGTACTTACTACATGCTTCCATGGAAATATTCCAGCATCATTCTACATTAGGGTCGTATCTACATGTATATTACGTATGAAGTACTGCCACATTTACTGAGTTTATGGTGAAAGGAACGAATAATACCTACCTAATAAATTCTAGCATTATGTGCTCCAACTTTGCTAGAAGTACGTCTGTTGTCTTTTGCTAAGGGTTTGTGCATACTAAATGATTGCAGAAGCACTGATTAAGAATTCCCCATTTCTTCTGTGTTCTTTTCCCACTTGTCACAGATATGCTAATGGCCCCTTAATTTCTTTTCCCTTTGTTTTGAACTGAGTAGTTTTGGAACCTTCATGTAGTTTCACTCTGATATCTATGGTGTGTCTTTCCGAGCTTCATTTGTCAGTCATATTGATTTTCTGAAATAACATCCCATAGTGAATTAGCAGCTCATGGATGGGACAGCTCATATTTACTTCTGAATTGTTGTAATCTGCAGAGGAGTGGAAGATGCGCAAAGAAGAGACTTTGATCGGCAGCTCTCTGTAAATGGTTCCTGAGCCAATCAGACACTCTTTCCAGAATAGTAATGCCTACCTGATGATAGCAATGACTGCTTTGAGGATATTTGACTGGCGAGGTTGCACTTTGAGGCCTCCATGATTCATTTGATTTCACTGTGGGTTGTCAATTGGTGGAGAATCGATGAAGGGTGTGCCTTCATCAGATATCCTGTAGAAAATGTTGTTTAATTCGCAATGGAGCAGCACTTCCAAAATGCAGAGTTCTATATTGCATTTGAAAGTACCATGGTCTGATTGCATGGCTTTATCTTTCAGTCAAATTATCATAAGAGACCAATGAGTTTTATTTGTCGCTCACTCATGTAATTATGCATGGTAATAAGGAAACGCTCAATGTTGAACTCATAGAAAGTACTGCTGCACAGTGAAACATATGTCGTGGAAAACATGGATATTGGTTGTTCTTCTCTTGCTTTAGGATGGTTCTGTTCCGGCTCTGCTTTACTTTTGCTATCGAAGTTTACCGTGTTGTGCTATGTGGTTTAGTTGTTGCAAAATCACTATGTTTAACTAATTTACATGCACGCAAGGTTACATTTCTGATCACTGGTTGCAAGCACTCCAAATTGCTGCTATTCATGTTTAGCGAGTATGCTATAGGGCTGTATTTTATGTATCATTTAGATTTACCCATCGAAAATATGTTGGTGGTTAATATATGGTACAAGTACTTCGGATCGAAATGCTATCTTCCTTAGTCATGGCAGACTTTTCTATCTTGAATTTATGAATGTTTAATTAGAGCAAGAAAAGGTTGAAATTTCCCTATTATTGCCTTTTGAAAATCCACTTAGGTGTTTCATGGTGCTTTATTGCCTTTGATGTATGTTGACTGTTGAATTGGAGATTTTGCAGATTCGACATGGTTGGATGTTGGCCTTTCCATGCTTGAATCGCACCAACCATGTACAGCTTTGTTTGGGTCGACTCTACCCGTAAAGGCCAGACGTACGGAGTCAACTAACTTGTGGAGTTTGCTTGTTGTTTCCCGGACCTCAGCGCCAAGGATTATTTGAAAAGAAAAAAAAAACGAAAGATTTATTCTAAGTAAGCATTTACATATGGGCAAAGCATTTGAGAGGCGAAACTTGGGATCAAAACCGAGAATCGGTTGCTTATCGAAGCACAAGATTCCAGTCCATTTTACCAATTCAAACAACCCCTTTTGAGATGAATGATTTAAAGGTCTTCCTAGTCCTATACGAGAACCAAGCTTGATTATCACTTCACGAGCATCACGATGCTAACGAAGAGACCTTAATTCTTTTTGACGAGCATATGACGAGGCTAAGGCGTGGAGCATAGAAAATAAAGCAAGAAAGATTTTGGTTTTTTTTTTATTTTAATTTATAATAGTTATATGTTTTATTTTGGATCAAGCCAGCCACTAAGATCGACCAGAAGTCAGAGCTGCTCATATCTGACTGGCCAGACTTGAAAGTTGAGAGTTGACCGGATCGGGTGATGATTTCTAGCATCTTGTCCTTAATTCACCTGTGATTTCGGGTTATGAATGGACCTAGACTTAGAACCAGGGAAGGAGAGTAAATTTGCTGCAGGTATGCATCCCACATTGGGCGAACAACTAGTTCAAGCCCTTCGGGGACAGCCTGTTAAAGAAAACCACTCAGCCCTTTAGTTCAGAGCCTAGAGACACCCAAAAATTTCAGGATGGAAACGTTTCTAACCTATCCAAGCTGCATTTCTCGAAGGATCCTACCAGGCTAGAGAAGAAGGGGAATTTAGAAAGCCATGGAGAGTTTTTCACAAAGCACACACTTTACTTCAAGGGACTCTGCCCAACACAATACATCCTCATGGCCTTATATAGGCAAATGAGGTCACAAAGCAACAAACAGGGACCAAGCTCATGGGTCCGGGTACAAACAGGGGCAACGGGAATTATTCGCACACTATGAATGAAGAATCGTACCTGTGAACAGTACATTCCCTAGCCTAGTGCTACAGTAAAAGTGAACAGTGACTTTTCTACAGTGAAAATGTACGGATTCAACGGTCTCGTCCGTCACGGGCATTGTAGCTACAGACTGAGTCTGAGTCATCTGAGCTGTCTTCTAAGAGATGAGCTTCGTACTTCTGTTGGAGGGCTTCAAGATCTTCGGTGAGAGGATCGATTTAGCCTTCTTGATGAGGATGCTTGTTCATGAGCCCAATGAGATGCTTCTTCTTACGCCCCGCTTTGTTTCTTCGCTTGTAGGTCGTCGAGCGGGAATGCTTGGGCGAGGCCGGTTGATGCCCGTGCATAGTATGATGTGTCCATGTTTTGGAATGAGGATGAGGGTCCTTGTTCGTAGGGATCTGGGACGGAGGACCTCCAAAGCGGGCATAGGGATCTTGAGTAGATGGACAATGTCATCTTCGTTTGTCATTTCATGCTCTTGGGACGATGCAGCTTGTCCGTATTGCATGAGTGCTTCCTTAGCTTTCGGTGCTAGGTCATAATGATCCCACGTAGTGGGTGCACTATTCCAAATATCTTCGGGAATGGTTTTGTTTTCTTGGCATAGGATTCTCGGAGTTCTCGATATTCGTTTTCACAAAATCGACGGATCTTGGATAAGATTTGTGAATCCTAGCTTCTCGATTGTTCAAGTTAGGCTTATAGGATGTGGTTCCTATTTCAAGTGGTGCATCAAGAATACTCCCATTATTTCTGCAAAAATTCCATGGACGGCGGAAAAACAGGATGGTATGGACTTCGGGATTCGGTGTCATGGTTCTCAGTTCTTTTTCCAAGTCTTGTTTCCAGCATGTAGGATGATAAAACCAATTTAGAAAGTCTAAAAGATTTCTATCACATTCTTTTTCGATGTTTCTTCCGAGCAAGAATATCCTGGTGAGATTAGCAATGAATCTTCTGGTGGGGATTTCAAAAGCTATCAAGTACTTATTAGTTAAGTACCATAACAGCATTTTGAGCTGGTCAGGGAAATCATCTTCTTTCCAGATTAGAGGATGAATGAAAGGATAATTCAGATTTAACCCGAAAGGATAAAGAATCGAACCTTCATTGAATCGAATAGGTCTCGTGTGACATTGCCACATGAGGTTCTCCAGATTTTCGGCAAGACTGTCATTCTGGATTTGCTGGATAATTTCTTCGGGATATTTCCAGCTTGGCAAATCTCTGATCTTCTCAATCTTGTATTTCACTCCATGATTTAGCATATGGAAAGCAGGCCTTTTGATGTACATGTTGATTTCAGCTGTTGCTTTGGGTCTTGACAAGAAGTCAGCAAGTACATTCTTTTTCCCCGGAATATGTTTGGTTTCAAAAGAGTATTTTGAAAACCATTCAGCCCATCTTAGCAACTGAGAGTTTGGAATCTGCTTTTGTTTAAACTTGGTCATCTGTGGAAAAGATGCCATGTCTAATTCTACTAGGAAATGATGGCCAATGAGATGAAACTCAAATTTCTTGATTCCCTTTTTTTGCTAAGATTTCTTTGAAAGTGGAATGGTAGTGCATTTCAGCTTGAGAAAACTTTCCACTTTTGTGAGCACAAGGAAGTCTCTTACCATCAATTTCTTCGAACAGGACGGCTGCCCAGTATTCATCACTGGCGTCAGTTTGGAGAATCCTTTTGCCTGTTGATGGTATTTGCAATGGTGGGAGATTTTGCATAATCTCCTTGAGTTCGGCGATCGCTTTGGTTTGAATTTTTCCCCAAGGTGGGGAATTCTTCTTCAGCATGGATTGCAAAGGAATCGAAGTTTTGCAATATTAGGGACAAAGTCTACGAGATAATTGATTATCCCTAAAAATTTTGAACTTGTTTTGTCGTGAAGTTATCCACAGAAACTTCAATAATTCTTGAGCAATGTGTGGCCCTGGATAGTATGTACCTTTGTTGAGGTGCATACCAAGAAATTCAATCTCTGTCTGGGGCAATGTTCATTTTTCTTTGAGAAAGCATAATGCCATGCTTTCTTACTATTTCGAGAACCGCTCAAGAAGTTGACGGTGTGGACATTCATCGGGGATGTAGAGTAGTATATCGTCGATGTATACTGCTGCACTTGGCAAGATTGGTTGGAAAATTCGACACATGGCCTTTTGGAACAAGGATGGGGCTACCTTTAGGCCAAAAGGAAGAACTTTCCACTTTGGAAGTCTTGGTTCGGGATACGAGAATCCTGTTTTGGATCTGTCTTCGGGATGGATGCCCAATTGCCAAAATCCGGCTTTGAGGTCGAATTTGGAATAGATGTGGGCCTTGGTTAAACCAAAGTAAAGAGAGAATCTCCGGATGGTAAAGGGAATTTGTCATCTTGGAGAAAGAGGTTGAGGGGTTGGTAATTGATTACCAATCTCATTTTCCTCTATTCACTTTCAAAGACGTTTATTGACATAAAAAGCTTCACGGGCCCATTGAGAATCGGAGGTTTCAATGAGGCCTTCTTTGTAATAATTCTCGAGCATTCCCTTTGAGCTAAAACCAAATGTTCGGGTTCATTCCCGTATGACTCGCCTTAGTTGGATTGATATCTTCATTTTTCTTGAAGGGAAGGCGGACAAAGAACTCAGGATTTTTCCATAAGGGATGAGAACATTTTTGAGTGAATTACGAATGGGATTCGAACAAGATTCTAGCAACTTTTGCATGATTGGATCTAATAAACTCATCTCAATGGAAAAGAGCCTCCGAATATTGACAAACTCGAGAATTGGTCTTTATATCTAAGACCTTTTCCGGGAATAATGCGAAGTCGGGAGATTTGAGTCATGACATCCCATCCAATTATCGGGTCTTTATTTGGAAGGTTTGATCCAAAAATCTTTGTCGTTATGGAACACCGAGGAAAAACTGGATGGTGATCGGAGTGGTTCGACACTTGTGGAGAAAGTGTCTCCCGCTGCACTGAAATATCGATGTAGGGAGTCCAGAATTCTTCGGGTAGAATTTTAGTATCTAGAATCGAACAACTTGCTCCGGTATCAATAAGAGCAATGACATTGATTGGTTTAGCAAACTTCGAGGTAAAAATTTTCACGGGAAAATGGGGACAAAGTGAGTATGACTTGAGAATATGTCGGGATTTGGTTTCGAAGATGTGGGAGATATATGAAAAATGTCTTGATTCGAGTCGACTCGGTTTCACCGGAAGTTTGATAAAAAGGGATAACACAAAGTGTTTGTTCGGTTGGTTCGTCATCGCGAGAGAATAAAGATTCAATATCATCATTTTCAAGTGAAAAACCTGTTTCATTTTCTATGAGATGATTCGACCTTTTTCGCCTCGAGGACAATTTTTGGCGAAATGTCCTTTCTTGTTGCAGATGTAGCAACGGCTTGATTTCTTATGGCACGTGCGATCCTTTCTTTTGCGTAGGTATCGCCATTTCTTCTTTCTCCGGAAATGTTTAGGGCCATGTCGGATTTCTTTACGGAATACTTCTTGTAGTGCTTTTTCTTCCGTGAATATCGACCGCAAGTACCATCACAATCTTGTGCGGAGCATTTGATTTTTAGCTTCGATGAGAACAAGCGGTTTCAAGTCGCTTGTCATACGTGATGTATGTTTGGACCATTCGGCGCTTCAAGCATAATTCTTCAAGACATAGATGGACTTCTTGCTGGATTTCTCCCATGGGAACGTCTTGTATCCTTCTTTGCTTTCCAAAGAAAGATCTTTCAACCATCTGCGATAACTCCTTAGGGATAGAAGTAAGGAAAACATGCTTAAGATTTGGATCTGCGCCAATTTGATAAAAGAGCTGAAGCATTAATCTATAATGCTTATCAAGATGTTTTTTCTGAAGAGAGCAGCATCTTCTTTCAAAGAATTCTCTTTTTTTGAGTTCTTTGAGATCTCCGGTGTTCCCACAAAAACATGATATAGGCAAATAAGGGCATGGCTGTAGGTTGGTGATGAGAAATGTAAGCGATCTTGTTCCGTGAGTGATTGCCACCAAAATTTGAGGCTTCCGTGAACCTTGTAACAAAATTGTAAAGGACATCATTCATATCATGGTTGGTGATGGATTGTGTACTCAACCAAGTATGAAACTCTTCAAGTCTATGTGGCCATTGTGAATAAGGAATATCGTCAATGGAGAAGAATTGTTTTGATGCCATAGACACATGCCTAGCAGGATTGGTTCTAGTGGGATTACTTGTGCGTCTCCGGATCGAATAGTTTGATTCTCTCTCCATTTCATAATCATAGTCGGAGGAGTGTCGGCCATGAATATTTGTGAGGTTGGTGGAACAACAAGGGGAGAATCAACTGTGTGATCTGAAAAGGATGAGAAAGAGGAGAAGGATGCTGAGTCTGATGTAGTAGAAGAAGCTTGTGCAGCTTGCGGAATCTGTTTTTCTGGGATAATAGGATCAGGCTCAGGCTGTTTGGTACTGGGATTAATTTCTTGCTTACCTAGATCCTTCAAAAAGGATTCTAATGGATTTGATAACATCATCCTGGTCCGGCCTTTCTTTTATAACAATTGAACTTGATTACGTGGGTGGTGTCTTCTCTTTCCCCTTTTCCTTTTTCAAGGCTTTAAGACGGCTTCGTATATCTGAATCTCTTATGGAGAGATCTTGTGGGATATTGGCAAAAACAGACACTTGTGGTGCTGGGGATGCATACCCAGTTTGAACAGGTGGTGCTAATGGATCGAAGGGTCTGAATTTTCCTTCCTCAAGAAGTTGAATTTGCTTCTTGAGTTTGTCTATCTACGGCTTTGGATTTTCAAGATAATGGTACCCAAGATGTTGTCCGATTCCAAGGCTTGAAGCCTTTCTCGGAACTCGGAAAGTATCTTCTTGGTACCTTCATCGTATCTTCGGAGATCTTGTTGCACGTTTCCAATTTTGGAATCAATAGCCTTGAAGGCATTGTTTTGTGCTAACGAGTCTCGATTGCCAATTTAAAACGGCTTCAGCCGCGGGGGTTTTCTTTTGTCTTCCATGTTCATCCACATCGGTGGGGGTAGGAATTTTAGGAACATGGCGGTATCTACCATGTGGATCAATAAACTCTTCGGTGGGCGGGAATGAGAGTTTAGAACTTTCCTTGACAAGTGGAGGGGGAAGTCGATGCCGTGGAACATGGCAATAGAAGAAGTGGGTGGTATTTCTGTTGGGACTTCAAGCGGGTAAGAGTGTTTCTTGGCCCATTTGAGGATTGGCTTATAAAATGGTGAAAGAGCTTGTTTTTTCTGGGGAGGAGAAGGTGGAGGTGATTTTGGTGGATCTTGTGGGGTTTGGGACTTAGTCGAACTACGGTGGTGGAGGTGGTGCATAAGAGACCATGAACTGGTATTTGTCACATTCACCAAGAGTATCAACAGAGGAATCTCCGTTTAAGTACCTTTGGTATATCTTATCCTTTGGCCTTTTCCGTCGAGGTGGAGATCTTGCAAGAGGATCTACCTCGTCAGGAGAATTTATGCAGTGAGAACACTGGCAAAAAGGATCCCAAAAACAATGACCATAATTGTCTTTATAGTAATGAACAGGATGTCCATCACCATTGAAATGTCGAACATGCTTTTTTGGGTGCGGTTCGGAGATGGATTCTCGGAACACATGGTTCAATCATGAAGAGGGTCCGGAAGATAGAAGGACTTTCTTCCTTTTCCTTGCCAAATTTGATGGAAACAGTTCCATCTTTTTTCCGTACAAACTCGAGTCGAAGACTGGAAAGGCTTGTTGTGCTGGTGTAGCTTTTCATAGTTGGTGATCCAAGTTTCTGGAAGAAGCTTGGCCAATGTATCCTTCGGAATCTGTCTGGGAACATGGATGCAAGACGCCTGGTCGTTCTGCATAGAAATGAATAACGCATCTTCATTACCATTGTTGAAGTTGAGGTCGAGGGCGTGATTCTGCACTCGGTAAACCATCTGGTAATGTAGAGTTGCGGCTACAGATTCAGCAGTTTGAGGAGCTCCAGTGAGCTGGACTTGGACTTTCAAGAAAGAAAGTAGCTGGGGGTCTGATAGAGCGATATTGAAATTTGGATACAAAGTTACAAAAACTGTTCCAAAGCATTTAAAGTGGTTTGAACAAAGTGCCTATACATGCATGCTGGTATTGCAAAAACCTGGTATCCAATAATGCTATTCCTGCTACAGAAAGAGAGTACTTTGTTACTCTTCAGATCCCTCCAGAATTTCCCAGACAATGGGTTCAACAGGGATATTCTCATGTCCATTATGGAGCTGTTCGTCTCGCTCTTACCTTTCATGGCCGGAAAGGCTTGCCCAACCATGAATGGACCTAGACTTAGAACCGGGGAAGGAGAGTAAATTTGCTGCGGTATGCATCCCACATTGGGCGAACAACTAGTTCAAGCCCTTCAGGGACACTGTTAGCGAAAACCACGGCCCTTTAGTTCGAGCCTAGAGACACCCAAAAATTTCAGGATGGAAACGTTTCTAACCTATCCAAGCTGCATTTCTCGAAGGATCCTACCAGGCTAGAGAAGAAGGGGAATTTAGAAAGCCATGGAGAGTTTTTCACAAAGCACACACTTTACTTCAAGGGACTCGCCCAACACAATACATCCTCATGGCCTTATATAGGCAAATGAGGTCACAAAGCAACAAACGGGGACCAAGCTCATGGGTCCGGTACAAACAGGGGGCAACGGGAATTATTCGCACACTATGAACGGTAAGAATCGTACGTGAACGGACATTCCCTAGCCTAGTGCTACGGTAAAAGTGAACAAGTGACTTTTCTACGGTGAAAATGTACGGATTCAACGGTCTCGTCCGTCACGGGCATTGTAGCTACGGCATCGAGTCTGAGTCATCTGAGCTGTCTTCTAAGAGATGAGCTTCGTACTTCTGTTGGAGGGCTTCAAGATCTTCTGGTGAGAGGATCTGATTTAGCCTTCTTGATGAGGATGCTTGTTCATGAGCCCAATGAGATGCTTCTTCTTACGCCCGGTTGTTTCTTCGCTTGTAGGTCGTCGAGCGGGAATGCTTGGGCGAGGCCGGTTGATGCCCGTGCATAGTATGATGTGTCCATGTTTTGGAATGAGGATGAGGGTCCTTGTTCGTAGGGATCCGGGACAGAGGACCTCCAAAGCGGGCATAGGGATCTTGAGTAGGCTGGACAATGTCATCTTCGTTTGTCATTTCATGCTCTTGGGACGATGCGGCTTTGTCCGTATGTGCATGAGTGCTTCCTTAGCTTTCGGTGCTAGGTCATAATGATCCCACGTAGTGGGTGCACTATTCCAAATATCTTCGGGAATGGTTTTGTTTTCTTGGCATAGGATTCTCGGAGTTCTCGATATTCGTTTTCACAAAATCGACGGATCTTGGATAAGATTTGTGAATCCTAGCTTCTCGATTGTTCAAGTTAGGCTTATAGGATGTGGTTCCTATTTCAAGTGGTGCATCAAGAATACTCCCATTATTTCTGCAAAAATTCCATGGACGGCGGAAAAACGGGATGGTATGGACTTCGGGATTCGGTGTCATGGTTCTCGGTTCTTTTTCCAAGTCTTGTTTCCAGCATGTAGGATGATAAAACCAATTTAGAAAGTCTAAAAGATTTCTATCACATTCTTTTTCGATGTTTCTTCCGAGCAAGAATATCCCGGTGAGATTAGCAATGAATCTTCGGTGGGGATTTCAAAAGCTATCAAGTACTTATTAGTTAAGTACCATAAAGCATTTGAGTGGTCGGGAAATCATCTTCTTTCCAGATTAGAGGATGAATGAAAGGATAATTCAGATTTAACCCGAAAGGATAAAGAATCGAACCTTCATTGAATCGAATAGGTCTCGTGTGACATTGCCACATGAGGTTCTCAGATTTTCGGCAAGGCTGTCATTCCGGATTTGCTTGGATAATTTCTTCGGGATATTTCCGGCTTGGCAAATCTCGATCTTCTCAATCTTGTATTTCACTCCATGATTTAGCATATGGAAAGCGGGCCTTTTGATGTACATGTTGATTTCATTTGTTGCTTTGGGTCTTGACAAGAAGTCGGCAAGTACATTCTTTTTCCCGGAATATGTTTGGTTTCAAAAGAGTATTTTGAAAACCATTCAGCCCATCTTAGCAATGAGAGTTTGGAATCTGCTTTTGTTTAAACTTGGTCATCTCTGTGGAAAAGATGCCATGTCTAATTCTACTAGGAAATGATGGCCAATGAGATGAAACTCAAATTTCTTGATTCCCTTTTATTGCTAAGATTTCTTTGAAAGTGGAATGGTAGTGCATTTCAGCTTGAGAAAACTTTCCACTTTTGTGAGCACAAGGAAGTCTCTTACCATCAATTTCTTGAACAGACGGCTGCCCAAGTATTCATCGGCGTCGGTTTGGAGAATCCTTTTGCTTTTGTTGATGGTATTTGCAATGGTGGGAGATTTTGCATAATCTCCTTGAGTTCGCCGCTTTGGTTTGAATTTTTCCCCAAGGTGGGGAATTCTTCTTCAGCATGGATTGCAAAGGAATCGAAGTTTTGCAATATTAGGGACAAAGTCTGTGAGATAATTGATTATCCCTAAAAATTGCTGAACTTGTTTTGTCGTGAAGTTATCCACAGGAAACTTCAATAATTCTTGAGCAATGTGTGGCCCTGGATAGTATGTACCTTTGTTGAGGTGCATACCAAGAAATTCAATCTACGTCTGGGCAATGTTCATTTTCTTTGAGAAAGCATAATGCCATGCTTTCTTACTATTTCGAGAGCTGCTCAAGAAGTTGGGTGTGGATTGTTCATCGGACCGTAGAGTAGTATATCGTCGATGTATCCGCTTTGCACTTGGCAAGATTGGTTGGAAAATTCGACACATGGCCTTTTGGAACAAGGATGGGGCTACCTTTAGGCCAAAAGGAAGAACTTTCCCCTTGGAAGTCTTGGTTCGGGATACGTAATCTGTTTTGGATCTGTCTTCGGGATGGATGCCCAATTGCCAAAATCCGGCTTTGAGGTCGAATTTGGAATAGATGTGGGCCTTGGTTAAACCAAGTAAAGAGAGAGAATCTCTGGATGGTAAAGGAATTTGTCATCTTGGAGAAAGAGGTTGAGGGGTTGGTAATTGATTACCAATCTCATTTTCCCTCTATTCGCTCAAAGACGTTTATTGACATAAAAAGCTTCACAGGCCCATTGAGAATCGGAGGTTTCAATGAGGCCTTCGTAATAATTTCGAGCATTCCCTTTGAGCTAAAACCAAATGTTCGGGTTCATTCCCGTATGACTCGCCTTAGTTGGATTGATATCTTCATTTTTCTTGAAGGGAAGGCGGACAAAGAACTCGGGATTTTTCCATAAGGGATGAGAACATTTTTGAGTGAATTCTCGAATGGGATTCGAACAAGATTCTAGCAACTTTTGCATGATTGGATCTAATAAACTCATCTCAATGGAAAAGAGCCTCGAATATTGACAAACTCGGAGAATTGGTCTTTATATCTAAGACCTTTTCCGGGAATAATGCGAATTTGGGAGATTTGAGTCATGACATCCCATCCAATTATCGGGTCTTTATTTGGAAGGTTTGATCCAAAAATCTTTGTCGTTATGGAACACCGAGGAAAAAACTGGATGGTGATCGGAGTGGTTCGACACTTGTGGAGAAAGTGTCTCTGCGAAATTGAAATATCGATGTAGGGAGTCCAGAATTCTTCAGTAGAATTTTAGTATCTAGAATCGAACAACTTGCTCCGGTATCAATAAGAGCAATGACATTGATTGGTTTAGCAAACTTCGAGGTAAAAATTTTCACGGGAAAATGGGGACGGTGAGTATGACTTGAGAATATGTCGGGATTTGGTTCGAAGATGTGGGAGATATATGAAAAATGTCTTGATTCGAGTCGACTCGGTTTTTGGAAGTTTGATAAAAAGGGATAACACAAAGTGTTTGTTCGGTTGGTTCGTCATCGTTGCAGAGAATAAAGATTCAATATCATCATTTTCAAGTGAAAAACCTGTTTCATTTTCTATGAGATGATTCGACCTTTTTTTCGCTCGAGGACAATTTTTGGCGAAATGTCCTTTCTTGTTGCGATGTAGCAACGGCTTGATTTCTTATGGCCTCGTGCGATCCTTTCTTTTGCGTAGGTATCGCCATTTCTTCTTTCTCCGGAAATGTTTAGGGCCATGTCTGGATTTCTTTACGGAATACTTCTTGTAGTGCTTTTTCTTCCGTGAATCGACCGCAAGTACCATCACAATCTTGTCTCGGAGCATTTGATTTTTAGCTTCGATGAGAACAAGCGTTTCAAGTCGCTTGTCATCTGTGATGTATGTTTGGACCATTCGGCGCTTCAAGCATAATTCTTCAAGACATAGATGGACTTCTTGCTGGATTTCTCCCATGGGAACGTCTTGTATCCTTCTTTGCTTTCCAAAGAAAGATCTTTCAACCATCTGCGATAACTCCTTAGGGATAGAAGTAAGGAAAACATGCTTAAGATTTGGATCTGCGCCAATTTGATAAAAGAGCTGAAGCATTAATCTATAATGCTTATCAAGATGCTTTTTCTGAAGAGAGCAGCATCTTCTTTCAAAGAATTCTCTTTTTTTGAGTTCTTTGAGATCTCCAGGTGTTCCCACAAAAACATGATATAGGCAAATAAGGGCATGGTTTTGTAGGTTGGTGACGGTAGAAATGTAAGGCGATCTTGTTCCGTGAGTGATTGCCACCAAAATTTGAGGCTTCTGTGAACCTTGTAACAAAATTGTAAAGGACATCATTCATATCATGGTTGGTGATGGATTGTGTACTCAACCAAGTATGAAACTCTTCGAGTCTATGTGGCCATTGTGAATAAGGAATATCGTCAATGGAGAAGAATTGTTTTGATGCCATAGACACATGCCTAGCGGGATTGGTTCTAGTGGGATTACTTGTGCGTCTCCGGATCGGAATAGTTTGATTCTCTCTCCATTTCATAATCATAGTCGGAGGAGTGTCGCCATGAATATTTGTGAGGTTGGTGGAACAACAAGGGGAGAATCAACTGTGTGATCTGAAAAGGATGAGAAAGAGGAGAAGGATCTTGAGTCCGATGTAGTAGAAGAAGCTTGTGCGGCTTGCAGAAATCTGTTTTTCCGGGATAATAGGATCAGGCTCGAAATTTGTTTGGTACTGGGATTAATTTCTTGCTTACCTAGATCCTTCAAAAAGGATTCTAATGGATTTGATAACATCATCTGGTCTGGCCTTTCTTTTATAACAATTGAACTTGATTCTGTGGGTGGTGTCTTCTCTTTCCCCTTTTCCTTTTTCAAGGCTTTAAGACGGCCGTATATCCGAATCTCTTATGGAGAGATCTTGTGGGATATTGGCAAAAACGAGACACTTGTGGTCTTTGGGATGCATACCCAGTTTGAACAGGTGGTGCTAATGGATCGAAGGGTCTGAATTTTCCTTCCTCAAGAAGTTGAATTTGCTTCTTGAGTTTGTCTATCTCGGCTTTGGATTTTCAAGATAATGGTACCCAAGATGTTGTCTCGATTCCAAGGCTTGAAGCCTTTTCTCGGAACTCGGAAAGTATCTTCTTGGTACCTTCATCGTATCTTCGGAGATCTTGTTGCACGTTTCCAATTTTGGAATCAATAGCCTTGAAGGCATTGTTTTGTGCTAACGAGTCTCGATTGCCAATTTAAAACGAGCTTCGGCCGCGGGGTTTTCTTTTGTCTTCCATGTTCATCCACATCGGTGGGGGTAGGAATTTTAGGAACATGGCGGTATCTACCATGTGGATCAATAAACTCTTCGGTGGTGGGAATGAGAGTTTAGAACTTTCCTTGACAAGTGGAGGGAAGTCAGTACCGTGGAACATGGCAATAGAAGAAGTGGGTGGTATTTCTGTTGGGACTTCAAGCGGGTAAGAGTGTTTCTTGGCCCATTTGAGGATTGGCTTATAAAATGGTGAAAGAGCTTGTTTTTTCTGGGGAGGAGAAGGTGGAGGTGATTTTGGTGGATCTTGTGGGGTTTGGGACTTAGTACTGAACTCTGGTGGTGGAGGTGGTGCATAAGAGACCATGGCTGGTATTTGTCACATTCACCAAGAGTATCAGAGGAATCTCCGTTTAAGTACCTTTGGTATATCTTATCCTTTGGCCTTTTCCGTCGAGGTGGAGATCTTGCAAGAGGATCTACCTCGTCGGGAGAATTTATGCGGTGATGAGAACAACGGCAAAAAGGATCCCAAAAACAATGACCATAATTGTCTTTATAGTAATGAACAGGATGTCCATCACCATTGAAATGTCGAACATGCTTTTTGGAGTGGGTTCAGAGATGGATTCTGGAACACATGGTTCAATCATGAAGAGGGTCTGGAAGATAGAAGGACTTTCTTCCTTTTCCTTGCCAAATTTGATGGAAACAGTTCCATCTTTTTTCCGTACAAACTCTGAGTCAGTAGACTGGAAAGGCTTGTTGTGCTGGTGTAGCTTTTCATAGTTGGTGATCCAAGTTTCTGGAAGAAGCTTGGCCAATGTATCCTTCGGAATCTGTCTGGGAACATGAATGCAAGACGCCTGGTCGTTCTGCATAGAAATGTAAAGTGACCTTTTAAAGTCTTGCCTATGATTCGACCAAAAGAAAAAAGTTTTATGTATGCACTAAAGCGCCTCATTGAATAATGAGCCTAACCACTTAATAAATCTTGAGTTTTAGATTTAATCTCAATTCTACCCGGAGCTTTTATTAGTTTAAAGAAAAGGCTCCAACTTTAAGTCTAATCTCAATTTTACCTAAAACATTTTCTTGTCTTTAAAAAAAAAAAAAATCAACTTTACATATAGTCTCAAATATGTCCCAAACTTTCTTTTTATCTAAAAATAATATTAACAATTTTCAATTTTGTCTCAAGGGTGACATGAAAAATTATCTCCAAAATTGTCGGGAAATTAGGGATGACTAACGGTGATCTCGGACAAAAGGCTAATGGGGACAAATTTTGGACTAAAATTAAAATTCAAGATAAATTTGGAGCTGAAGCGAAAGTTAGAAACCTTTGTTAGACAAAAAAAGTTCGGAGCAAATTTGAAATAGACCTTAAGTTAAGTTGTTTTAACAAAAAAAATTCAGAATCGGATTAGTACTAAATTTAAAATTGGGATTTTCTTTAAGGGAATTAGGCGTTCAATAATGGATAATACTCAGGGGGGCAAGGCCACCCACTTTTCCAGGCAGATTAATTGAACTGGAGCTTACTAAAGTCCCACCGGGAGCACACCAGAAAAGACACAGAGAAAGCCGACAAGAAAAGATCCCCAGATCCAACAGCCTGCCTATTGGACAAAAAATATAAAACAGCAGGCCCTCTTGGAATCCACGCCCGCCAACGACCCACGCAACGCCAGCAAAACTACAACAGCAAATACTTTTGTTAATGTGGTTTTCCCAGCGAAGGTAAAAAGAGTGCTGTCCCCCTCGCCTCCCTAGGTTAAGAAATAGCTCAACTGAACTGGCCACTTTGTAACTTCAATTCATGAGCAAGCAAATCTTTATCTTGCAAATTTCGCTTGTATGCGCTGGATCAATTCACGACAGCAAATCTCTCAATTCAACATATGAAAGATGGGTGCCGGGCAAATCGACTATAATCAACCGACGGGATTTCGCAACTTTAAACATACCATTAATTATTATGTCGGTAAAAGTGAAATTAATTCTGTTCGATAAGTACAATAATTGCCTGGAGAGCACTCATCAACAATGAATCTTTTATCCTTTCCTTCGCGTTCTTTGACGCTAACTGCACATAAATCGATTTCAATGTGTCTAACATCACCCTTTGAAAAACTAGCATGCGCCATATTATTTTTATTATAACTGTCGTTGTTATTACTACGATCATTAGTACAATTACAATTGCTATTATTTAATAAACCAACTGAAAAATTAAGTCAAACAAGAAACAAGCAGATTTTCCGAACTCCCCACCTATTACTTTCCCTCACGCACGACACTCCAGCTCAAAAACCTCAGAACTCCACACTCTCTCTCTCTCTCTCTCTCCCCTCTGGTCTGCTCTGTCTCTCCCCAACATGGCGGCCTCTCTCTGCTCCGCCAAGCTGATCGCCGCCTTCCTCCTCGTCTCCGCCGTCCCCTTCGCCTACCTCATCGCCCTCGAGCTCTCCCCGCCCTCCACCCACGTCTTCCACTACCACGGCTCCGGCTTCCTCCGCGAGTGCGCCAAGTGGGACGCCCCCGGCCGCCGCTTCCTCGTCTCCTTCCTCGAGGGCGGCGTCGGCCAGCTCCCCGTCCCCGACGACGACGGCCGCTCGCCGCCGCCCGCCGCCGCCGCCGTGCTCGAGGAGGCCACGGTGATCATGGACGCCGACCTCGCCGGGAACGCCTCCCTCGGGCTCGCCGTCGACGCGGGGAGGGGGCGGCTGCTCGTCGCCGTCGCCGACGTGATCGGGAACAAGTACTCCGCCGTGGCGGCCTACGATTTGTCAACGTGGAAGCGGACGTTCCTCACGCAACTCAGCGGCCCAAGTAAGTTGGAGAGATAGAGGGAAAGGGAGAGAAATTATTGAGTGAATCGAATCGTTTCTTACGCTGACATTGACATTGACATTTTCCTTTTTCTCCTTTTTTTTTTTTCTTTTTGTTATTGCGTGTTGCGTTTATCTCTATCGATTTAATTGATATCATGATGTCCAAGAAAAAATAAGCATGAGATTCTTTTTCTGTGTCATGGAAATAGGTGATTAGTGGAGAAAATATGTGAAAAATTGCCTATCACGAAAAGAAAAAATATGCAGGTTTTTGGTTTGATGCATAATATGCCTTTTTAATTTTAAGAAAAAATATTCCAGGGATCCTCTCATATTCAATTCCTACATTATTTAAGCTGAGTAGTTTCGTGATATTATTATTAGCTAAGTTTCATTGAATTTTTTTTTTTAGGGTGTAAACATAGTGTAAAATAATTTTTATTTGATTTTTTTTTTTTTGGGCAAAGGGACTTGATCTTGAAATATATATTTATTTTATTTTATCTAATTACATTACAAGATCTTGAATTTTTCTTATTCAGAGTATATACCCATATAAAATATATATATTTGATACTGAGACTTTTTTCGACACTAACTTCTAGAAAATAAATTTTCGGTTTATAATGATCGTTGCAAAAAGTAGGTTTTGTGGCATTTATTTCAATTATCTTTCGGTTTATAATGATTGTTGCAAAAAGTAGGTTTTGTGGCATTTATTTCAATTATCTTAGGACGTTCCTACATGTGTAGTGCGGTGACACTTTTTGATATGACCCGGCAAAAATTGATTTAGACCGGTAGATAATTTCTTGAAAATTCGATCTTACCAAAAAAAATTATTTATATACACGATCTATCATGGGAAAAAAAAAATGTTGTCATTCGAGGTTTTTGATCATGCTATGACCTGATTGAGGTGAAATCCTGGAGGTAGTTGGTGGATCCTCTGAACTTAGTCCGGAGCAATATTTTTTTTGTTGGTTAAATGCAAAGAACGATGATACGGCAACAAACAAATCATATCGTCTTGAGTCGTGTCATGAACCTCTAGTTAGATTGTATGATAGACACCGACAATCTCACTGAGGCAACTCAGTGAGGATTCGATAACAGATTCATGTACCTACTAATGAACGGATATGTATGATTCATATTGAAAATTTCATTATGACGGCAAGACCCTTATCATTATGTTTATAGGAATAACTATACAAATCAATTGTCCGTCCTTTCACTGAATTAACACTATAGAAGTTGAGTTTTTTGCGTTTGGATTTTAGTTCTTGACAAGCTTGTACTCGTGGCTGATTCATTGTGGGTCAAATCAATGGGTCTGGGTAAGGTGGTTGATATTTCCCTTTCAAATCGTGTGGAGAGGATTTGCTAGGTTGTAATGGCAAAGTTGGAGTGGAAATATTGACTACTTAAAGACTTGCAAATATATATGAGAACACACTAACGGTTATCAATAAATGCAATACCTAGATATTTGCCCTCCATAATGGGGCAACTTTCCCATCACCACACAACACATGAAGCACCAAAATCTTGCTGGCATTAAAAAAAAAAGAATTGCAAATCATTAGCAGCATGAAAATCTGGAGATTTTGACGACCGTAGCCAGATTCATGCGCCACCCGAACCCAAATCCGTCCCGATCCGTTTCTTGTTGTTGGCTTTTTTGGTTATTTGGAATTTGCTGTTTTGCCATTCAGTTCATCACATGTGCTATCATATAAGTTGCTAAATTGTGATCATATAAATGTATGGTCACTTGGCCTTCCTCCGTGTCTTGAATTAGATTTTAAATCTTGGACAGACAAGAAGGTTAAGGTTTGGTCACTTGTCATTAGTAGTTGGTTCCTCCATTCAAGTGCTCGATCTCAAGCTGAAGTCGATAATGGTCTGAATTAGATCACTTCTGCTATGATTTGGCCATGTAGATCCTGCATGATTCAATCGATTTTCCGAAGATGGCATTCCTATATGTAGTGTCATTCCCATCATACATTTTCCAGATCTAGTCATTCATTGTCTCGGAACTACATTTTCCTCTTTAAGGAGCCAACTTTGTTAAGATACACACTACGATAGGAGGGCCCATGTGATATTTAGGGGAACTCGAGAGCATGTCACATTATTTGTTTCATGGAATTGATCAGGATATCCATCAAATGCATTGTGAATCCTTTTGTCAATGATGCTCTGTCCTTTGCAAGTTTACCCTCGTCCTCCTAAGAAGATGCTTTCCTGACTGGCGCAGGCGATGAGAAGTCCTTTGCGGATGATGTTGCAGTGGACGCCGAGGGCAACGCCTACGTGACCGATGCCAAAGCAAGCAAAATCTGGAAGGTCGGGCCGGACGGCGAGCTCCTCTCCATCATCCGATCCCCGCTGTTCATCCCGAAGGAATGGTACAGAAACCTTATCGGGCTGAACGGCATCGTGTACCACCCGGACGGGTACCTCCTAGTTATCCACACGTTCAGCGGCAAGCTCTTCAAGATTGACGTCACGAACGGAGGGGAGGAAGTGAAGGTGGTCGACGTCGTGGGAGGCCCGCTGACGTTTGGGGATGGTCTGGAGTTGCTGTCTCCTACCAAGCTCGTGGTTGCAGGAAATCCTTCAGGGAGATTGGTAGAGACTCTAGACGGGTGGCAGAGCGCTTCTGTTGTTGGGAGGTTCAAGGGCCCTTCGCATAGGTTGGCGACCGCTGCCACAGTGAAGGACGGGAAGGTGTATCTGAATCACATGTTCGGGCTCGGGTACCCCAAAAAGAAGCATGCTCTCGTCGAGGCGGTTTTCTCGACATGAGGAGAGGAAAGGGATGAACATTTTCTGGAGAAGAAATCGGAGTTCGGCTAAATTATACCAAGTCCGGCTAAATCATACTTTTCTGGATTCATGTTGTATGTGTAGAGAACAGAGGTCGAAGAGCTTAAGGGTATTCTGTGAAATGTGATGGTGCTTTTTTTCATCTTTGAATTGGCAAGAACTATTTAGTTTTAGATGAAGGGCTGTGAATTCTGGGTCCTGTCCTCATGGATCTATTTGGCAGGCACGGGTTATGCAATAATGCAAAGGATCAGAAAACTAGCGAACCCGAAACTCCTCAATTGAAATGGCAAGGAACGAGACGACTTTCACAACAAAATTTCTAGGTGAATAGATAGTATTCGATAGTACCGGTCTTTGTTCTATACCCTCGTTTCATTTTTCGAAGCACTAGGTTCCATTGACTTCCCCCTTTTTTTCTTCCCACTGATTTGCAAGTTTTCCCGGAAAAATCAGATTGAATGTCGGTTTGAATTCTGAAAGGGGCGTTGTTGGGTCGACGAGGATGGAATTTTCCTCAAGGATGTCCGTTTGGTTAACATATGAAACAACCACAAGAAAACAACAAGCGGAAGACAAGGCCAGCGGCCAGAATCACTGCTAGAGTACGCATAGACCTGGCACCCCGAAAGGATGAAAATAGAAAAATGCAAGATACATAAGCAGGAGTGTCAAATAGCCTTGAGTTGTTCTAGAACAATTACACTGTGAATCCTCTCGCTTATTAGGTCGATATTTATTCATCCCAAGGTAATTCCTCTCTCTCCCTCTCCGATGTATATATACATATGTACAGTACTTAGTACTACACTCAAATCCTTTGTTTGGATGATTTCTATGGTATAGCCTTACAAGTAAAGATTGAACTAAAAACGAACTGTCCTGTCTGCTGCCAATCTTACAAAGTAAATGTCACCCAGAAAAGTAATGACTCAGACTGATCACTGGTGCTTCTTCGCTCTACCTTGTGAGACCAATAAATCATCTCTCCTCGAACTCTCAGGTCTCCAGGCCCATGCGGGAGCTTGATCTGGCCCATAACGATAGTCATAAAAGAGCTCTTCACTTGCTTCGATATGCTCCTTCGCAAAAATTCCCACCCGATGATCTCCTGCCACTAGCATCACCTGACAATACCTAGGTGTAAGCTGAATGACAAATATATATCCAGACAACAGTCACTGGGGCCTTAGGGTACCTTCGCATAGCAACTAGGGTTGGATGAGTGATTTGCAAATTTAAGCTTGTCTTCTTTGCGGAAAGCATCAAGGACATACTGCAACAGGAAGGGGCAGCAGTTTTAGGTCAGGAGTATCACAAAACCAGAGTATCTATTTGCAGCATAGACTTTACATAAAATAACAAGCATGGAATGGATGTTGCAAAGAGCGACTGGGAGATTATGCTGATCCCGAGGAAAAATCCATGTAAACCAGGAACTATTCAACATCGGTTTATACTATGACAAACCTTTCAGCTTTGAACTTCTATATTGAAGCCTAAAGCAACTCAACTTAAAACATGCCAAGAAACCGATACAAGCAGCAGAACGGCTAACATAGAATTTGTGGATAAGTGCATCTACCTTTATTATGGTAGCAAACTGCCATATTTAACATACAATCAAACACAAACATGTGTGCCCATGCAGATGCATGTAGAGAGAGACAGAGAGAGATAGAGAGATTATACTTGCCTGATCATTCAAATCAAAAAGAAATGACGAATTAGCACGGTCATAGATTTTCCCACGTTTGTCTGCCTCTTTATGAGATATCAATTCTCCTGTATATTCTCTAAGATAATCATTTCTGCTCACTGGGTTCTGAAATCACATCAGCCAGTTAGAAAAAGAAATTAGGAAGTACATGGTGATGAGCTTTTTTATTACTCTAATAATAATGAATCCAAACTGATGGAAAAACAGGGATTATTAAAAAAGAGTTCAGAGGGATCACCGCATTAGTAAAGCTTCCTCTGTCTATAAGAAAAAAATGTATGAAAATATAAATAATTCTTTTTCTTTACTAACCTTCAAAAAGGCACCCCATCCGGCAACATCAGATTTGGCCAAGAGGATCTGAATCGCATAAAAAACCAAAATATAGTAAGACCACGCATCTTTGTTTTGCACATATAATAAACTAATACTTATCCGCCATAAGATTCACTCACTCTTTGCTGCTGCCTTAGCAGGAGCCTCATGTTTCCACATAGGCCCTCACCCCGCCTGGGGGGCTCACCCAACGAACCATCTCCACAAATGCATAAAGCAAGTGGGTAACGAATTACAAAGAGAAAGTTACAAAAGCTGAATCCGCTTATGAAAAATTGGTGGGATAAGGTTCATACCTCACCCAGCAGTTCCGGCAAACAACTGGATCACATTCACGTCCAGCAGCAAAGCAGGGGCATTGCCTACTTCTGCACTGACTTTTTGCACAATGACATCCCCTAAAACGATTCTTGCAGCTCTTCGAGCACCTGAAAATCTCATAGGTATTGTTATTGAAAATTGAAGCTCACTTCTTCCATAGTCCAACATAAAGAGCTAAGTCGTAGAATTATTGAAAGGAAAACCCTGATATTGATTCTCTTGTTTGCTCGTATCGCTTCTTTGATTTTCAAATAACATTTGCACGTGATGTGTAATATCCGGGAATGCCTCAACACGACAAATGCAATTCTTAAGGAAGCTTCAGCTGAGCTTAAATGCACTTTATCAACTTAAGCAAGACTTTGATTCTCAAAAAAAAAAAAAAAAAAAAACTTAAGCAAGACTTTTAGATGTGATTTAACCTACCCACAGTACTTTTCGCAGCAAGTTCCGTTACGTAGACAGGTGCATTGTTTTCCGCACATAAACTGGCAGCCACATGGAGTATACTGCTTGCAAGACTGATTTGTACCATCTGCGATTCTTTTCCAAATCGAAGGATGACCAGCAGACTTCCAGGAATATTTGAGTTTCCGCGTTCTGCCCCTCCTACGAAGAGTTTTTGTAGGCATTTCTTCCTGTGACATTGGTGTAAAAGTTGCAACTTAATCCATCAGGTCATCTTTGCTTTAAAAAAATTCCCGTGTACAGTTCACAGTCAGGAAAAAAGAATAATTTCTAATCGAAATTGGTTAAGAAACAGCTCTAAACACGCCCTTTGTAACTTCAATTCATGAGCAAGCAAATCTTTATTTTGCAAATTTCGCTTGAATGTGCTGGATACATTCACAATGGCAAATCTCTCAATTCAACATACGAAAGATGGGTGCCAGGCAAATCGACCATAATCAATCGACAGGACTTTGCAACTTCAAAAATATAATTAATTATTATGTCAATAAAAGTGAAATTATTTCTGCTTGATAAATACAATAATTACCTGGAGAGCACTCATCAACAATGAATCTTTTATCCTTTCGTTCATGCCCTCCGACGCTAATTGCACATGAATTGATTTCAATCTAACATAACATCACCCTTCGAAGAACTAGCATGCCCCGTATTATTTTTATTATTATTATTGTTGTTGTTGCTATGATCATTAGTACAATTGCTATTATCTAATAAACTAACTGAAAATTGAAGTCAAACAAGAAACAAGCAGAATTTCCAAACTCCCCACCTATTACTTCCCCTCACTCACGACACTCCAGCTCAAAAAACCTCAGAACTCCACTCTCTCTCCTCTGCTCTGTCTCTCCCCAACATGGCCGGCTCTCTCTGCTCCGCCAAGCTGATCGCCGCCTTCCTCCTCGTCTCCGCCGTGCCCTTCGCCTACCTCATCGCCCTCGAGCTCTCCCCGCCCTCCACCCACGTCTTCCACTACCACGGCTCCGGCTTCCTCCGCGAGTGCGCCAAGTGGGACGCCCCCGGCCGCCGCTTCCTCGTCTCCTTCTTCGAGGGCGGCGTCGGCCAGGTCCCCGTCCCCGACGACCACTCCCCGTCGTCCGCCGCCGTGCTCGAGGAGGCGACGGTGATCAAGGACGCCGACCTCGCCGGGAACGCCTCCCTCGGGCTCGCCGTCGACGCAGGGAGGGGGCGGCTGCTCGTCGCCGTCGCCGACGTGTTTGGGAACAAGTACTCCGCCTTGGCGGCCTACGATATGTCAACGTGGAAGCGGACGTTCCTCACGCAACTCGGTGGCCCAAGTAAATTGGAGAGAGGGAGAGAAATTATTGAGTGAATCGAATCGTTTTATACGCTGACATTTTTTTTTTACTTCCTTTTTCTCCTTTTTTTTTTTTTTTCCTTTTTGTTATTGCGTGTTGCGTTTATCTCTATCAATTGATATCATGATCTCCAAGAAAAAATACGCATGAGATTGTTTTTCTGTGTCATGGAAAGAGGTGATGAATGGAGAAAATATGTGAAAAATTGCCTATCACAAAAAGAAAAAATATGCAGGTTTTGGTTTGATGCATAATATGCCTTTTTAATTTTAAGAAAAAATATTTCGGGGGTTCTCTCGTATTCAATTCCTACATTATTTAAGCTGAGTATTTTCGCGATGTTGTTATTAGCTAAGTTTCATTGAAAAAAAAAACAAAACTTCTTGGGGGTATACACATGGTGTAAAATAATTTTTTATTTGATTTTTTTAGGCAAAGGGACTCGATCTTGAAATATATAGTTATTTTATTTTATCTAATTACATTACAAGATCTTGAATTTCTTATCCAGAGTATATATCCATATAACATATATATGATACGGAGACTTTTTTCGACACCAACTTCTAGAAAAAAAAAATCGGTTTATAATGATTGGTGCAAAAAGTAAGTTTTGTGGCATTTATTTCAATTATCGCTGCCGTGACAATTTTTTATATGATCCGGCAAAAATTGCTTTAGACAGTTAGATAATTTCCTGAAAATTCGATCTTGCCAAAAAAAAATTATTTCTATACACAATCTATTTTGGAAAAAAACAATATTGTCATTTGAGGTTTTTAATCATGCCGTGACCCAATTGAGATGAAATCCTGGAGGTAGTTAGTGGATCCTCTAAACTTAGTATGGAACAATATCTTTTTTATTGGTTAAATGCAAAGCACGATAACATGGTAATAAACGGATCATATCATCTTGAGTCGTGTCATGAACCTCTAGTTAGATTGTATCATAGGCACCCACAACCTCATGCAAGGCAACTCAATGAGGATTCGATAACAGGTTCATATACCTACTAATGAACGGATATGTATGATTTATATTGAAAATTTCATGTTGATGGCGAGACCCTTATCATAATGTTTACAGGAATAATTATATAGATCAATTATCCGGTCCTTTCACCAAATTAACACTATATAGTTTTTTGCGTTTGGATTTTATTTATTGACAAGCTTGTACTCGTGGCTCATTCATTGTGGGTCAAATCAATGGGTCTGGGTAAGGTGGATAATTCCCTTTCAAATCATGTGGAGAGGATTTGCATGGTTGTAATGGCAAAGTTGACTAGTTAAGACTTGCAAATATATACAAGAATACACTAACGGTTATCAATAAATGCAATACCTAGAAATTTGCCCCCCATAATGCGCCACTTTCCCATCACCACACAACACATCAAGCACCAAAATCTTGCTGACATAAAAAATAAAATTTGCAAGTCATTAGCAGCATGAAAATTTGGAGATTTTGACGACCGTAGCCAGATTCATTGCCCACCCGTACCCAAATCCGTCCCGATCCGTTTCTTGTTGTTGGCTTTTTTGGTTATTTGGAATTTGCTGTTTTGCTAAACTGTGATCATATCAATGTATGGTCACTTGGCCTTCCTCCGTATCTTGAATTAGATTCTAAGTCTTGGACAGACAATAAGGTTAAGGTTTGGTCACTTGTCATTAGTAGTAGGTTCCTCCATTCAAGTGCTCGATCTCAAGCTGAAGTCGATAATGGTCTGAATTAGGTCACTTCTGCTATGATTCGGCCATGTAGATCCTGCATGATTCGATCGTTTTTCCAAAGATGGCATTCCTATATGTAATGTCGTTCCCACCATACATTTTCTGGATTTAGTCATTCATCGTCTCGGAACTACATTTGCCTCTTTAAGGAGCCAACTTTGTTAAGATGCACACTACGATAGGAGGGCCCATGTGATATTTAGGGGAACTCGAGAGCATGTCACATTGTTTGTTTCATGGAACTGATCAGGATATCCATCAAATGCATTGTGAATCCTTTGTCAATGATGCTCTACGTCCTTTGCAAGTTTACCCTCGTCCTCCTAAGAAGATGCTTTCCTAACCGGCGCAGGCGATGGGAAGACCTTTGCGGATGATATTGCATTGGACCCCGAGGGCAACGCGTACGTGACTGACGCCAAAGGAAACAAAATCTGGAAGGTCGGGCCGGACGGCGAGCTCCTCTCCATCATCCGATCACCGCTGTTCATCCCGAAGGAATGGTACAGAAACTGGGTCGGGCTGAACGGCATCGCATACCACCCGGATGGGTACCTCATAGTCGTCCACACATTCAGCGGCAAGCTCTTCAAGATTGACGTCACGAACGGAGGGGAGGAAGTGAAGGTAATCGACGTCGAGGGAGGCCCGCTGAGGATGGGGGATGGTCTGGAGTTACTGTCTCCCACCAAGCTTGTGGTTGCAGGAAAACCTTCAGGGACGTTGGTAGAGTCTCTAGACGGGTGGCAGAGCGCTTCTGTTGTTGGGAGGTTCAAGGGCCCTTTGCATAGGGTGGCGACCGCCGCCACAGTGAAGGACGGGAAGGTGTATCTGAATCACATGTTCGGGCTTGGGTACCCAAAAAAGAAGCACGCTCTCGTCGAGGCGGTTTTCTCGACATGAGGAGAGGAAGGGGATGAACATTTTCTGGAAAAGAAATCGGGGTTCGGCTAAATCATACTAAGTCCGGCTAAATCATACTTTTCTGGATTCATGTTGTATGTGTAGAGAACAGAGGCCATAGAGCTCATGGGTGTTCTGTGAAATATGGTGGTGCTTTTTCCCTTCTTTGAATTGGCAAAAACTTTTTAGTTTTAGATGAGGAAGGCTGTGGATTCCAGGGCCGGTCCTTATGGATCTGTCCGGCAGGCACGGGTTATGCGATTATGTAAGAATTCATAAAACTAGGAAACTCGAAACACCCAAATTGAAATGGCATAGAACGAGACGACTTTCACAGCTTCTTAAGGTGAATAGATAGCCATCGATAGTACCGGTCTTTGTTCTATATCCTTGTTTCATTTTTCAAAGCACTACGTTCCATTGACTTCCCCCTTTTTTCCTTTCCACCGAGTTGCAAGTTTTCCCGGAAAAATCAGATTGAATGTTGCTTTGAATTCTGAATGGGGCGTTGTTGGGTCGACGACGATGGAATTTTCCTCAAACATGTCCGTTTGGTTAAGATATGAAACAACCACAAGAAGACAACAAGCGGAAGACAAGGCCAGCGGCCAGAATCACTGCTAAAGTGCGCGTAGACCTGGCACCCCGAAAGGATGAAAATAGAAAAATGCAAGATACATAAGCAGGAGTGTCAAATAGCTTTGACTTGTTCTAGAACAATTACACTGTGAATCCTCTCGCTTATTAGGTCGATATTTATTCATCCCAAGGTAATTCCTCTCTCTCTCTCTCTCTCTCTCTCTCTCTCTGATGTATATATACATATGTACAGTACTTAGTACTACACTCAAATCCTTTGTTTGGATGATTTCTATGGTATAGCCTTACAAGTAAAGATTGAACTAAAAACGAACTGTCCTGTCTGCTGCCAACCTTACAAAGTAAATGTCACCTAGAAAAGTAATGACTCAGACTGATCACTGGTGCTTCTTCGCTCTACCTTGTGAGACCAACAAATCATCTCTCCTCGAACTCTCAGGTCTCCGGGCCCATGCGGGAGCTTGATCTGGCCCATAACGATAGTCGTAAAAGAGCTCTTCACTTGCTTCGATATGCTCCTTCGCAAAAATTCCCACACGATGATCTCCTGCCACTAGCATCACCTGACAATACCCAGGTGTAAGCTAAATGACAAATATATATATCCAGACAACAGTCACTGAGGCTTTAGGGTACCTTCGCATAGCAATTAGGGTTGGATGAGTGATTTGCAAATTTAAGCTTGTCTCCTTTGCGGAAAGCATCAAGTACGTACTGCAACAGGAAGTGGCAGCAGTTTAGGTCAGGAGTATCACAATACCAGAGTATCTGCTTGCAGCATAGACTTTACATGAAATAACAATCATGGAATGGATGTTGCAAAGAGCGACTGGAAGATTATGCTGATCCCGAGGAAAAATCCATGTAAACCAGGAACTATTCAACATCGGTTTATACTATGACAAACTTTTTAGCTTTGAACTTCTATATTGAAGCCTAAAGCAACTCAACTTAAAACATGCCAAGAGACCGATACAAGCAGCAGAACGGCTAACATAGAATTTGTGGATAAGTGCATACAATCAAACACAAACATGTGTGCCCATGCAGATGCATGTAGAGAGAGAGAGAGACAGAGAGAGATTATACTTGCCTGATCATTCAAATCAAAAAGAAATGACGAATTAGCACGGTCATAGATTTTCCCACGTTTGTCTGCCTCTTTATGAGATATCAATTCTCCTGTATATTCTCCAAGATAATCATTTCTGTTCACTGGGTTCTGAAATCACATCAGCCAGTTAGAAAAAGAAATTAGGAAGTACATGGTGATGAGCTTTTTTATTACTCTAATAATAATGAATCCAAACTGATGGAAAAACAGGGATTATTAAAAAAGAGTTCAGAGGGATCACCGCATATGTAAAGCTTCCTCTGTCTATAAGAAAAAAATGTATGAAAATATAAATAATTCTTTTTCTTTACTAACCTTCAAAAAGGCACCCCATCCGGCAACATCAGATTTGGCCAAGAGGATCTGAATCGCATAAAAAACCAAAATATAGTAAGACCACGCATCTTTGTTTTGAACATATAATAAACTAATACTTATCCGCCACAAGATTCACTCACTCTTTGCTGCTGCCTTAGCAGGAGCCTCATGTTTCCACATAGGCCCTCACCCCGCCTGGGGGGCTCACCCAACGAACCATCTCCACAACTGCATAAAGCAAGCGGGTAACGAATTACAAAGAGAAAGTTACAAAAGCTGAATCCGCTTATGAAAAATTGGTGGGATAAGGTCCATACCTCACCCAGCAGTTCCGGCAAACATCTGGATCACATTCACGTCCAGCAGCAAAGCAGGGGCATTGCCTACTTCTGCACTGACTTTTTGCACAATGACATCCCCTAAAACGATTCTTGCAGCTCTTCGAGCACCTGAAAATCTCATAGGTATTGTTATTGAAAATCGAAGCTCACTTCTTCCATAGTCCAACATAAAGAGCTAAGTCATAGAATTATTGAAAGGAAAACCCTGAAATTGATTCTCTCGTTTGCTCGTATCACTTCTTTGATTTTCAAATAGCTATCAAGTGGCTCTTTCTTAGAAGTTCAAGGATAAAGCCAATAACACTTGCACGTGATGTGTAATATCTGGGAATGCCTCAACACAACAACAGCAATTCTTAAGGAAGCTTCAGCGGAGCTTAAATGCACTTTATCAACTTAAGCGAGACTTTTAGATGTGATTTAACCTACCCACAGTACTTTTCACAGCAAGTTCCATTATGTAGACAGGTGCATTGCTTTCCGCACATAAACTGGCAGCCACATGGAGTATACTGCTTGCAAGACTGATGTTTACCATCTGCGATTCTTTTCCAAATCGAAGGATGACCAGCAGACTTCCAGGAATATTTGAGTTTCCGCGTTCTGCCCCTCCTACGAATTAACCGAGTTTTTGTAGGCATTTCCTCCTGTGACATTGGTGTAAAAGTTGCAACTTAATCTATCAGGTCATCTTTGCTTTAGAAAATTTCCCGTGATAAAGTTCAGAGTCACCCTAAGTAGAACTTAATCCAGATATTTTTCCAAAGTTCTCTCAGAATTTCAGACTCAGAGAAGCATGACATTCAAAGATACAGTATGGAAGCCACAGGCCACAACTACACATTTTGGAACTTAGCCTGCATACAGCTGCTACCTGATGTTTACATGGTAATGATCTGAAGTACTTTTTCTGCTCTCTTTTCTGTTTTCTCTCTTTCCTAGTTGTGGCTAAACTTACAAAAACCCATTGCTAGATAGTACTTTTCATTTAACACAATAGGGAGATAGGAAATTCTCTACAAAATGAACATGTCCATACACTTCTAGTTTGAACGCAAAATCTTAAGAGAATGCCCGTGTTGCTTCGGGTTAGAGGTGATCAATGGGCAGGCCCAAAGAGGGCCAGACCTGATGATCAGGCCTAATGTGTTTGCCAAGCTTACCACATCACAAAATTAATATAGATATAATCTGTCTAGATGACCTGGGCTAAGGCAAAAGATGGGTGGGCCGGCT
Source organism: Eucalyptus cladocalyx (assembly GCA_017140615.1). Lineage (NCBI taxonomy): Eukaryota > Viridiplantae > Streptophyta > Magnoliopsida > Myrtales > Myrtaceae > Eucalyptus > Eucalyptus cladocalyx. The sequence goes on along the minus strand of CM029523.1, from coordinate 20,295,405 downwards.
TTCTCAAGTAAGGCCTATGCCCAAGTCTGCCCATTTACCTCTCAGGCTTGGGCATGCAAGCGGGCCGCATGCCTGTTGATCACCTCTACTTTTGGAAGGGATAGACCTTCCATTCTCCCTTCTAGCTAAAGTAAATAAGAAACATAAACTAATATAGGGAAAATAGAATAGCACAATCGGTCCTCATTCACAGGAAGATAATCTTGTACTTACAGTAGCATGATCCATATCTGCTTTTCCATTGTCTTCTAAACATGTACTAGGTGCAGCACCTGATCTATTGGATATTGAAGCCCCAACATCATGCATGTAAGTTGATACTTCTATGCATGTTTTCAAGCCAGAAAGCATGTTTCTGGCGATGAGACAACTGGAAGGCAGAATAAGCTTTAGCAGAAAATTGAGGGCAAAATGTACAAACTTCTCTAATTATAATACAGAATATGCGAATCACAAATTAAGCAAGCAGCATATCCATCTGCATATTACTTGTTATATATCCGTTAAGCCACTGGCCTTTTTCAACTCTACTTCCTTTCAATGAGAAACAGCAACTGCCATGCTCTGAAAAAAAAATTTGTGCCACTTCATGTGCAGTCGATTATCAGGAAAATTTCAGGATCCTGTATGACGTGACAAAATTACATTTGGTGACATGTAATTATAAGAGAATGTTGATTTAGTAAAAGATGATAAGAGAGTGGAAAAAATAGGGTTGATGTCATTACTTCCCAAAATATCACTCTATTCTAAACATTCTAATACAGAAATATCGTTCATTGCATAGCTAGCGCATTCTCTAATCTTTGTCCTCCCTAGTCATGCCAATTATGTTAGCCTGCGACTGCTATTTGACAGAAGTCAAAACATGAATGATAAGAGAAGGCCTGCGACTGCATAAACCAGCATTACAATATTCTCTGATCATGCCAATTATGTTAGCCAGAAAAATCCATAGAAAATTCATATTTATTAGACTAGCAAAATATGATTTCACAATGACACAAGAAAAATGTAGTAACTCATCCACCAAATCTAAGTTTGTTGGATTGTTCTTCCGGATTTCAAGAGTGTAAAATATCATGAAATGTCAATGTATTAGCTAAGAATGTACAAAGATGTCTAGAGCAAGAAATTCCTGAATTGGATCTTGTACCTGTTTTTACCAAATATTTCTATTCCCTTCATATATAATTCTTTTTCAATAGGCTTCCACTCACAGATGTGCACCATCCTTTCGCCTGCAATTTCATTAGATTTTCGCTTCACTTTAGGTGCCTCTGCAACAACATTGCCTTCATCTCTCATAGTGCCCAGTTCTCCAGCGTTTCTGGAAGTCTTTACTAAAGCAGGTAGCCCCACGACATCTTCCTCTTCATTTATAATAAGGTCCTCAGTCTTATCACTGGAAGGACCGCCAGAAAATCCAAGTTTGCCAGAATCACTGAAAGTGGAATCCTCTGCAGTGTCAACAATGACCGGGTAAAACTCTGCTTTACTAGATACATCGGGATGAGGTGATAGCATTATCTTCTGTTTTTTAACAGGGAATCCGCCAAAATCATCAGGAATGAGTTTTGGGTCTTGTGGTGCAGTAATTTCCTTCTCTATATCCTTACACTTTCCAGCAATCTCAGTGCCTACCGCAATAACAGATTTATGACACTGTGGATCTACATCAATACCTTCAGAGGAAGAAGGTATCGCTTGCTGCTCTTGGGTGATGCCTGTGCTGTGGTCTGTAGTGACCAGCTCTTCAGCACTAGAGGATCTCCTGCTTTCCTCTTTCTCTCTTAATGTTTCACTTTTCATTCCATTGGAGACATCAATATCAGAAAATTCCAATGAAGCCTTGATAGTATTCAACTTATTCAACTGCAAGTAATCCCGAATAATATTAGATTGCCACACACATTCCCCCCCCCCCCCCAAAAAAAAGGGCAGATTGTCAAATTGCACGATAAAGATAAACAGTGTTCTTATGGCTGTAGGTCAGTTTATGAGTGGATAAAAGGAGTAGATTTGAACACGGAGACGACTGAGACTATTTAAAGAAAAACTGACAACCATTTAGAAGCATTTCCATTGCATCCCCCACATAATATGATGGAAACTGTAAAGCACGCAACATGTACCCTCATCCTACATCACTTAAATCAGCATCCACTCTGTGGCCCATATCCCATCCACCACCCACTTCTCTCTTGCGCGCATGCGCATGCAAGCACACATTAGTCTGCCCAAGCTAAGCCCAGAGGGAAGGCTACTTTTAATTTATTGAAAATATTTCTTTATGAGAAATTCCGTTGTACATACCTTCAGGTAGCACTGATCACCACAAGGTTTTCCATCTTCTTCATGCTCAAGAGAATAGGGCTGCTTTTCACTCTGTCAAGAAAAGCCTATAAGGATATTATAAAATTAAAGTAGGAGGGAAATTCTGTGATATAGCCGCTGCTCCACTTACAGGAATAATTAAGCTTTGGGAACAGCCATGAAGACGACAATCAAATAGCTGTGGAAATTCCCAAGAAGATAAGCATGGTTTTGATGCCTTCTTCCTTAGCCAAAACAGAGAGAAGGAAAGGAAATGGTCTCTGAATGCATACCAAGCAACGACGACAGAAAAGATTGTCAAAAGAATCTAAAGCAGCACTGAGGGTCTTGTCCAGATATATTCCCTTATCAGTTCCCACATCTCCAGAGTTTTTGAGATTTTTGTTTTGTTTCTTTTCATGGTTCTCTTTAAGAAATTTGTATCTCTCCTGCAGATCCAGAATCAAATATATCTCTCAAATCACAAGTCAACACAAGAAGGATTTTCTTATGAACCATGTACTTTTTTCAATCAAATGAGCACAAATCACCAGTTCAATACTTTTGTCAAAGAATCATGATCTTGTTTAGATCACCTGGATTTCTAATTTGGTGCCCCCAACGAACTGGCTCACAATGTTCTGTACATCCTCACTGTGACCATGGTCCTCAAATGCCATCCTGGAATTATCACAGGGAGATTCAATTCATATCAATAAGGCAATTCTAATTAAAGTTTGGACTCTCTTCATGAGTTTCCACTTATTAAGGTCTGGATAACTTCACTAAAACAGTTGTTTTAGCTGTCATACTCTACCATGTTTAACAGGAAAAAGAAAACTAGGCTTTTCTTTCAAAATTTCGGGAAATCAGCTTTTCCTCAAGCAGTTCCTAATCTCTTCATGACAAAGTATATGTTTGAATTTCCACTTCCATCAATCTCAAGTGTCAACTTATCTTGCCAAGAGACGACACATGCAAACAAACTCTCTCCACCTGTTGCAGAAACCTGATCATGTTATACTTAAGCCTCTCTAGAAGCAAATAAGAAATACCTGACCCGATATCCTTTTAAAACTACGCACTTACCATAGTATGCGATCCTCAGATTCAGAAAAGTCATGCTTTTCTTCCTCAGGCTCGGTCATATCTTCCTCACTATCGCTGCAAATGAGTGCTTCACTGCCATGTTGGTCATAATATATACGTCTTCTCCCAACCACTGACTGGTCTTCAGCCATTCTCTGATTCCTGCAAGATGTGTCCAATTAGAATCATCACTTAGAGATGGCAGTGTGAGCACTTGCCTGCACTCATGACAATGAGCATGTGTGAAACATGCTAACAACTGGGGCTTCAGTGCTTTTACCAAAGCCAACGATGTTTACCAACAAGCCGTACCTATCCAAGAATATCCATGTGGTGTACGGAGGTAATTTCTCTGCATACGGAAGCTGGGTGCCCACAAAGGATGACAATTCGTGACTGTGAATGCCATCTTTATCACCTGATCCTTGAACAAACGCACTAAACTTCCCAAGAGGATTCTCAATCCTCGACAACAGTATATTACCGAGGCCATCGTTTTTCGATGCTTCCGACAAGAGCTGGCGTACATGATCTTCTACCTTCTTCCCATTTTTCTCAAACTTCTCCTGCGTGATAGAATCAGGAGTGGGTCCATGCCATATTGCAGCATTCACTACCAAGCTAACTAATCTCAAGAGACTATCACTTACAGAGCTCATCAAGTGAAATCATTAATCGAAAAAGCATGCACACACACACACACACACACACACACACACACACACACACATATATCCAGCTAAACAAGAGCAGCTCACTTTGATCGCAGAAGTCCTCTCAGCTTGAATTTGCTTTCTGAGCAGATTTATCTTGGAGACCAAGTTTCCAACACCCACATTCGACTGCTCCCCGCCCCACTTCTGCCACACCACAAAAGAACCAAAGTGAATATCGAGAAACCCAGATGATCAATCACTCGAATTCGCGACGACCAACTATACCTAAAACGGAAACCACCCCTGATCAAGAATCGGGAGACAGAACAAAAAATAGCTGCCTTTATCACGACATACGACCGCCGCGTGGCAGACGAAACGAGACCCTCGTTCAAGGGTAGCGACTTCGATCGATGAAAAACGAACAGGGTCCGAATCTTCACTCGTATCGATTGCACAGTAGACAATTCCGACACAGAGGAGGTGCTGACGAACGACCCATGTCCGCTCCGACCAAAAGGCGGCTCCAAAAAGGGCAGAGAGAGAGAGAGAGAGAGAGAGAGAGAGACTGACCCTGGACTTGGTGCCGGAGTCGCTCGCCGCCTTGGACACCATGGCTGAGCTCAGCTCCGCTCCGCTCCTCGCTTGCTCTGCGTCCTCTGCACGTACGCAGCGCCCCGAACGAGGAAAGCGTGAGAACTCCTCCTGTCCTGTTCGCGTGCGTCCTGGGGGTTGGGGACGACACGTGGCGCGCACTGACGTGGACTTCTTTTCTTTCTAATTAAGCAAGTTGGTTTTCTCTCACCTTGAAAAAATCGAAAATTCTTCAACGCCGTGTTTGATCGAGAGCGATTAAGAGGAATGAGGCAGGATCGTGAAAGCGCATTATTATTTAATTAGGGTGTGTTTGGTTCGCGGAATATGAAATTTAAAGGACGTTTTTTTTTTTTTCAAAAATAATTAATTATATAGCCTATAAAAAAGATTGAAATTTTTTTCATTTCTCATTTGATTTTGACACTCCCTTTCACGGTGCATTGATTATAGTACCCCTCATTTTTTCCGTGTTGTACTTGCGAGTCAAAAGTGGGGCCTATTTAGAATTTTTTTTTTCAATTTGTTTCTTTTTTTTTCTTCAACTTTCCTTTTTTATCTTGTTGATTTTGTTGATTATGAACTCTTTAATTTGTCGATGTTATTACTTGCTATAATGATTTCTTGATGCGAATGTCAAGTTGTTTATCCGAGTGGCCTTTTTTTAGATGTATCAGAGTTATCATCTTCAAGTTCAAGTCTTTTCTCATGTTGCTTCAAGCTCAAACGTCTCGCTCATCTATTTCAATTCTCCGAAATCATGACAAGAATCAAAAGATCATTGAGAGAATTATATCTCAAGAAAGCTTGTGTCCGCACAGGGGTGGTTCTGCTAGACATGCCAAGGGTTTGTGAGGGGTGATGGTGAGGTGAGAGGAAGCTCGTTAGGCTCTGGGAGAACACTCAGTTATTAGTGTGCATAGCTGTGTTTAGAGATGATCGATTTCAGGTTGAGTGAAACTAATCTTGTTATAATCTATTCCCAATTTTTGGACATTTGAACATACCCTATTTGTTTGGAACCGATTCTGGAACTTATCATGTTTTCCAGGTTCGGTTCCAGGTTTACTCGACAACTTGTTTTATTTTTCTATTTCTTTTTCTAGTTCATTTTTTATGGCAACATCATATGAGGCTATGAGTAAAAAAACAATTCAAAGTAAAAGATAAACATCATAAATCTTAGTCTAATAAAAACAAGAATTCATAAGATGAATACGTAGTCATATACAATTATAAACGATAAAAAGTTCAAATATGTAATATGAAACATAAGTTGTAAAACTTCATTCCTTATAAAAATTATGTCGAGGGGTTTTGAGGAAGGACGAAGGAGGTAAGAGTAATAAGGTCAGGATTTAGGGTAAAAAGAAATTACAGTTTTGACTTTTTAGCTTATAAAATTGATACCAAAATTGGACTCAAAATAGGGCGGTCCAATCCGAATTGTGGGTAGGTATTCACTCGAAACCTATTACTAGACCAGTTACGATTGGTTTTAAAAATTTAGAACTTGTTCCTAAGGAAACCGATTATGGGACCTATTCTTCAGGCAATCCGATCTGGCTCCTAGGTAGAACCGATTTGGTTATACACTCCTAAGGCTATGTTTGGTCGTCCAAATTTCTAAATAGGATAGGATTGAATATGATAGGATAAAAAATTCATTGATTTCTTCATATCCCATTAATTATTTGGTGAATTACGGATTTAAAATCGAATATTCTCATATCCTATCCAATTTACTGTTTGGTAAACTATGAATTTAATGTCGGATATGTCTAGGTAAGTAATCGATTCCTTCTCCCACTAAAGCAAATATCATCGACACTCAACAAAGACACTAATGACATAATAGCAAATGCTACGGATTGACCTCATGCAAAGCACAAGACCATTCATCCACTCGCGCAACAATCTAATCCGTACTTAGAAACTACGAGGCTCACCATGTTGACAGTAGCTCACGTAGACTGCATTGTTCACCACGCCATACTGATCCAATTCATAGTCACGGATCTTGAGCTCCACGTCAATGAACCCACTCATTCTGCGAAGAACGACAAAAGATTGCGAACCTCATCAGTCATCATCACAAACCCAATTGACGCAAGTAAAAGACTCATCATCACAATGCCCAGACGGATGCACTTGGCAAGAGCGGCAAACCTCATCAATCATCATCAAAAAAAAAAAAAAAAAAAAACGAAAATCTTCAATTTTCCCAAGCAATTAGCCACATTCACCTCATTCAGTCCCGCCCCCCATAACTACAAGCAGACAAAAACAAAAACAAAAAAAAGGGACACCACACTACCAATCCCACCGAAAAAAAGAGAGTCAAAAATACAACAACAGAAGAATTCACGTACCTCCCCTGCATCCCCGCCACGTCGAAACGGGCCGCAACCGCCCGGACCCGACGGCACGACAAGGACGATCAAGACGCCAGCGACCTCGACAGCCGGGGCGCAATCAAAGCGGAGAAAACATCGCAGTGGGGGGAATCGATTGGGAGGGCAACCGGCGGGCAATCGTCGGCGGACGGGGTCTTACCTTGGCGGAGGAAGAAGGCTTTCGTAAAATTTCGATGAGAATCGGAGAACTATTGAGAATAAGACTTCAACGTCGATACTTTGGAAACAAAGGTGAACGACGGAAAAAAAAAAAAAAAAAGCATAGGATTTTATGTTTCGGATAAAAGAAATCATATCCGACCTTATTCCACCCCTCAGATTTTTTTATCCGGTTTATATTCGGTAATATCCAACCTTATCCCATCTTAGATAGCTACCAAATACAAGATATGATAAAATATATCATATCCTGAATTTTATCTGGTCGATCAAACGCAGCCTAATTGTATCGGAGGCGAAGGGCGGACAATACACTTCAACACAAGCCATTACAAAAAGGAAAGTGAAAGAAAAAGAAGAAATGAGTTCATAAAAGGACCCCATGCGGCCCCACATTCGACTATGTGGGGTACGACGTTTGAAGAAGGAAAAAAGGATGGGTAATATGGTCAGTACACTATAAAGTGGAGTGTTGGAGCAAAAGGAGGAGTGGAAAATGCGTGACCTTATAAAAATTAGCAAATGAAAAATAATTTCATCATTCACTAAATAATCAGATAATAAAAAATTATCCGTTAACTAATTTTATTAAGCTATATAACCTATCATTTTTTGAAAAACATTTTTAACATCTTGAATTTTTCGTGAAACAAATGCACCTTTCAAGAAAAAGACAATCAATTAGTAAAATCAAGCTTGAGTACATTTTAAATCCCCCAAAATTTGTTCACAAGAAGATTTTTTTTTAGGGACTTATGTCTTAGTAAACAATTTATTTTCCTTCTTTCCTGCTTATTAGGGGCGAACACAGTTTGGGTCGGATATTCCCACTCTAGAATTGGGAACCACCCACTAAAAATTGATTTTGAAAAATTAGAACCGAGAATTGGACCGAACCTGGATAGTCAATTCGGTCCAATTCTTGAGTGGGTCATGGAATTGATCCCCAATCCCAATCCCTCACTATCGATGTTGCATCCCTTACATGCTTCAAGTGGGATAGAGTAGTCGAGATGCCGAGATGTGGGCAACTCCCATCTCTCACCGCTTCTTTCGCGGCATGAAATGAGGTTTTCTCCGTTGGATGGTGTTCTCCAACTATCGCAACCAAAAGAGAAATTTCTTAATGGGTTGGCAAGAAGAATTTAAGGAATTGAATACAAATAGAGTGCGCAATCGGTTACTTAAGGAGTGCAATTAAATGTTTGGCAAAGGACATGAAACTCACTTGAGCTCTTAACATTCTGAATTATGAGTGAATGCATATGCTTTATTCCTCTAAAACTGGGCACTTATATATGTGTGTAGGTTTGGTTTGAGTAGACAGGTAGGCAATCCCACACTTTGAATTGATAATTGAACTAGTGCTCACCAAAATTGGAATTGAGAACTAGACTAATTCCTATGGGAACCACCGATTTGGGGCCGGTTTGATTTGATTTTGGGCGGTTCTTGATTCCTCGTGCACACCCCTATCACTTATGTATATATGCTATATCCATTTCCCCCCTTTGTATTCAACTAACATTACAGTTTATTCCCTTCAAATCTTTTCTCTAATGACAATCTATGTTTCTTCTTTTCCTTTCTAATCATTTCTATCGAATTCAACGTAAAACGTGCTAATCTCTTTTATTTATAATTAAAGTAAGACTTGAGAGAGAGTTCATTTTTATGCTCATCTCGTAGTTTTAGAGAGTTGCTAGTTGGTTATTTAAATCTGCAAATACAGATATGCCCCTCCCCCCAGTATTTAATTATCATGTTAATTTTTCAAAACAAGGGTGGGTAATCCAAAACTACTTGTTGACCCAATATGAGAAAAGTTGGTAAATCATATCAATAAATGCTGGTAAATTCATAGAAAGAGTTGATAAATTTAATGTGTTCGTATAAAAGACAAATAAAAACTAATAAAAGATAACGAAAGTTGATAAATGAAAAAAAAAACCCATGTTTGATGATTCAATCGAAAAAAAAAATGTTAGAAAATCATTCAAATAAAGATTGGTGAGCTCATATGAGAGTCGGCAAATTTAAGGCGTTGATAAGAAATGAAAATAAAAGTACAAACTATTCTTGTCGTCCAAGTACATATGCCTTCGTTCATGTCAATAGAGCATGATCACTGAGTGCCAGACATTGCAACTCGAAGGCTGTGAGTTAGCATGCGCAGAAACCATTCAAATTACAAGATTTGCAGCAATAATTCAGCTCTAGTAATCGCACATTACACTGATCTGTTCTAGGCTCTCCGATCTGAATTCTGAATCGTCTTGACGACTCAGATTCACGATCGTAGAGAGAGCGTGTCTCGAAAACGCCGATCAGAAGAGCAAACTGCTTCCCAAGTACAAGGAGTGATTCAGGAAGAGACTGTCATATAGTTTGCAGATCAAGACTCATACTTTATGAACTTTTAAAGGCAGTCAGACTCCTCTCCTCTCCCTCTTTCTCTCACTGAAACTTCCAAGCCGAGAGAGAGAACATCGGGGTCCCTTTCCAGCCAACCAGCAGGCAATTGCCGTCTCGGTCGAGTGTGCAAAACCTCTCGCAGGTGAACTGCTTCGCGACCAGGTGGGCATGATAGAGCGAGGCATCGCTGAACTCGATCTCGACCATTCGGTACCTCGCGAAGAACGCCCTCCACACGTCGATCTTCACACTCCTGGTGACCCTCTCGTGGCCCTCCGCTGAGACTATGTTCCTGATCCCATTGCTGAACAATTCCTCCATGATGGTCTTGTTCTCGGTCTCCTGAGTCATGCACGTCTCGAGGCAGTCGAAGTAGGTGCTGTAGAAGAACAAGGCTTCGACGAAGCGGGCCACGAAGGAAGGAGAGTTGTGGTTCGCCTCCACTTCGGTCATCACCATCACAGACGGGTCTAGATTCCTGATGACACCGATCAGTTTCTCGAGGGAAGTTGGCCTCGCGATCATAGTCCGCAGCACCAGTGGCGCGTAGACTGCCATGGCTTCGCTGTCCTCTATGTTAAACAGTTCTTCCCTAATGTCTTCTAAGTTCGGCAGAAAGACTACCTGGAAGGAAAAGGGAATTTTCATCGATTCTGCGACGCTTGCTAGTCTCTTGCCTGCCTCTTCCATCTCTTTGCATTCTGACCCGACCGCGGTTATCTTGAGAAGCTCCATGGGCTCTCCTTTCCGCTCAGCGAGAGCGTGCATAAACACGATCCACTGGATTCCGCTTCTTATCTGGAGATCTATCAAATGGATTCTGGCAGCCGACACCGTACGCTCGATGATTACTTGTAGCGCAGTGAATTGAGCGACTTGAGTGAAGGGGAGTTGCCTGCGGCATTTAAGAGTGGTGAGATTAAAGCTCAAGCCTTGACTTACCGGTTCTGCCTTTCCTTCGGTTCCCTTCATACTGATACTCCGTCCGGTTTCTTTATCCATCCTGTCTCGGAGAGCCTCCACGAAGTGCAGCACGATTCTCTGCGCCGGGCTCCCTCTCTTCGACGCCAACAGTTCACAATACGAAAGCAATCTTCTGGCGCCGTCAAATTGCTGGTCGCCTACTTTCTCGGCCGCCGCTAGAAGCAACTGAGCTAGTTCGACCTCTTTCAAGTCTTCCTCGGAGAGGCCGGAAAAGGTAGGACCATAAGGGCGTGTGAGCAGGGAGAAATAATTGTCCCTTTGATCTTGAAACTGGATGTACCTAGTCCCAGCCACTCTCATTATCTCTTCCGTTGACAGCTTCGGCTGGTCCACCGGAGCCTCTCGATTGGGCTCACGTGGTTCGTCTCTCTTCGACTTCTTAAGCACCGTCCAGTAGTTGCTGAGGAGCTCCAAAGACGCCTTCGAAGACGGAGGCACCATCGGTTTTTGCATATTCCCGAACTCTGGACTCTCCTCAGATCCTAACGCTGGTGGAGAGGAAACTTTCAGATTGAACCGATCAAGGACCATAGAGTTCGCCCCGAGCTGCTGCGATGGGTCGGGCAAATGGACTCCCTTGCTGCTCAGATTCCCTTGCTGACTTCCAAATCCTGAGAAGAAAGGATGGAGCTCGGCGACATCTTCACCTCGATGCTCTTGCCCTTTAGTCGCTCTCTCCTCTTTATCAAGACCATTGAGAACATCCCCTCCGTGGAAACCGAAGGATGGGAACGAGAACGAGACGTTCGCCATTGCTGAAGTCAGAAGGTCCTTGTCTGCAAACTCAATGCAGAAACCAGGAGATTTAGTTATCCATGACGTATTTCAAGACAGGGATTTCTATGCACATCACCCGTCGGAGGAATCACTTACGCACAGCATTAAAAAAAAAGAAGATAACTCGACAGTGACCTGTCGAGTGTTCGACAATTACAGTTTCTCAAGAAGACACCCATGTTGGGAAGACGGCTCCATTAAATCTACTCCGGGTGGATTATTTAAACTCTTTCTGCGATGCATTTGGAGAAAACGTCAACATGGGAACAAGGGGAAACGATCAAGGATGTAGCCGTCGTACAGTTCGAAAATCTCGCCTAACAATCTCAGCCGACCGAGATGAGACGGAAGGGTGCCGAATGCTTGTATCCAAATAGAGACGATCACACGACCCTGCCAGGATCAGAGGGAGAAAGGGACAGCATCGGTGGCGCAATTCTATACGGCACCCATTGTGGTGTTAAAAATTGGTGTCGTGATTTTTGGAAAGCGGTCGCTTGGGTGACTGCCGGAAAGCATCACGTGACTTGCCGGAATCACTTAAATGGACATTTTCATGAAGTTTGGTACTAAAGCAATTGTTCGTAAAGTTTCGACACTAGATTGATTAATTATAAAATCGTTGCCTCAGAAGTTTTAAAACTGGGAATTTGCCAAAACGTCGCCGTGACATGACACAAAAAATTACAAAGCAAATTTTCTAACCTTGCAATTTTCTTTTTCTTAGACTTGAGAGCGAAATTATGGAGCAAACGTTCGCTCGAAATAATTCGTGTAAAGTCACAAAGATCTATTCATTTTCCTAAGAGAAAAGGGGGGTGCGTGAAATTTTCTTCAATTTTCTTCGTCTCGTAAATTCACAATTATTTCTACTCCAAAATTGCTTTGTTTGGAGATTGCACAATAGAGTTTGGAGCCTCGTGGAAATGGACTACTTCTCTATGATCGATCTGGTGTGAGCATCAATGCAAGAAAGCGATAGGAAGCCGGTTTCACTCCAATTTTTCTATATATAAAATTTCGACGGATTCAACAATGTTGTTCAGCACACAGATTACGCCTCATACAATTTAAAAGTGTCTTTTACCAAAAACTTTTGAGGACAATCACTTTAGTGCCAAGATTTTTCATGAATAATTAATTTAGTGCAAAAAAATTTTAAATGGTCTATTTGAGTGACTTGAGTTATTGCTCTTTTAAAAATTAAGGGGGTTTCTTTAAAAATTAAGGGAGTGATTGGATTGATGGTTTTGCCGTATTTGTATGAATATGTTCATTGACACAACTAGAATTTTGGGCTTTGTAATTGGAACTCAATTTCGTAATATAACTTGGATTTGATAAAGATCGTCATTGAGATTGACTCTAAAATCACCATTAATCTCTTAGTCCAGAACTTATGATTGATAATGTTAGCTTTACTTTACTTAAAGATATGAGAAAACTGTTGCGCTATCACTTTGAGTTTAAAATATAATATAATTTTCAGGAAGAAAATCGCTCCGCTAACTAACTTGCTAATCTTAGAATGAACAAGTATTTGGATTGTAGTTTCTTTTCATTACCTCCAGTAGAATTACTTCATGTTTTATTAGATGATAAAATAGGAACAGTTGATTTATGATGATAAATTTTTGTATTGGGAAAAATATTATCAATCTTTTAAAGTAACCGTTTTTAAATAATCAATTGAAAAGTTCTGACACTAAAATCTCGTACTTATCCCAGGTAAATGATTGATTATCAGACCAAAACAATCTTTAAATGCTTCATCAGATATGACCACTATTCGATGGCAATTTAAAAACCGGACGCAGTAAAAACCGATACCATCGATTCTGTTCAAGTGTTCGTTCGCGAGCCCATTTGAAAATCCCACAGATTTTTCAAACTTTCCATCACCAAGCTCACTCTGACTCTGCAGTTTTCTCTTTGCAGCAGGAAGGCACTCAAGAAGAAGGGCATCTCTGCTTAGCAAGTTATTGAGCTTATGCAACCTCATACAAGCTGGTTTCTCTCTGATTAAAAAGCCTGTCCAGCTTGTCTGATTTCAGCAAGTCGGTGCATCTATCGGCACCGCATTTCATCTTCATCAGTGCGACAAGCCATTACATGTTCAGGACTAGGGAGTTGCCATCTTCCAAAGATCACAGAAGTTATTCTATTCTGAAGAGTTTGCGATCGTTCCATGGAAGGTGGTCGGACCTAGATCATTATTTGACTCCGCCTATCGATTGAACTCTTGTTCTCCGGTCTTATCTTGCGAACATTAACCAAACGTCAGCACTTCGAGTAAACCAGACTTCACCGATCCAGTTAGCATGGGTCCCTGATTCAAAATAGGTCTCGTCGCTGCCTCTGTTTTGGTCACGTTCAGTTGCATTCCTTGTTCAATTCATGCATAAAAGCTAGGACGGAAAGGGGGGAGAGGCATAGAGTCCATTCCCTTAAAACCTTGTTTGTGACTGCAACTGACCTGCGGTATTATACCAAATTGCAGCACTACCACGCAACTTGTCAAGGGAGGAACAAGATTTTCGTCAGTGATTTGATGATGCAGTACTTAGAAATTCGTCCCCAAGATATGGTCAAATGGTCATAATGCGCTGAAGAGAGCCAAAACATCTCATCTTAAGACAAAACATTAGGTAGGCCAACCACGCCAAGTCACGGTGGGCCTCGCCAATCATACAAGTGCTCAACCTTCTCTTAGTAAAATGGGTTTGATCCCCTTCTACCTATATAGTGAATTAAGGCATCCACTACCTTTTGAGTCCTACGCTGCACGCCCCCTCTCTCTTCATTAATTGCTCTCTCTCTCTCTCTCTCATTTTTGCCGCACCCTTTCTCTCTTCTCTCTTCTACTTTGGAGAAAATATTAGGTGGTCCCAAATCACATGTAAAGGTGGCAAAAGAATCGGGACCCACCCGTACCATCCGGAACTGGATCGAAACCGTCCGAAACCAGTGGTTCTTGAGAGAACCAGTCTGGTTCCTGGTTCCAATTTATGGGAATCGGTGGCACCGTCCGATTTCGATTCTATGAAGCGGATTCGCCTACTCAGACCGGATCGATTATATTATAATAATATATTAATTTTGAATATTAAAATAAATTTTGAAATTACTAATTAGCAAACCTAAATTTTAGGATTGCCTCTCCTCTCACAGTTTCCATGTTTTTAAGCTGCTTTTAGCAACTCAACAAATGGCTTATTCAAATGATACTTTTGGAGACTTACACAAGACATTGTATTCAAGAATATGTAGAGTATGGTGGAATTGTTTCTATAGAAAGAATTCAATAAAGCAAATGTTGTAAGAGATTGAGCACTACTACGAGATAAAGGAAAAGACGATCTACATATGACAATCATTCAGAACTTTGAACTTAAAGAATATTTTAGAATTCAACTGAAATAATTCAAAAACAAGAAAAAAAAAACAAAAAAAAAATAAAGAAAAATAGTATCCTTAATTAAGTCGGTTCGATTTAAAAAAAAAATATTACTCGATATGAAGAGTACTCATTGTGAGATTTGGAAAACGATATTATTATTGGTGAGACCAGTTTCACGGATCCATCCAGGAACCGGACGGACTAGAGGTCCAGTTCTTAAGTGGATTCATGCAACTAACAAGTGGATTCCAATTCCAATTTTTTGGAACCGGTCCTTAGCGGGTGAAGTTCCTGGTTCTAGGCCGAGAACCGCCCACCCAAATTATGCACACCCCTAATCACATGTCATCATGGTCCAGACCACTGCAAGGCTCAAAAGGTGGGACCCACAAATAACACGTGTTGTTTAGGGCATGTTTGTTAAAAATAATAAATGTTCCCTGAAACAAAAATTTATATTATTTTATTCAATGAAACGAAAAAAAGAATAAAAACGTGTTTAGTAAAAATTTTATTCCTAGGAACAAAAAAGTAGAGAATAGATTTAAAACAAAAACAAGAAATAGAAAAAAGTAACTTCTTATTTCCGAAAACAATTTCTAGAATCAATTTTTCTCTCTCTTCTTTTTTCTTCTTCTCTTTCTTTTCTTCTTCTTCTTCTTCCTTTTGGCCAGTTGCCGACCTTGGCCATGGTCGGTGCCAGCAACCGGTCAAATGAGGGCCGGCGACCTTGCCGGAACGTCGCCAACCCCCGGAGACACCGAGCCACGACAAGACTCGTCGGCCCGAGCCTCACCGTGGCTGGGTGAGGCTTCGCCTCGCCGCCAATGGTTGGGCGAGCGTGGCCTCACCGGATCTAGGCGAGGTCGATCTCGCCTAGCCAAGGCGAGGGCGAGCCTCACATGGCCATAGCGAGGTTCGGCCTCCCCAGCTGGCGCGAGGCTGGGCCTCACCAAGCCAAGCTAAAGCCGAGGCTCGTCGGGATGAGCTCATCGGGCCTCGCCCGGCCTAGCGAGGCTCCGGCGAACTGCCAGCCAAAGAGAAAAAGGAAAAAATAATAATAAAAGAAATAAAATTTAAAAAAATTTTTTAAAAAATCTAAAAAATTTACCAAACGTATTTATATCTTAGAATAAAAAATTTGGGAAGTTACCAAACGCATTTTTTGTTCATAATTTGTTCCCGAGAATAGAAAACAAAAAAATTATTTCTCAGCAAAAATTTTCCCAAAATGTAAGCGTTACTAAATGCATCCCTATTGAAGGCTCACAATGACTTAATGTGACCGACATACCTAATGTTTTCTCTTGACTCTAGAGGCACTCTACTTGATTAAATCTGTTCGGTGGAAAGCCTCATGGCCCCTTGATTATCTTGAGGGCCATAGAGTCCACCACAACAACCCTTCTAGGATCAAAAGCAAATGCAAAGCCCAAATAGGTAAGAATTCATCGCATTCGATTCGCTAGAACTAAGTCAACCACGTATCAAGAAACAGAAACCTAAACTTGAAAAGAAAATACTAATTCTCAGACATTCTTGCTCCTCGATTAGTTTTATCTATCCTTTTCTTTCCCAAATTGGCCTTTCCAGTTCCTGTCTGATTGCAAGAATAATTGATTTACTTGCATCTGTCTTATACAATCTGGAACCCAAGTTAAACTAATGATCTCCAAACCCAACTAGCTGCCTCCTGGAAGTTGGAATCTAATCATTTTCTTGCCTTCCACACCATGATCAATGATTCAATGCCAGTACAACTCCTGGAAAGTCTCCTCTCATCGTGATTCTCCAAACGGAAAGTTAATGCAGAAGAAGTTGTCAATGGATAGAAGAAGATGGTACAATGAAAACATTAGGCGTTGACCAAGAAATGTGTAAAGAAGCAATTCAATTATCTCCGTGGAAACAGTACAGATTACAAAAAAGCCATTGCGACGGAAAAGCTTGTGGACCCACCTTTTTTAGACTATTTCCTCATCCAAAGACAGCTCGCCCAAGTCCCGTTTTACTTTTCTACAGAACAGAACGATCCCAACCCACATGAGGCCCTTCACAATCCTGACCATCCCGATCGTCACCGTCAGGTAATACAGCCACCACCCCGCGAAGTCCGCCACCCCGATGCCCATCATCAGCTCCTTCTTGACCTCCGGCACCACCACCATCGCCTCCACCTCCCCCCTCAACCTCCACCACCACAGCCCGCTGAACCCCGCCGCCACCGCCACCCTCCCGAGCAGCCCCTCCTCCGCCCGCGGGCCACCGAACACCGTGTCATCTGCCACCGGCCTCACCACCACCCTCGACCAGTAGGCCGTCGTCTCGTGGAGCCCGAGGAAGAATATCGCCTTGCTCAGCAGGCTCCTCTCGGCGCTGCCCAGGCGCAGCGGCGACCCGTCGACCCCGGCGGCAATGCTCCCCTCAATGCCAAGGCCAACGCAGACCTGCACCGCGCATAGGACGGCCCAGGCCATGGGCAGGCGAGCCTGGTGAAATGCCGTCCCTGGCGGTGGCAGCGGCCGCTCGCTCAGCGGGGTGATCCTCCCGGTCAACCCGTGCAGGAGGGTGCAAACCGTGAAAAAGGCCAAAAGTGCATGAAGCGGGCTCGGATTAGCATTGAACAAGAAGGACAGAGGAAACGGGAAGATCTGCGGGATCGAGTCGGCGAACACCGAGGAGTAATAGCTGATGCACGCGAGCCTCGCCAGCAGGAGGAACGAGAGAGGAAGCAAGAGGCTGAGGAGAGTGACGGTGAGGACATGGAAGCTCTGCTTCAAGATGGAAGAATTCACGAACTGGGGCCTGTGCGGCCACGGACAACGCCTGCTCAGCCACGCCATCGTCTCGGGTCGATGATGGCGGACGCAATAATGAAAAAAACAAAAATGATGAATTGAATTGAACAGAATTCGAGCGCAAGAGAAGGAACAGAACAGAGCAAGAAGGGCAATCTGTCTATTTATCTAAATTTCTGCGAAATGGTCAGTGGAGTGCTGTCCACGTCCGTCGTTCCAGCTCTGATGTAATGCGCCAAAGGTACTTGTAAAACTAGGTTCAAATAATTTTCTCATGCCCACCAAACACAGAAAAGAAAAAGAAAAATGAGAAGGACTCTGTCCTATATATATATATCGATTCAAAACTTGTAATTTTTGTAAAAATGGGGAGCAACACATGTTTGATTTGCGAACCGGTTTGGGGTCATCTCAAAGCGTTGAAGGGTGAAGGTCCGGTCGTTGGGGGATGGGCCTGCGCCACCTGCTGCCTGGGGTTTTACCCAATGGGCTTTGAGATTGATCATGAAGCTTTTATGCTTACTGGCCAGTTGGATACTTACACGTGTCATTGTTTAGTGTTCTTTGGGCATTATTGATGGAGCCCTAACTGCTGGTGGTTAGATAGTTCATGCTCTCCCACGAATCTTATTATTTTTTTTTCCTTTTTCTTTGTTCTTTTCCATTCCTTGATAACTGCAATTAGCCTAACGAAAGTTGGTGCAACAACAACTGCATCAAATTAAAGCTTATCTTGCTAAGTAGGCACGGCTTGCTTTAAGAGTCCCATAATAATATCTCGCTCAATTTTTTATCGAATCAACTTTAGAATCTAAATACTTCGTACCTTTTCTTATCATTTGTTTTTCACATCCTTCTAAGTATTCCCATGCAACTATGAACCCTTGTTTCAAAAGTTGCTCGCTTCTCCTTGTTATAGCATCTGGAAGTCTTTGTTTAACATGCTCAAACCATTCAAAGTGACATCATCTCATCTTATCCTCAATTGGCCTCACTGCCTGTTTTATTTTGAATGAATTCATTTCTAGTCTTGTCTTTAATTGCATTCCTGTAAATGCGAGAACTATTCTCATTTCGATGCACTCATTATATGTAGATATTGATGTTTGATTATATAGAATTCTAATGGTCTAGCGCTCCGCCCATTAGTTATTGCCTGCTTTTGTCGTCCTATAGAACTTTCCCTGAGCAGTCGTACAAAACTAAGCTTTTCAAATTGAAATATCAGATGGAAAGAAATGGGAAGAAAAGGAATAAGCAAGGTGAACGAAAGAAACTTCCATTTCTAAAGGTCAATGATTTTTTATTGCCCAAGAAAAGGGCAACGGTTTGCCGTTTTCGGACCGGACCTTAGTATGTGGGCTTCAGACTGTCCACGGGCCACAAAACTTACAATGCGACTAGAACCTCTTTTTTTAGTTCGAGATAATGATATAAATGGTTCTCCAACTTTAATTCAATGCATAACGTGATCCATGAACTTTTAATTTATATAATACAATTCTTGAACTATTGATACATGTTCAACTTAATCCCACACGCTAAATATAAATATTCAATGTTGCTATGTAATATTAAATATTTTCATATAATATAGGAACAAAGATGAACATGTAGCAAAAATCAAAGGTCCACATTGAGTAAATATAAAATTCAGAGACTGTAGTGCACATTGGATTATGATTCAGAATCTAGATTGAACGAATTAAAATTTTATGAACTACATTAAATCAAAATTCAAGAACCATTTCTGTCGTTTCCTCTTTTTGTTCACTTGCACAAATGGATATAATATATGTCAGTCGTGAGCAAAAAATATATATAAATTGGATGAGCAAAAAATATTTAAGTTTAAATAAAATAAAATACAAAAAATACATGATAGGATTATATCAAGACGTGATGAATGACTAATCTTGGAATCTCTCGTGATGAATGACTAATCTTGGAATCTCTCGTCAATAATTTTCTTTTTTTTAATTTTCCCTAATCGACCCAAAAAAAAAATGTAGAGATAGATCTAATGGTTTTAAAAATATGCATATAGACGTGCCCTGAAAAGCGCATGCGAAGTATCTACTAGTGAACGGTAAAAAAAAAAATATGACCAAAAAATTTAATGAAATTCCCGAACTGATAAATTATAATCACCATCAATAATTTCCATTCAAGGAGAGATGTATTACCAGGCTAATACATATCGAAAAAAAAAAAACTTTCCGAGCTATCGCTTTCGCCCAACATGTTCATACTCATCTCGAGCCCTCGTCACCAACCTTGGACTTGTTCAAAACGTACGTAGGTCCTACGCGACTCCCAAATGTGACCTCCATGCAAAGAAGAAGCCACGCCCATTGACATTTCAATCGAACGGAGGAAGAAGATAATCCTGAAAGACATGCATGGGACTTGAGACAAAAAACCAACGTGATGTGGACACCTCTTGGATGATACTAAACTTCGCCGGCCCCCCCAAATAAGAAAATATCTATTCGTACACACTATATATATTTTATACAGTACATCGGATGACGTCTTGTGAAAATCTCATCCAAAATCTCATCCACACGAAATTGATTTAAATAAAGATAGTACGAGTTAAAAATATAAAATATATATATGCACGGCGTATTTGCGGAATGATCGGTGTCCAGAAAAGTTTAATTTGATTAGGCATGCGATGAAAAATTTAGAAACGTATTAAATATTAAAAGCAACTTACCCTTTCGATTAAAAAAAAAAAAGAAAGAACAACTTGCCCTGATATTGTTCCTTGTGCAGGCTCCATGCTCAGAGGTTTACGTCATATTTAGCAAACCCGGAATGCCAAGAAAAGTTCAGAATTGTCTGGCCGACCCGACTATAGTTAAGGAGGAAAATAAAAATCAAGTAAAATGAAATCCGCATGCGCTAGTGTCAATTTCTGTTTAAACAAAAAGTAGAATAAAAACAAAAGTTGTGCAGAGTCCCTAAGGTTTCATCTATTTATTATGTACCAAAAAGCCCTATTTCATTATTTAGTTTTTTCTTCGAAGAACATGATTTCGTTATTTTAATACGGCGAGGTCGTCCTTGTCCATGGTGTAATTATAAGCAATCGAAATTTAAGAAAAATGAAAAAAAAAATATTTATGAGGGAAAATTCATCTTTTCTTCCAATTGGTAAGTGCTTGAACTCCACGAATTTAAAATGAAAGGTTCCATTTGTTTTGCACAAAATAAGTTATTTGTAAAATGTTTTTTAAAATTAATTACTTGTATCATTTGAAATAATTAGTCAATAATTTTTTTTCCATTTATCGACAATAATTTATATCTAAATATCTCCATAAATTGTGAAGATATTTTTTTTCATTCATTTTGTAAGCGATATAAGTGAAATCTTAGAAAAATATTTTTCAAATCATTTATTTTGTGTAAAATAAACACAACCTAATGTACTAAACTCAACCACTAGTCAAGTGTCAAAGGATAAGCTTTATCTATATGTCCTTTTTTTTTTTTTTTGGTCAATAGAAAATTTCATTCATTTGTTATAATCAAACATGAGAGGAATATAAAAAGCTTCCAATCAAAGAAAATTTCAAAGAGCTGCAAAAACAAATCAAAAAATAACTAGGAGCGTTAGTGATGGGCACACGTTGAGATCTTCCCCTCTAGAAACTACGGCACTAGATTTGATGTCCTCAACACGATCGTTATACAGACAACAGCAATAACATGTTCAACCACTACAGATCAAACAACTCTAAGGAACTCTCCAATCTAGATTTAAATTGGGAAATAAAAGCTCATAGATTTAGAATACCCTTAATCAGGAGAGGAAAGCTTCTATCTAATTTCGTAGAGGTTATAGAATCATGTTTAGGGTATTCTGCTGACTAGACTGGTGACGAAATTCTTACATAAATTTATCATCACAAAGAGTGAAGACGAGTGACAACAACGAGCGATAGAAGATGCCAAATGAGGCGAGACAAGAATCCTAGATTAGATCGGGACAGGAACAAAACAAAAAATCAAAGTCTAGAAAAAGAAAAGCAGAGCAAAGCAGGCTCTCGGGTTCGGGCAGGTGAAGTTTCTCTTAGGGAGGATTTTTGGGAACAGAGAGAGAGCTGCCGACAGAAAAATTAGGGTTTTACACTATTACAGAACCTTGATTGAAAAATGTGCCAAGGCTTTATCTCTATGTCAAAAAGCTAATTTCTTTATGCATTGTGGAAGTTCTTGTGAATGTGACCTCACTGACTTGAATATATGATATTTAATTTGGCAGGGTTAAAAACAAAGAAGAACGACAGGACGCATGTGATACACGTTTGATCTGATTCTCCTAGCAAGTTTATGGAACTCTGTAACTGACCAAAAAGTAAATAAAAAAACCTAACCGGAGAAAGGAATGCCAATGAGCACGTGGTCGATTTTCCCTTGTTAAAGTATAAAAGCTGATGTTTTCACCAAATAGTACGACATATTTAAGACATTGATAAGAAATGTAATTAAAAATTTATAATAAAAAAAAAAACAGGAGAAGATTTTTTGAAAGAGATAAGAGAAGTTGACAATTCAATAGAACCAACTAAATATTGATAACTAACTCAAATACGATTTGATAACACAAAATTGGTTGATAATTTAATCGGAGAAAAGTTGCCAACTGCTCTTATTGATGTTGGCAATTTATGAAAATAGTTGGTAAATTAATGAGTCGGTAAGCACTGTAAACAAAAGTTGGTAACTCAATAGCAAAGTTGAGAAATTAAAAGAAAAAATTCAAATAAACGTTGGTAAGAAACTCAAATAACAGTTGATAAGTCAAACTCATTGAAAAACTATTGGGGAAAAAGTTGATTAGTCACACAAAAAGATTGGTAAATTTAGGAGCTGATAAATTTAAGGCATATGTAGAAAAATAAAAGTTGGTAAACGGCTAAATTAGTCTATAAGTTAAATTACATACGGAAGTGAATAATTTAAATAAGAGTTGGTAATTCAATATTACTTGGTAATTTAATTGGAAAAAGTTGGTAAATCACTTAACTAAAAATTGATAAACCCAAATATGAATTTGTAAATTTCAAGTGTTGGTAAAAACAAATAAAATTCGGTAATCTGTAAATTGTTATAAAAAAAAAAGTTGTTTAATTTCATAAAATTATTAGTAGTTTACCATTAATCAAAAGTCGGGAGGTTGGTAATGATTCTTACAAACATTTTTTGATATGTGTAAACTCTTTCAGAGATCTATGAATGCGGAATTTTTTTTTCTAGAAATCGAACAGTAGAATCATCCCTTCACCTATTCAGGTGAGTCGAGGTCTATACATCTATATATACTAAACCTCTGTACACATGGACAATGGTAAAATTAAAATTTTGCTAACTTCAAAATTGAATTCTTTGTTTAGTTATCAATCTATACAACAGATTTTCCTCGTTAATAGTTTTTAACAGGAATGAGAAGATGAAAAGAGAGATCAAATTAATAAAATCAACAGTGTTCATAAGAAAAAGGGAAAATTCCACGTAAAGGTCCAAAATGCCCTCGTTTTTTCAAATAAGGATCTGAAGTAAACCTTATTTTAGATAAGAGTCTGAAACAACTATATTAGTCTCCAAGAAAGGCCTAAAGTGATTATGAATGTTTTAAATAAGCCCCTTGTCTTACTAGCTCGCCAATCAGCAAAAAATTCTGACCAATCAAGGATATATTTTCATCTAAATAAAATTAAAATTAAAATTAAATTAGATTTGTTTTAAAAGCAAAAATAAAGGCGAAAGAGCTTCCTCCCACATGTAACCGTCACCCCATCATCAGTGGAGCCGCAACGATGGCTAGTGGGGTCATCAACGCCTGGACAAGGGCTGATGACTCTCATCGACCAAAGGCGAAAGCTAGCAAGTCCTTGCTAGAGATAGGAGAGGGCAGCAACCCTCTCCTAGATCTAGGCTGCCCTCTCTAGATCTAGGCGAGGGTCGCTTGCCTTCACCCTAGCTGATGATCCTCACGCAAGCTTGGTGACCCTCACCCAATGCACCCAAACCTCGCTACCTAGGTCAAGGGGCACTAAGTGAGGGCTACCAAGTCTGCATGAGGGTCAATGACCCTTGCCCAAATCTGGGAGAGGGTCGTCGCCCTCTCCCATATTTGGTGAGGGCCCACTAGCCCTCACCTCTTGTCGTTGAGGGGTCGCCAACCCTCACCCAAGTGCCGACGACCCCACTAGCCATCATTGCCCCTCCACTAGCGATGGGCGGCGGCCACAAGCGAAAGGGAGCCTCCCTCTCGTGCATGTTCATCTTTTTTTTTAATTTTTTAATTTTATATTTTTTTGGAAGGAAGAAAAAGGAAAAAATTTTAAA
Source organism: Eucalyptus cladocalyx (assembly GCA_017140615.1). NCBI lineage: Eukaryota > Viridiplantae > Streptophyta > Magnoliopsida > Myrtales > Myrtaceae > Eucalyptus > Eucalyptus cladocalyx. The sequence goes on along the minus strand of CM029523.1, from coordinate 20,271,437 downwards.
GGACAAAATTGTCGTTCACTAAATAATGAGTTCAAGCTCTTTTTTGAGACTAATATGGCCACTTTATGCCCTTATTTGAAAACAAAGTTCATTTCAAGTATTTATTTGAGAAAATAATTGCACTCCAGGCATTTATTTTAAAAAATAAAGGCATTTCTAGCCTTTCTTTGAAATAACGTTCACTTTTTTTCTTATTTGAGAAAAAGAATGACACTTCGCGCTCTTATTTAGAATTTTCTCTAAGAAAAGTCAATGGTAGTAATTATATAAGTTTCCTTGATTTTCCTTTTGAAAAGATTTGAAATTTATATTTTTTGTGCATGAACTATATATATCTAAAAAAAGCAGATAGTTAAGATATAAGGGAATAAAATAGGAAATCCGATTCTAAAAAAGTACGAGGTTTATTTACTTTATGTACTACTAACAATACAAATTAATGCTCCCTCTATTTCATAGAAAAAATTTTATAGGTAGAGAAACCTAAACGCCTGTTCCGAATCCTTGGCAGCGTGCCTGGCACCCAAATCATCGGCATCCAAATAATACATATCTATTGAGGAAAATAAAATATGGTCCTCTTTTTCAAATGCTAGAAAATAATTCCAATTAATTTCATACATTGACCAAACACTGGAGAATCGTGTTTTTTTTTCTCTGAAAAACTCGCTTTTAAGTAATGTCAAACTTTCCCCAAAACAACGAGGACTAATAATGTGTTTATTTAGAAGAAAACTTCATGATAAATAAAAATAATTTATAGGAAAATATTTTTCTTTTCAATTCAAGAAATTTGTTTTTCTAACCCTTAGTATGCATATTTTCTTTGATCATAGATGGTTTTTCGTCGACCGATCATCTTCAGCAAGCCAAACATGCAAAAAGCCCTGAAAACAACAAATTCTCAAAAAAGAAAAAAAAAATCAATCAAACAAGCACACCCTAAATTCGGATTCGATGCAGACCATGAAGAAACCCACCATTGAAGGGCACCGAAGTATGGCAATGTGGTGCCATCCTCTCTCAACTCATGATGATGAATCTCATGAATTTGGATTTCATACACAAGTGCAGAAAAGTGAGGCATATTCAATGGAGGGTGCCTCTTGATTCCCCCCCCCCCACCCAAAAAAAAAAAAACACAAAGAAAGAAAGAAAGGCGAATTGCCAAAAAGGAGACGCCACTAAAAAATCACCTGCGATTTTACCCTTTGTGCGTATCTTCTTCGTTGGCACTTCTCGACTCAGGCCCCAGAAATAGACCCGGCCCGCTATACGGCCCACGTGCCACGTGCCTCGTCACCACGCCTCCTCCAAATCCAGTGAATCAGTGATCACAACTTTGCGCTCGGCAAAAGCTCCAACGTGTGTCCGCATCCGCGGAAGACCGTCCTTTTTGTCCAGGTGGCGGCGAGCAATTGCGCGGACACGCCGGCAGTCGGATTTCATTAATCACCACTGAGAGCAAGATCATTAGCCGAGACGATATCGCTAATATGTAAAAGGATCAAATCAAGCATGATAATTAGAAGACACGCGGAGTCATGACTTTTCGATGCGCCGAGAGCAGAAATAGATTTCTCTTTCAACGATATTGAGATGACATTTCAAGCCGATCGAGGGCGATATAAACGGAGCATATGCTCATCGCCATTAATTAATTAAGAAGTGGGGCCAACATGCTCCATCGAATCGAGCAAATTAGGGCGCTTTTTTTTAATCGGGGATGTGCTTAGCTATGCGATGTGGGACGGGGGCCAGATATTATAATGGAAGGTGGGGAGGGGCTAGTGGGGGGTGGGAGAGTAGTGACATGCATGGTTGTGATCATATTAGCTCTTTTAATAAATGAGAGTGAGAGACAAGAGATGAGGGAAAGCAACTTGCTCCTTGTCATTTCTCTCTCCATCCTCCTCCCCTACCTTCCTCAATGCCCCTCTCCCTCTCCCTCTTCCTCTCTCCCCCTCTCTCTCTCTCTCTCAAAATCAACTACTGGAGCACACCTTGATCCATACCCTCTTCTTCACTGCTCCTGCTGCATCCTAATCTTTAACGATTCTTGGGTTTCTTGAAAGTTTGTGTTCTGTGAAGCAGCGGTGGAATCTGTCATGGCTGCTGATTCTATCGCGCCGAAGCTCGACATGGATGATCCTGGGGGAGCTAAGCCAGAGGCTCAGGCATCCAAGAGAAGGTAAATAGCCTTGATGAGCATGCATCACGCATCACGCATCACGCATCACGATAGACTGCATCTTTTCTCAGGGAAATCTTCTTCGGCATTCGCCTTTTTTGAGCCTTCCGATTCGCTCTAAAAACCGAGACTTTTGGCTTTTTATCTTTCTAGGAGTAACGGATTGCGGCATGATTCTTTTGTTGCAGGAAGTTGGTCCATAAGACAGTTGTGAGGGTGAAGATTGAAGCGAACGTGGGGAAGCAGAAGAACGAAGGGCCGCCTTCTGATTTCTGGTCCTGGAGAAAGTATGGGCAAAAGCCAATCAAAGGATCGCCTTACCCACGGTACCATCTTTCGCCCCCTTTTTCTTGTCCTAAGATCCCATGCAAATGCTCTGTGTTCTCTCTCTTCTAGTCTATTTTATTCTGGCCATGATTGTTCTCAGGCTTCTCATGGCAAAGCATGACGAGTTCCTGATGTTTGTTTTTGGCTATGGCGTGGATATTTTTGCAGAGGGTATTACAGATGCAGCACGTCGAAGGGGTGTTCGGCCAAGAAGCAAGTGGAGCGATGCAAGACGGATGCTTCGGTCCTGGTCGTCACCTACACGTCCACCCACAACCACCCAGGCCCCGACATTCACTCCCTCAACCCCACCGTTCAGCCGTCCGAGGCCGACGATGATCCTGAAGAAACCGCAGTCGCAGTCGCGGTCTCTCCCGCTGTCTCGGCCCAAGAAGAAGTGCCGGAGCAAGATCAAGAAGATCAAGATCAAGAACAACATCTTGATCTCGGGGACAAACAAGATCGAGATCGACACACCCACGTGGCCATCGACGAAGCCGACCGCGCACGAGAAGATAACTTCAACTACCTCCGATCTCCGACCAACAGTTCCTCCCAAGACCTGGTGATGGAGCAAGACGACACGCTCGCTCTGCAACTGCAAGTGTACGAAGAGCCTCTAGTCTCTTGTTCCCGCGAGGACCCGAGCGGTGTCGGGGCAGCTCCGGCGCCGCCTGAACCGGAGCCCGAGCCGGAAGAGGGCCACGACTTCTTCGACGAGCTCGAGGAGCTCCCCGTGTTCTCTTACTTCGCGAACCTCAACAGGATCAACCACTTCATCGATGACAGGATTCCCGTTGTCCCTTCTTGATCGGAGAGCGCAGAGCGCGTCGCTGTTCCCTCGGTTTCTTCGACAAACCTCGGGAAGGCGAAAGGACTGTAACCCATGAAAGATGAAACTTTTTTTTGTCCATGAAAACTCATGTTGGGTTTAGTTAGTGCTGAGTTCTCGATGGTGTCTTAGACGTCGCTTCCCTCTTGATGAGTGCACATTGCGATCTCTGCAAAAGACAAAAGACGAGAGAGAGAGAGAGAGAGAGAGAGAACGAGAGAGCGAAAACGAAGGTGGTGGTGGTGGTGGGGCATAGCGGGGGGGATCGAAATGGCCCGTTGCGTGATGGCAAGTGAATTGAAACTACACACTTGCTTTTTTGTTCACTTGCACCGGGGCACCTTTCCACGTTCCCACGTCGATTCTCAGGTTGGAAAAAAAGATGGCACGAGGATCACGAGTGGGTGGGTGCGCTCGGAGATCGTTCGAGGATAAGGCTAATTTTGGATGGATGGAGTGGTTGAGTCGATGAAAGAGTAAAATAGGTTTTGATTTTTCAGCCTTGATGCCCGGTAACTTTCCTTGATTTTCAGAGGCCGAAAGTCGGCCGGGCAATCATATCATCTACGTTCCGCAAGGGAAGGATTGTCCGGACCCTGATTGGTCGTGACTTCCTGTAATTTCTCCAGTCATTATAATATGAAATACCTTAACGGACCAAAACTTATAAGTTCGATGATAACCGACGAGACAGCTCTTGTTTTTATCCGGACCGCTTCTCACGAGATCATCGGAAACGCCCCCTCGCATCAAGGCCCTCTGTTTGTTTACTAGCCTTTTTTCGTAGGTTCATCAAGCCCTTGGGTTTGTCTCTTTTGGGGGGAATATCTTATTTTTCTTTCCTGAGTAGTTGCAGATTCCCTCGTGCAAGATGCCAAAAGGAAAGCGTGCGCACTCCGGAGATCAGACACCTGTGGAGGTATATTGTATGGGAAGGACGTCTAGATACTCTGCCGTATGGAATCTGCCGAGGTAGAGGGTGGCGTGGAAATGAAAAAGTGGCACCTTGAAGAAGCAACGCGGCCAACAAAAAGCCGAACCTTTTCCATCTCAGATGTAAATGACAAAGTCTTTAATATTTGGAAGAAAAAAGAACTTTTGAAAAGACCTTTCGAGAGGTACAATTAGATATCAAAATTTGTCTAGAAATATCATTGAATTCTACAACTTTCAAAAAATACAATTATATCTTGAAATTTGTCAAATTGATCCAATTATGTCATTCTGTTGATTGCACTTTTTGATAGTTTCAAGACTAGTTTTAGGATTTGATTACACTTTTTGAAATTTATAGGACTTAATTGTATTTTTATATCAAGTTTTAAGATTTGATTATACTTTTAAAAAGTTTTAGAATTTAATTACACTTTTTTGACAAAATTTAGAACCTTCGGTACACTTATTCGTAAAGCCAAATCATTTTGCCTCTTCAATACAAATGACACAATCTATAATATTTGGAAAAAGAAAATTCAAGGTTTTGCCTAGGAATAAAAATAACTCAACCTTTCATGCGTCTTAAGAATAACCCAACTTTTCGCTCATGGGACAAAAACGACTCCTGCTAGAAAGTTCTTCCATTCTCATTGCTAAATTGCCACACATCATCCAACGTGGCTCTGCTGGGTTGACCTACTTAGGAAGCGTTTGGTAACGTTTTGATTCTAGGGAATAATTTTTTAACATAAATAGTTTTTTTTTCTATTCCCATGAACAATTTTGAATATAAGAACACACTTGATAACCGCAAAAAAATTATATTCCAGAAATAAAAATACATTTGGTAAACTTATATAATTTTATTATTTCTTTTAATTTTTCAATATTTTTATTATATTTTTCCTTTTTTTCTTTTCTTTCTTTTTTCTATTTTTTCCTTCTTTCTCTTCGTGGCCGGTTCGACCACGATAGTGACCGACAACCGACTAGGCGAGGGCCGGCGAGTTTGCCAAAGCCTCACCAAGTGGCCTCGGTGGCTAGGCAAGCCTTGGGCCGACGAGGCCGACCTCGCACTGCCTAGGCGAGGTTGATCCTCACCGGTGGCCTCGCGAGGCTCACCCATGGCTTGGCGTCTCCAGGGGCCGGCAACGCTCCGGCGAGGTCGTCGGCCCTCGTCTGGCCGGTGGCCGGCGTCGGCCATGGCCAAGGCTGATGACCGGCCAAAAGGAAGAAGAAGAAGAAGAAAAGAAAGAGGAGAAAAAAAAAAGGTGAGATAAAAATTATCTTTCAGGATCTTTCCAGGGAACAAAAACAACTTTTTTCTATTTCTTGTTTCTGTTTCCGAGAATAAAAGTTTTACCAAATGCATTTCTGTTCTTTTTTTATTCCCCAAAACAAAAGAACATAAAATTTTGTTCCGGGGAATAGAAACAAAATTTGCCAAACAAGCCCTTAGTGAATCACATTAAAATGATATCGATTTTGGCATAAAATGCAAAAAAAAGAAAAAAAAAGTAATAGATTAAAGGTAACATCATTATTTGTGTTGGTTGACGTGGCTCACTATACATGTTAGCACAATGAATCACATAGGACAATATGGTTGACATGGCTCGCTATACACATTAGCACGATGAATCATATAGGACAATAGTGATATAATGGAGGGAATATACGGATTCATGATAGATGTCATTTTTATCCCATGACCAAAAGGTTGAGCTTTCTTTCAAGTGACATTTAGAAGTTGGTGTTACTTTGTCCCTGGCTTTTCAATGGGACGTTTGAAAGATCCTATTATTTTTTGTCTAAGGTTTTAATAAAAAGTTGGATTTTCTTTTTATTTGGATTTGACCCCATAATTTGTGTTTCAAGTTTTTTCTCTCACCAACAACTAGATTTGTCAAATGGATATGTCGGATTTCGTATAATATAAATCTAGTGACTCATATTGATCCGATCCATATTTGATCTGAATTATATTATAAAAATACTTCAATATCTAACACAATCAAAAAAAAAAAAAAAAAAACCTCATGGACATACTAAGGAGAGAGTGCAAAGTGGATGAGTGCAAGATTGAGTGTGGGTGAGAGAAAGTGAAAAAAAAGTCATAGAAATAAATTGTGTCTAAATTAGATGTGAATCCATATAGTGCCCATATAATTATTTTGAACTTACCATTATAAATCCATTTATGATCAGTCTACTAAATATTATTCATCCATATAACAATTCGACTCATCAAATATGAGTTCAGACATGGATTTATAACCTACTTTGGACAACTATGCTTGCAATAGAATCCCAACTAAAAAATATTTTCGATTACCAAATTTCTTTTCAAACGGACAAAACAGACAAAACTATATCATAGATTATTTCCCGAGAGTTCGTCCACATAACTGGCCTCTGAATCCATGTTGGGTAGATGAATACCAACTCGAGAACTTCATGCCATGGTAAGAGTGCAAGCGTATAGAGATGTAAGCCGAAAAGGGAGACGGCACCTGTAATCAATTTGGTAAGAAGGGGAAGAGGAAGGGGAGTTCTACAACTTTATATAGGATTGCAATTGTCGACTCAAATTGAGCTTTAAGTGGGGAGAAGAGTGAACCGCCTTGCTTCAGCTATCGCGGTAGCAGAACGATTAGGGGACTTCAAAGGAAGTTCAGACGGGACGGACAAAACCCTTGTTAACTGAGACAATAGATTGGTAACCCATCATGCATGTATACCATGTCTCACCAAAAGCAAACAAAAGTTCTTCTGGCATCCATACCGAATTTGATTCTTTTGAGTAGGATATCTTCTTCCCAGACTCGTACGACAAGATGATGAGTTCTAAATCGGCGGACCAGCGCAACAACTCTTGAAAAGCTGGAGATTTCTGTTCGTCTAAGAAAGAATAAGGGGACGCATCCACTAACACTACCAATGTCTACAAGTTTTCAAGGAACCGTTCCGAACGAGAACCAAGAATAGAGAGAGAGAGAGAGGCAAATCAAATTCCAGAGATGAGTTTGATTTTGACAACAATAAATTACAAATCACGGTTGCTATTGCCAACAAAGCATGATGCGGGAGAGCTAATATAGCTAAAATCACTTCATAAAATCAGGATCAGCCAGCTAATTCAAGCCAATGCAACTCAAGGCTTCTGAAACCCAACTCTGCTGTTCACCAGTTCTCACGGTAGAATGACATATTGACACTCTTTCATTAACATTTGTATAATAGGAAAGAACGTAGTTGGGGAAAGCTGTTGCGAAGTGCACAGGAGCGAAAGGAAGGCAATAAATCTACAAGATGCACTGGAAAGTTGCACAGCTCTCGCCTTAAAATTATGTAGATCCTGAACAATTATTGCGTTGCGGAAATTACAAGAAATACACTGAGATTGAAGATTCGCAAGGACCATATTAAAGGGACCGGGGGAGACGACTTAGCTCCTGCAACCTCACAACTAGGTCGGAATGACATAGAGCGGCGAAAAGCCTTTGCCCGTGCATCGAAAGAGAGGTCAAAAGAAATAAGTAGCAAAGTTGAGATTGAACTTATCACAGTCAAGCGGTACCTGTATAGTAAACTAATTTGTTCCCCAAAAAACAAATCTACCCAAGATGAGATCCATTCCTATTTTAAATTCGTGCCGCAAGTATCAACCATTGTTTAAAACAAATGAACTCTTGAGGATGAAAATGGTCAACCCCAACAACCCGCCAAGAAAGCTTAGAGACAAGGTGGCTTCATGAATCTGCCGCAGCTGCCAGGGGCTGAAGAGCTTTGAGAGGATTCATGATCACACCATCAATGAGTCCATATTCTTTGGCTTCCTTGGCACTCATGAAGAAATCACGATCTGTGTCCTCATTGATCTTCTCAAGACTTTGACCCGTGTGATAAGAGAGATAGCCATTAAGGTTTGCCTTATGATGCAGCATTTCATTTGCCTGGTAGTTAATTCAAATTTCCACCCATAATCAGAAACAAAACAGAAAATTTCACTGACTGAAGATTCAATGCCGGACAGACCTTCATTCTATAGAAACTAAGTCCAGTCATTTCCCAAGAGAGATGACCATTTCATTCAAGTTGAGAGATTCATCCAGACTACAGATGTAGCATGTGAATGAACTGGAGCAATGATTTCATTGTGACAGTTACTTGTGTGTGAGTGCTTGTGCACACGGTTGTGTCCACACCCACAAATTTGTTTTTGCTTGTCATACATGTGCATCCATGCCCTGTGCACATGGATGCCAATAGGTGTATGCATGAAAACTCATGAGTATATGTATCAATGCAAGTGACGTTTATGCAGGCTGAACATAGACGAACCTGGATATCTATGTCAGTTTGTCCACCTTGCGCTCCACCAAGAGGTTGATGTATCATTATTCTTGAGTTTGGCAAGCTGTATCTTTTCCCTAAAGTCACAAATGAGAAACATACTGTCAGGATCTAAAAGCATAAAACATACAGAGCTTCACACTGCGAGGATATAGTTCATGACAATGACCTACCTTTGGTTCCGGCACTTAGTAAGAAAGCCCCCATACTGTAAAGACGAACATGGATCAATCAACCAACAGATACTGAGACCAGCTATAAGAGTTCAAGTAATTTGATGAACAAGCAGAACAGAAGCCTTGGGATCGACAACAAAACAACAGAGTTCAAGATTTGTCTTCCACCTTCATGCTACAAATCTTAACAAGTCACTTCGAAAGTTTTGATCTCCTTATCGTTGGCTTTGTAGATTATACTTCCAGACAACCTCAAACAAGTTTCCTTCATCTCAATCCCCATCATAACCCACACTTGTTCGCAACACCTCGTGCAAGTTAATTCATGTACTCCCTCTATTTTTCTTACCCGTTCGGATGTAAGATGGGTCTTCGAAATTATACATAGATAATGCATGCAGCAATCACGGCCCTGATACACATGCACACTCTTACCACTTAATAGCTTATACTTTAGGTTTGAAAATCCTTAACATCTTGCCTCCACTTATACAGGTAGTCTAATACAGGTAGAACAAATCGCATCACCATTGTAAATGCAAAACATGAATTTGACAACCTGAAGCTTCCCTTCTAAATCAGCTGTTAAGAATTTTATATTGAGCATCTGTACAATTGCCTAGTTCATTCAAAAATCCCAAGGCAACTGTTGTATTGCACTACAATGACTGCAAGCTTTTCTAAAACACTAACGAATGGCATTCCTTCTTGTGGCATATCAAGGAAAAAAGAACCTTGTCAAAGAATACGTTACCTGGCTGCAAGTCCGACACATACAGTGGAGACATCGGGACGAATATGCCTCATCGTGTCAAATATAGCCATACCTAAGGGACAAATGGTAAACAAGTCAACCAAGAACCACGCCTTCGAAGTCCAAACCATACAACAATGAACCACCAAAAAAAAGCTCCCATGGTAAGGTCATACCAGCTGTAACAGATCCTCCAGGAGAATTCACATACATCACAATATCCTATTCAATGATAGAGCAAATGTGTAAGAGCTCATAATACAATTGCTTATAACCTATAAAATGCTAATACATGCATTTACAATCAAACTGCCCAGAACATATGAGGAAGTATATGAGCAAGTGTCATTGTTGTGCTCGTTGTCAATGCTACAAGATGTTTTTGCCGGATATAACAAGAGACTAGAAGCACCTTGTTCGGATCAACAGCATCTAGATAAAGAAGCTGAGCTACAATAATGTTGGCCATGTCATCATCCACAGCACCACCGCAGCGTATTATTCTCTGTCAATCCACCAGATACCATCATAATTAGCTAAAAGGCTAGCAAAAGTTATGTGAAAGCTATCGAGTCATAGGTGAAACCAAATTTTAGAGCAAAGAAACCTACATATTGGAAAAGCTGGCTGATTACACTCTGAAAACGTTCTTGTACCATTGGCGGAGGCCCTTGGCCTTGTGCATAAGCAGGGAAGTATGGTGAAGATGGAACTTGCAAATCATCCCTAGAAAAACGAAGCAATTATCCTGAATAACAAATTACCCAAAATGATTTTTATCAGAATTCCCAAAAGGTTTCGAACCAAAAACTACCTTATGGACCAGATGCCCGGCTGAGAGCTCCTCTCCGGAGCCAAGAACTCACCCGAATAAACAGCCTTTACTTGCTGCAGGTTCTTTCTATTGCAAACAAGCTTCTTAAATTTCCTGCAGATATTAAAGTACAACTCTTGCTCATCAATAACAGGGAAGAACCATCAGAACCCCACGCTAAAAAAAAATTACTAGCAGAGCGAGAGCAAATTCCTATCCCAAAAAAAGACCTTTTTCAAATTTCTATTTCCCAAACCAATATTACACTCATAATTCAATGAATCGCTTCGGGTCAGCTTTCTGCAATCATGCCTTCGTAGAGGACTCTCGATTTCATCAGAAATCCATGTAGACACTACAGCTCGAGTTGCCATCACTTTTTTCTTTTTTTCTGGAGTAACTACAACACACGTACGCTCTAAATGCGATACTTCCGCTCGAAAACCAAATCCAAGGTCACCTACTACAAAAGCTAAACCGCAAAACTTCGATTCCCACTTCAATTCGCGGTTCGGCGAAACTGTCAACTCTGACCGGCGGAACAATGACGACTAGGCAAACCCCTCCAAAACCCCCCCACACCTCCACTTTCATTGCGGAGTTACCTGGGACGGAGCGGCTCCGAGGGGAGGGCGAGCTTGTGGGAGTCGAGCGAGGAGCTAGGGTTCGGGGCGGGGGCGAGGGAGCTGAATCTGAGAGGCGAGGGAGCCGCCGTCGACACGCACGCGTGCGCCATCTCCTCCTCCTCCTCCTTCCGGTCGCCGGCGATTCGGTCTCCGGCACTTCGATTGAGCTGCGACGGCACGAGAGGGGCAGCGGGACTGACTGTGGGGGAGTTATCCGAAGCGGGTCGTATGTAGGTAGAGGAGGGAAGGAAGGAGACGGCGGTTTTTTTTTATTTTTATTTTTATTTTTTTGTGGCGGTGATAAGAAGGTTGCTGGAGCAAGAAAGCAGTCGTCCAATTTCAACTAAACTCGACAGTAACTCATTTCATCTTTAGCTTCCCTTTCTTCTGGTCCGGGCTCGACTAGTCCAGACCTTTCCTTGCCCCGTGCCCAATCGAATCATGACCGTTTAAGTAATGGCGCTTGATTTTGGGATGGGTTGGTTTTGAGATTGAAACTCGGGAGCCGAGTCCGATTTGTTTTGTAAAACTTTACATGATTGATAGAATATATTGATTTTTTTATGGGACGATAATACAAATGATTTATGAACTTTGTAATAATATTCAATGTAGTTATTCAACTTTTAATTTATTTAACATGATTTTTAAATTTTAACTCAATTCGCAATGTAGTTTCTGAATTTTTTGTATATGTTCAACTTAGTCCATGATCAATATTATATTTCCATTAATTCAAGTTCAATATTCATATTATTTTGGGACTAAATCAAATATATATCAAAAGGCCAAGGGCTACATTAAATAAATTGAAAGTGTAAGGATCATATTGCATATTTGGCTCAAATTAATGGACCATATTTAATAAATCAAAGTTAAGGAACCACATTACATATCAAGCCCTTGTTCAGGATTATTTATGTCATTTTTATTTTTATTTTTAAATAAATGACTAATAATCTTAGTAATTGAGTGATCTCATGGGAGGTGGTGGGTTTCAATAGACTCGTCGAGTGAGGTTTGGATTGATCTAAAATGATCCAACCCAAATTAATCAATTTAATCCATTTTGACAATTTAAAATCAATACAAATCTATTAACCCATACTCCACCCACACCTAACACATACTCAACCTGACTAATATTGCTAAAAAAAAATTCATATTTAACCAAATCTAAAAAAAATCCTAGCCAAACTAAGGTGAGAACATAGAGCAAACGAATGAGAGCGAGAGAAAGCGAAGAAAGAGTCATAAAGTTAGATTCGATATGAGTAAATTGTGAACTCCTTTAACACCTATATTATTTTGGACTTTACCATTCTAACCCCATTTATAACCTATTTACTAAATCTAATTTGCCCATATAACAATCCAATATATCAAATAAGGATCAATAAATGAGTTTATGACCGTTTTGATAGGTCTAGGTTCCATTCCCTATGGTTTTATAATTAAGGTTTGTAAGACCGGTTGGACAACATTTTCCATTAACTTATTATTTTAAGCGCACAAGCAACCATTTTTAAGAAGACATTTTTCAAACTATTGAAACAAACGGAGCTTGGATGTCGAATAGTTTTGCGGAATGTTATTCGCATGTTTAGCGGTAAACCAGATCATTTGTTCTTTATTATTTTTTATTTATTCATGGATGCCATCTTACCCCATGTTTTGTATTTTCTTTGAATTCGTGTTTTGAGGAGTTCTTTTCAAGTCTCAAGCGATCTGCATAAAATTACTGTCGGAGAGAGGCCTACGTGATCGCCAGCTTCTTCGGCACACCGTCGATCTTCACAACCGGCGATGTCCGCCCTCATCTCAACAAACTCCAATCTCGCTGAGCACGAAAGTTCGCGCTCAAGGTGCCGTAGCACCGACCTGACCTCGCTCTCGTCGCATGGAGCGACGGCCTTCTGCGTGGCTATCGAGGGACCAAATCTTAGAGCTCCTCGCAGGCGGGACGGGCTGCCTGAGGCGAGGCCGATGGGGAAGGATCAGCAGCACCGTCGCTGATCTTCGCGGTCGCGCTCCGCGTCTCCTCGAGGCCTGGATCTCCGTCTCCTTCAGAAGGACATTAGTATCGATCCGATGACTCAAAATGAACCAGACCTGCCGAGGACTCCGAACGAGGGTTTGTCTGAAAGTTCCTTGATTTCTACACATGCAGCGCGTGCGAAATCTTCCTAGAGATTACGAGAAGTTGAAAGTTATGCATAAACTAAAGCGTGTCTAGATTAGATGCAACTGAGAGATAGCATTCTGCGTAACAGCACTTCATCTCGCAACACAAATCGCGAAATTATTGGTAATTCGCTATACATTCACAGATGAGCTTTAGCTGCAATGGCGAGACAATTGCTCCCGAGCTTCTGCAGAATACGGCCGGTCCCTTCCAGCGGTGAACTCACGGTCATCTCAGCGAACGAGTCGTCGCAAGTGGTGACGAACGTGATCACGGCGCTGAGCTCACTGTTCAGCGTGCCGGCATCATGCGCGGCGATCGCCTCCTGCGCGCTGCTCAGGCTGTCGAGGGCAGAGTTGTAGCTCTCATCACAGGCGCTGAGGGCCATCTTGGTGGCGGGCGACGCAGAAGGGTCGGCAGCCAGCTTGGTGACCTCAGCGGCGGCGCTCTTCATCTTCTCCGTGCAGGCCTCGATCTCGGCCGCGAGCAACGAAAGCACGTCGGCCGGCCCCTTCAGGTGGGCGCCGACAGAGGAGATGCAGATGTCGGGGTAGTCGGTCTGGTGGCAGATGTCGGCCACCATGTGGTCAACCGCCACCGAGGCCTTGGAGGCGGAGAGCGAGGCCAGAGCATCGGACATCGGTTTCTTGAAGGGGGCGGAAAGCGAGGCCAGAGGGCCGGACGGCGGCCTCTTGAAGGAGGCGGGAGTTTGGGGGAGCGTCTTCGGGGAGGCGGGCGCTATGGAATCAGGCTTGCGGGGCACGCAGACGGCATCGACGGCGGAGGAGAGGAGCAAGGCGGAGGTGGCGGCGACGAGGAGGAACAGCGCATGAGCTTTCAACGTCGCCATGGTTGCCTTCTCTCCAATTTCCGAATGATCGGAATGATCGGAGGAATTATATAAGATGATTGTCAGAGATTTGTTTTGGAGGAGGAGAGATGCATGTGAATAGGGTTTATCGACCTGGTCAACCTAGTGACTTCGAATACTATTTTTGGTAGTCAACAAATTAACTGATTTTTGGTAATTTTAGCTAGGTCTAGTTGGCACCTTTGAATGGATTATTTGGGTACTAATCTTTTGGATATTAGTTTGCTTTGAACTGGCTATGAACATGTGCATATATGATGGAAATCCTCGGCACCTAGCGTCGTTTCAAGAAGATGTTCGAATCATCATAATTCACATCAGTGTGTTTTTGGTCGCCAAATTTGTAATGAGATACATTAATGATTAAGACTGAAAAGAAAAGATGGAATCAAGACATAGGATCATTAGGACAAAATCTATATTTGAAAATCAAGCGAAACCACATTACTAATAAATGGAATTAATGTAAAGAACTTGTCGATGAGAGACGTTATATGATGTACCAAGAAATCACGTAAATATATGTGGGAGGAGGAAGATATTTTGAGATTTTAAATTTTTAACCGAAACATTTTCAAGGACACCATCAACCTACCCCATAGGACACACCTCAAACGGCTAAAACGCTCATTGCATGATTCACAGACATCCAACACATCCATTTTCCGAATGCCTCTCAATTCGTGCCACGTCGGTATAACGTGAACATGGCTCCTCCAAACAGACGCGATTAATAAAGCGCGTCGCACGGCATGACATGATTAACGCAATTTTCAAAATTAGAAGACTAATGACTTGATAAAGGCAGTTCTCGAAAAAAAAAATTTATTTAATCCTACTATCAACATTTTGCAAATACTGCTTTCAACTTTTCAAGGCTAGCATTTAACTGAAAATTATTCCGAAAGGCTCGTTACCAAACGTCCTAGCATTTCCTCAAACGATTTTGAAGACTAAAATTCTCTCAGGAAATCTGAACCAAACTTCCATCTTTTTTATATAGTTAGTTATTCACTAGAGCAATTACAATCTGGAATCGATCCGGGACAAGTGTTCGGATCTACTGTGACATAGCCACGAGGCGCGCAACGGACCTTCTTAATCTTTTACGACCTTTTCCGGGCCTTGAATTGGCAGGTCCAAGCCGAATGCCAAAGTGGTCACGAGGCCCTGATCAAGAGATCCGGCACGAGCCAGGCCCGACCCGAGTTCGCGACGATCCGATCCAAGCAGCGAATTCGGGTCGGACGAAGGACCCGAAAAGGGAAAGCGAGCTGAGAACTGGAGACGTATGCCGAAACCAGGCTTCTTCCATCAGTAGTCGCACCGCACGCAGCACGACGCAATCTCGAAGCTCTCTTCTTCCTCCCCTACCGCCTTCTCAAATCGCACGTCGATCTAGGGTTTCTCTCTCCTCGCTTCCCTTCTCTGCAATCTCCGGACGCTCGAGTTCGCGAGCGAGCTCCGAACCATGTCGAAGCGGAAGTTCGGGTTCGAAGGGTTCGGGATCAACCGCCAGGCCACCTACAACTTCGAGCGGTCCCAGCCCCCGCAGCGCCTCTTCGTCCCTTCTCCCTCCTCCTCCTCCTCCCGCGCCCACGGCCACGACAACTACGAGGACACCGACCTCGACAACATCGACTACGACGCCGAGGCCGAGGACGCCGCCAGGGAGGAGGAGAACGGCGCCGGCGCCGGCGCCGGGGATGGGGGGGACGGCGGCGGGGAGGAGGAGATCGACCCGCTCGACGCGTTCATGGAGGGGATACACGAGGAGATGAGGGCCGCGCCGCCCCCGAAGCCGAAGGAGAAGGCGGAGAAGTACCGGGACGACGAGGACGACGATCCGATGGAGAGCTTCCTGCGGGCGAAGAAGGACGTGGGGCTCACGCTGGCCTCGGACGTGCTGCACGCCGGCTACGATTCGGACGAGGAGGTCTATGCGGCCGCGAAGGCGGTGGACGCCGGGTTGCTGGAGTACGATTCGGACGATAATCCGATTGTGCTGGATAAGAAGAAGATTGAACCGATTCCGGCTCTGGACCATAGTGAGATTGACTACGAGCCCTTCACTAAGGATTTTTACGAGGAGAAGGAGTCGATTTCAGGTGAGTGTTGCAGACACTATTGCTAGTATGGTTATGCCGATAGGTTGGAATCTGCTTGATTGGTATCTTTCTGCTTGCTTTTTCTGCGTGGTAATTTTCTTTGCATAGCTAAATTCTAGTCATTATTATAGGTAGAATTTTTGGTGGTTCATGTTCATTAACATTTCTGCAGTCTCTCTTTAATCTCTTGGGACAAGTATTCTGATGTTGTCTTAGGTTCCAAGCAGCGGAGTTCTCATTTTCGTGAATTGTGCTGTGTGAATGTTTTTAGTATGAAAGGACATAAGTGAATTACACCCCCATTCCAATAGTTTTGACTGTTCCAAGTCACTGCTTAGTTTCAGATATGAAAACCCACATCACACTAACCGGATTTCCATGCACTGCAGTATTATGTTGAGCTCCTTGTATCTTTCCTTTTGTTATTTATGCTCCATGTGGTGTAACGCCCAAAATTTGCGTTTTTAGGGATGAGTGAGCAGGATGTCGCTGATTATAGGAAGAGCTTGGCTATCCGGGTATCGGGATTTGATGTCCCAAGGCCGATCAAGTCATTTGATGATTGTGGCTTTTCTCCTCAACTCATGAATGCTATTGCGAAACAAGGATATGAAAAACCCACTTCGATACAGTGCCAAGCTTTATCAATTGTGCTCTCAGGAAGAGATATCATCGGTATAGCAAAGACTGGCTCTGGTAAAACCGCTGCTTTCGTGCTTCCTATGGTAGTGCATATCATGGATCAACCTGAACTGGCAAAAGAAGAGGGCCCTATTGGGGTGATATGTGCTCCAACCAGAGAATTAGCACACCAAATATATTTAGAGTGTAAAAAGTTTGCAAAATCCCATGGCATACGTGTCTCTGCTGTTTATGGTGGAATGTCCAAATTGGACCAGTTTAAGGAATTGAAGGCGGGATGTGAGATAGTTGTTGCAACTCCTGGAAGATTGATAGACCTGCTAAAAATGAAGGCCCTGACGATGTTGAGGGCGACGTACTTGGTTCTTGATGAGGCTGATAGGATGTTTGACCTTGGATTTGAGCCACAAATAAGGTCTATTGTTGGTCAAATTAGGCCTGACCGTCAGACATTACTATTTTCAGCAACTATGCCTCGAAAAGTCGAGAAGCTAGCCAGAGAAATCCTCTCGGATCCCATAAGAGTTACTGTGGGAGAAGTGGGAATGGCCAATGAAGATATCACACAGGTTGTCCATGTCATTCCTTCTGATGCAGAAAAGTTGCCTTGGCTTATTGAGAAACTACCTGCGCGGATTGATGAGGGAGATGTGCTAGTATTTGCCTCAAAGAAGGCTGCTGTGGATGAGATTGAGTCACAGTTGTCTCAAAGAGGATTCAAAGTTGCTTCTCTTCATGGTGACAAGGACCAGGCTTCTCGAATGGAAATTCTGCAAAAATTTAAATCCGGCATATATCATGTTCTTATTGCGACAGACGTGGCTGCTCGGGGTCTTGACATCAAGTCGATTAAGTCAGTTGTGAACTTTGACATTGCACGTGATATGGACATGCATGTCCATCGCATTGGTAGAACAGGTCGTGCAGGGACAAAGATGGGGTTGCATATACTCTAATAACACAAAAGGAGGCTCGATTTGGTGGGGAGTTGGTTAATAGTCTGATAGCCGCTGGTCAGAATGTTCCAATGGAGCTCATGGATCTTGCCATGAAGGTAAAATTTGAACCTCATGCTATTTTTGATATTACATATTTATGACATCATTTATGCAATTGAATGAGGATTTGATGTCCCGTTGCAATTTATTTATTTTTAATGAGTTTTCCAAAATGTGCAAAATGCAACTTTCTGTGTTAACCTTTCTTCCATATGCATGAGCCCCAGTGGGGACTTCATAATGTGTGCAAGTGGTGTTGCATTGACAATTAACCTACATGATGCTGGCCCCTTGTGTTTTTGTCAACTACCAGTGGAAGAAGATGTAGGCAGTCATTATAACAGAGGAAGGTTGGAAAAGTGGGATAAGAAGAAAAATAAATGCCTTAGCTCTCCATATTTAGCTTTCTATAAATGGGCAATGTGGACAAATATAGGCTTAAGCAACAGTTTGAAGCTTTCTTGATGGAATAAAGAGATTTCTACCTTAAACACTCTTCTCATCCACCACTTCCTCTCCCCCACCCTTAATTAAAAGGAAATGCATTGTTGCCTATTTACATTAAATCTGCAAATGCAGATAATCCCAAACATGTGACTTTTGGCATCCATGAGAAAGAGTGAGACTGAAAAGATGGTGGAATGATTAAGATGGACAGCTCGCAAATGATTATTTTTCTTTGCATTTTATTAATTTTAGCGCCTTTATCATATGCTGCCAATATACATGTGAGATGGGCTTGTCCTTTAACAGGAGTTTGCTCCTGAACTCTTGATACTCTTTTAATTGGACTGTTTTTTGTTAAAATTACTGAGACATTTTTGCCAGAAGATGTATTCAGACTCAAAACATCCCTTTTTTTGCTTGAAGTTCAGTTAGCTCTACCTTCAAGCTCTCTTTTTTATCATTTTATGATGGTCCTAGGTTCTGATTAGTCATTTTAATTGTCAATTATCAGGATGGAAGATTTAGGTCCAAACGTGACTCAAGAAAAGGAGGTATGCTTAAAATCATCCTGTCTGTGCAACTCACGCGTGCGTGTGCAGAGAATTGTGATGACCATCTCTGGATTACTCATAAAACATGGTGGAAAAATTTTTGCTATTTGATTATCATGTTTCCTATTCATGGTATAATTTTTTAAGCAGGTGGGAGAAAGGGTCGGGGAAGAGGGGGGGGCGGCGGCGGCGGCAGCGGTGGCGGCGGCGGAGGTAGAGGCGTTCGTGGAGTGGACTATGGTTTGGGTATAGGATATAATGCGGAGTCAAGTGCACCATCTCAGAATGCTCCAAGTCGACCAGCAGCTGTTAACTCATTGAAGACTGGGATGATGGCTCAATTTAAAAGTAACTTTGTAGCTGCTGCTTCTAACTCCCAAAATCAAGGCATAAATAGCAGTTCAAACATGTATGCGAGCAAGAGACCGGCGATGACTGGATTTGTTTCTGGCGGTACTATAGGAGGAGATGCTTATAAAGCTCAGACAACTAAGTCATCTAGTACTCCCACATCAGGAGTAAATCCTACTGGTCATAGAAGTTCAGAAAGGTTAGCGTCATTTCCTGCATATGTCCATCGTCTGGTATATGCATTGTTATTAAGCGAGTCTACCCCAAATGGGTTCTTATTACCTTTTGTTTGTTTCCAATTCTGCAGCAGTAGAGATAAAACAAGGGAAAGGCGCCGTCCCTCTGGCTGGGACCGTTGATTTAATGAAAACTTGACCTATGTTGACAGAATCTTTTCATCCCTGTGGATGGTCCAGATGTTATTTTGTCTGTAATTTTGTAGATTGAGTAAGTTTCTCATCTGTAAGTTACTGTTCAAATATGTTTCATATTTACAGCATCGAAAATCCACTCCAGATGTAGCAGGAGTACATGAGTTTCTTACTCTTGTACAAAAGCCGTGTTTCTCTTCTCTGAAAATTCTTTTGAAAGTTAGACCAAAAAAAAAAAAAAAAAGTTCTTTCGAATGAATCCAATTGAAGTTTAACAAAATGAATGATTTCTTTGTTTATAACTCTTGTATTGCCCAGGAGATGTGGCCCGAGGGGTCCTGGTTTAATGCATGCCTGGTTTGTTATTCTACAGGTAGTTGTACCTCTTTTCTTGGAGGAATCGGAGTAGAGTGGAGTCATCACGGTGTAGTCGCTGTTGGATGACAATGCTCCCATTAAAAACTTTGATGCCTTATTGAAATTACATATTCTTTGGCTGGCTCTACTGTAGTTATTCCCATAGTGCATCGCTCTCTTAGTTTTTATGCTACTTTGGAGCAGGATAAAAATTTCTATCTCCGGCTCTATGGATGAAAATGCAATGCAGGCTAAGGTCAGTCCCAGCTCCGGATTTGAATGTTGGTCGAGGTACTTCAGCCCTTACTAGCTGAAGTCCCTAAATCAAACAAGCCCAGTTCTTGCCGGAGCTGGCCGCATAACACTTGATGCCTGTCCATGGCCTTTGTTCTCTAATTGGTTGCCTTTCTCGTCAAAATTTTATTTCTTTACTGTTATGTTCGATGTATCTAGAAAGACATCATTACTTATTGGTAACATGCATGTTTCATTCGTGTTATTTAGTCCGCTTGATGCCACATTAGCATGACGTGGCTTTGATTAGGGCTTCAAAAGAAAATTCAGGACACTTCCATTCTGTATCCGCTATTGCGAAGTAGTATCCGGAGGTTGCTCTTGCTGATCTACGTGATTTTTTTAAGTATCATATTCTGCTGCGATCACAAACAAATTGGGCTGATTCAATCAATGATCCCGTCATAAGAAACTGCTGATTGGAAGTAATTAATTCTCTGCAAATAAATTTCAGGGCATTTATCTCGCTATATGCATAGAATTCTTCCAGAGTTATCCTAATCCACTTTAGTACTATGTACAGTGCTTGCTTTTGCATATGTGCAATCATGCCTTTGGGCATTGCGCTAATTCAGTGTTCTGCACGACTTGTCTCCGTCGAATGGCGTTGGGACAAATCTCCAAGCAAGGCTCCTTGAGGGCTGCATCCTCTTGAGGCTGCGGAGGATGAACGCCAAACTTGAACTGCAATTGGAAGGAGAAATCTTCGATCAGTTAGTACCAATTGAGTAAAACTGCACGAGATCGATTAATGACGCGATGATGAACCACCAAAGATCAATCCTCTCCAGTCCTGCCCTTCTATTTTCTTTGAACTCTACCTGTTTGACTGTAGACCCTTTTGAACAAAATGATGCAAGTAGCACCGGATTCGAAGAACAAGAATTTCCCTCGAGAACGGCCTACAAATGAAGACTTAAGCTGGCACGCGAAGCAGAATTTACAAGTTAAACATGCAGATACCTGGCAGCTGTAGTCTTCAAAGTTTGGCTCCATGAGTAAGGGAACCCCCATGTAGTCCTTGAAGAAAGACTGGAAAGTGTTCGATGACATTAGACAAATAGTAAGGCTCCCTCAGAAAGAGAGAAACCTCTTTCATTTCGCTTTACTTCAGGAGGTAACAGAACATTTTTCATGGATAAGAGGGCAAAAAAAAAACTAAAACTTGGAGTATGATGCTTTTAATGTTGGGTTTGAATCAACTGAGTATCTGCTTACTTAAGAACCATCCGTTTCAGGGGGACATCACTAACCTGCGTCGGAAGCTTACAAGTATTGACGCAAATCTCGACGCACTTGCTCTCCTCCAAATACTTGCATCTCTCCACAAAGACCTGTATTGCATATTATCACATCAAAATGGGGACGCAACGCCCCTTTCTGGCTACTGCACTAGATACATTCTTCATATTTTAGAGACTGGTAAAGGCATTCTGTATCTTACCCCACGTTGACAAGAGGTACCATCAGGAAGGTCGACGGAATTGACCGTGCATTTTCCCATGAGCCATTGACAAGTGAGTGCAGTCACTCTTGCTGGAGGACAACGTACACATCAAAACAGAACTTCATTAGCTCCTAAGAAACAACCCCTCTCTTGAAAATCCACAAGCAACAACTCTATTGTTGAACACAAGCGAGAAGAGAAATCAAGCCAGACGAGAAACTCACATAGAAAAGGACTTACCAACCATCACTGCAGCTAGCTTTCCTTCTCCTATTGGTGCAATGAGCAATTGGTAAAGCTCCAGCAGGAACGGAGGGAACAGTGATCGTAAAATCCGAACCTGTTGTCAGCACCAAAAGTTACAGGTCAACAATCAGTTTCAAAGTCAGCTTCTTTCTTGTTCATCATCAACCGGGGAAATGAAATACCTTTATAGCCATTACACATCAAAACCGAACAATGCACATGAACAGAGAGCAAAACTTTGAGTAAAGCACGAAAAGATGCGGGCTTTGCTCTTTCAAGCACAAATTAAGCGTGCCTTCATACACACGCCTCACACCTTTCCACGTTCCATAGACAAAAGCAATTCATAATTCAGGAAAAGCCATGTCATTGTCCAGTTTCTGCTGATTTAACAAGAAACCGAGCGGTACAAAGGCTCCATACCGCTGCATCTCTGGTGTCGGAGTTACTCGAGCCCTTCATCATGAGGCGGTGAGCGACTTCGATCAGCCCATCGTATCCCGGCTTCTCCGAGTCCCATCCAACCTCCTGTTAATAATAGCCCTTGAAAGCAAACAACCATGAACATCACCCCCCACAACCCCAACAACATACCCAGAAATCACATAACTTTATTTTTTTTTTTTTTTTGGGTCAAAAGAAATCACATAACTTGCGCATAGCAAAAGCGACACGAACACATTGCGTGTATCGAATATAGCAAAAGAGAAATCCGCACGGGGGCGAATCGCTCGATCAACACGTGCAGCCGACCCAGAAGCTGTTTTTTTCTTCCGTTTCTTAATTCGGTCGGGGGAAAATTGAGCTGACCTTGACCATCTTGCTACGGAACAGGTTGAGGAACAGGTCATCGAACACGCCGGGCTTGTACTCAGCTCGAGGAGCCGCATCATCCGCCGCAATCTGATAAACGCCACCAAATTGGCATCATAATTACATAGAGAGAGAAAGAGAGAGCGGGAGTTGAAGGCAGCGCACCGTCTTGGAGTGGAGAGAGAAACGGGTGGGGAATCTGGGGCTTGCTCTGCGAGGCGGGCGATGGCGGAGAGAGAAGGGAGAGGTGGGGAGAGGAGAGGGAAGAACCAGTGGCTTCATTTTCCTAAAACTTTCCTGAAAAACATTTTCGGTAGATAACCTGCACATTTTCATTATTATCATTTTTTTTATTCTTTCATTATTTTCATTTAGGTTTCTTTATTTCCCGTTTTCAAAAATATTTTATGAAATCACTTTTCAAGAAGAGAACATTATCATTTGATGTTTTGCTGAAGCGTGAAAAGTAAATAACCAATAATTCTCAGTTATTTGGTATGAAAAAATGATTTGATTTTCCTAAATATATATATATATTATATAAATGTTAGTAACTTATATATGGGCGACCGAGTATAGGCACTAGAGTTTCAAGTTCGGCATCGGTGGATTAGATCCAAGCATTGGGATTTGGACATGAGCACTTGGGCCTCGAGTCCAACCTTGATGGACCAAGGCAAGAGCATAGTCTCGATGGACTCAAGCATCGGCCTTTAGACACCACTTGAGATCGAGCAATAAGGACCCATGCTTGAGCATTGGGGGCTTAGGGATGACCTATGCAAACTCGTGCCCAGGTGTTGGGCATCCAACCATGGGTATCGAGATTCCACCCCTATCCTTTGTGGACCTAGGCCCATATGTTGAGGCATTGGACACAAGCATTGGGGCTTTGGGGCCTACCTCAATGACCTACCGCAAAGTGCTTAGGTCTTGAGCTTGACCTCGATAGACTTGTGTGTTGGTATCAAGAACTCAAGCATAGGCGTCGAGGTTATCAATGCGGCCTCAGTGGACTTGGGCTTAAGCACTAGAGACCAAGGTCTATGGTGTTGGTATTTCAGTGCTTAAATATAGAATTTTAAGTTTAAACTCCTGACATTTAGTCATGTTTTAGAAAATCGTGTTAGAATTTTTAAAGAGGAAATCATTTTTTTGAATTTAAGTATAGGTTTTCGGTTGACTAAAAAAATATTTTCCGTAAACTAATTTTCAGAAAATGAAGAAATAGCTTATAAAAAATGAATAATTCATAAAATATATTATCAAAATAATCACTTAGATTGTTTACAAGAATTGAACTAAGGAAGAATATTTCATCATTCATGAAAAATATTTTAATATAAATTATCATCAATATGAAAACATTTTTTGTTAACTAATTATTTTAAGGGATATAAATAATTATTTTAAAATTTTTATTTTCCACAAAATAAATGGAGCCTTAGTTTTACTACATGTTTTGGTAAAACAAGTATTCAAATATCATCTTTGAACTTGAATTAATAAAAAGACAGTATCGAATAATTTCATATAGTCTAGAGATTAATTAAACATGTAACAATATTATATATTAAATTAAAGTTGGGGGCTATTTTGAATAAATTAAAAATTAGGGAATCATATTGCAGTTCGGATATCATTTGTGCCATTTTACCATTTTTGGGTTTCAAAACGATAAAACTGATCGTAAGCAGACTTTTCACTAAACGACGTGCCGGGCTGCTCCAGATGAAACGGGGCGTTTTTTAGGCTTAGCTCAGCTTTGCGTCGAAATGTCGCGATTTCCTTAAACCCTCACTAAACCACAGCTCCCCGCCACAAGCCACCGTGGAAGGGCGTCGATCGGCGAAGAAAAATGAACCCTAGCCGCCGTATAGCCTCCAGATTGACGCACCTGCGGCGGCTGTCCGCGGTGGCCGAGGCTCCGACTCCGGCGGCGGCGGCGGCGCCGTCGGGTGCGAGGCCGGTGCGGATTTACCGGAGGCTGTCTCCTCTGGCCGGTTTCGGAGGGAGCGTGTCGAAGACGTTGAACGAGTACTTCATGGAGGGGCGCAAGGTGAGCAAAATCGACCTGGTGAGGTGCGCCAAGGAGCTGCGCAAGTACCGCCGCTACGAGCACGCCCTCGAGGTTCGTCCGATTCTGGCCCGATTATATATAAATACCTCTCGCGATTTCATCTCTCCATCGACGCCCGAGCAGTAGTGGTGATGCTGATTTGTTGGAATGATATAGTACTTTTGATGCTAGTGAAAGTAAAACCTTCTGATGTAGATAGATGCCGGGAGCAATGTCCGATGTTCAATTTTTGTTCGGTAGTTCGGTCAGTGTTAATGTTTTTCCCTTGATCAGCTGTTGATCATGGGTTGATAGGATTCCTGGCTTCTTGGCGAAGCCTTTCGAAAATGACAGACAAAGAGAGACAGGCTGAGGGAGATGGAAGGAAAGAACGAATGATGAGTTTGAGAGAGAAGATATGACATTGATTAGGGATTTTCTCATTAAATCGGAGTTTGTTGTGCATGAGTAATTACGACCGAATCAACAGTGCAGTAAATACTTTTAGCTGAGTGATTGCTGTAGGCACATTCCGCTCGGTGGCTTTCATCGGGTTCCTTGCATTTCAGGAGTTGATTGCATTCATTCTAGCTTCCAGGCCCTATGCTCGTTCGTCTGGGGTGGTAGTTACATAGATTCATTCTCAACAAAGAAGATCGTCTGCTGGTTTATTTGAAGTTTTTGTTTCCTTTGTGGGGGTATGAGATCTGACAATTTATAGATTACGCGTTCCTCTTTTGGCCATCGAGGTTCACGGATTACACCAAATGACATGCTTGACAGCAGGGAACTAAGATGTAAAAATCGTAAGAGAGCATCTTTTTTAATCTTTAAAGTTTGATGTGTGCCCTTTTGATATTCTTTTAATTTTCCCCCTTCAATCAGTCTGATGACAGGCGCCTTGGCCTAGAAGGATGAAAATCTAATGACAAACCATAAGAGAGAGGGAGATTTTTATGTCATAAGGTGGAACTTAAAATCCATGAGGAAATTTATGTTGAAATACAAACTCCTATGTCCTATTTGTCAGAGTCCGGTACCTTTGATTTTTCCCTTGTGACACTACACATATATGGGAAATAAATTTCCTTGTGACGGTAGTGTCAACTTACCACTGAACTTTCATTCTTTTGGCTTCCAGGTAAATTGGGGCTACATATTTCCTCCATGTTTCATGAATGCTTCTGTTTCCTTTAAAAAAAAATTTAACTATGATGTGCACCTTTGATTTGATTCCCGGTTAATTTTGTGAGGATCGATCTTCATCAATTCTTTTTATGTGCATTGGCACACTTAATTGATTATGTTGATGTAATTATGCACCCATCAATGTCTTTCTACCTCAATTGCAGGTAATGCAATGGATGGAAAAAAGAAATATCAATTTCGCATATGCAGACCATGGGCTGAACTTGGACCTGATATCAAAGGTCAAAGGGTTAGATGCAGCTGAGAAATACTTTAATGGCCTCCCAGAATCAGCCAAAAATATAATCACTTACGGAACTCTTTTAAACTGCTACTGTAAGGAAGCTAATGAAGATAAGGCATTGGCCCTTTTCAAGAAAATGGATGAACTAAACTTCTCTTCCACGAGGTTGGCTTTCAGCAATCTTATGACATTGTACTTGAGATTGGGCAAGCCTGAGATGGTCCCTTCACTTGTAGAAAAAATGAAGGAGAGAAAAATTTCCTTGGACAGTTTTGCCTATGTATTATGGATGCAGAGCTACGCGAGTTTAGATAATATTGAGGGAGTAGAAATGGTCTGGCAAGAGATGTTAAATGATTCGAGTCAGTGTGACGATTGGGTCGTGTATAGCAACCTAGCTGCGATCTATGTCAAGGCCGGACTATTTGAGAAAGCTGAGTCTGCTCTAAGGACTCTGGAAACTGTTATGAAACCCCAAAACCGCGAGGCATACCACTTCCTGATCAGCCTGTATGCAGGCACTTCTAATCTGAAGGAGGTGAATCGGGTTTGGGAGTCCTTAAAGGTGGCTTTTAATACGCCGACCAACTTCAGCTATCTTGTTATGCTTCAGGCTCTTCATAGACTAAAGGATGTAGAGGGTTTACTAAAATGTTTCAAGGAGTGGAAGTCTGGTTGCAGCAGTTATGATGAAAGGTTAGCGAAAGTTGCAGTAAGTGCATGCCTAGAGCATGACATGCTAGAAGAGGCTTCAAGTCTATTCGATGAGGCCCTTAAGAGGAGCAATAGACCATTCTTCAAGGGCCGGGAGGTATTCATGCTCTACTTCTTGAAAAAAGGCAAGGTAGATTTGGCTATAGAGCACTTGGCTGCAGTCATTGCTAGAACAGAAGGTGAAGAGTGGCATCCTGATGCAATTATCATGGATGCATTCCTGAAGCACTTTGAGGAAACTAAAGACATTGACTCTGCCCACAAGTTCTACGAGCTTTTGAAGAATGAAATGGGTGTCAAGGTGATTGCGGCCAAGGTGTTGCTGAAAACTCACATAGCATCTGGCAGAATGGCTCCAGAGATTCGTAAAATGCTGGAAAGAGATGACATAACAATGGATGACGAGCTCCGTAATTTGTGCGAAAAGGTGTGTGCCTCATGACTCCTGTGCCGGGGTCAGTTTGACGTACACAATTAGACAATCTTTGCTCAATTCGCAGTTCAAAGAGCTCTTAGTCGTCACTGCCATTTGTTTGCTGTATGCATGGCCCGAAACATTTGCCGATGTTGACTCAGCTCCGGGAAGTATCTGCCTAGACAGTCATCGTTGCCCGCTCTGTTAGCAGAAAGTACTTTGATATGAAGGCATCCGTCAAAATGGCCAATCATACAGGTTGTATCAAAGTATTTATTTGAATTAATTTGTAGTAAGCTCTGTTGCAACTGTCATATCTCTTGGAAGTTCTACGTCCCGAAGCATGGCAAGTCATTTCAGTGGGTGTGTTTACTAGAATCATGGAAGCATTCTCAGAAAAAGCTATGTTTGCTATTGGGTGCACGCGAGTCCAGTGGATCTCATTTTTTTTTTTGGATCACATGGTTTCACGTAGGGTCCAATATTCAATGGTCGAGATTTGCTGGGCTCATAAAAATCGAGAGCATTTAAAATTTCCTTCTAATTTTCAAGCAAATCTCTCTCTTACCCACCTCCGACGGGAGGGAAACGCAAATCCTCTCATTTATAGGTAATTAGAAAGGATGCGTCGTGACTTGGGCCAATTGGTCGAGTTGTTCTTGTGCTTGGTCGATAACTACAGCCAGTGAGGTATCGAGCGCACTGTAAAAGTCCTTATTCTTGGGCTTCTGATATATTATTGATCTATGCGCCAAATTCCGATTGGGTTCAAAACATAGAATTCAGATTTTATAATTGGTCCGACTATAGTCCTTGTGCTTACAATAGTGCTTGCGTAATAACCAAATTGATGTCTATACCAAATTGAACATGTTGAAAAAGTTAAATGCTAGTGAATCATGTGAATGCAATTATCTTTGATAAATGTTTTGCTAAAAGAAATGGCTTATAATGTTTCTTGGAGTTTTATTAACATCAGTTGCATTTAATTTCACATGTTGATGATGTCCACGGCTTATAACCCACCAATTAGAAGAGCAATTGGGGGAAATTTATTTCAATTGCCACTAACTATGGTTGGAGGAAAATATAGCACATAAGCTATGTATGATTAATCGGTATCAATTTATTTGGGGGACTGTAATGGAAGTTACATAAATGATTAATTTTTTTGTAATTTTCGTTACTTTTTTGAACTTTTTTTAATATTAATTGACTTGTACATGATATTAAGAAAATCTATGAGGGTTTTGCCTACATATACTTCGCTAGATGATTTCTAGCGTAGTAAACTGAATCATGAGAAGAGAAAGAGGCATAATATTATGTATTGTTTTTTTTTTTTTTTTTTTTTTGGTCTTAGAGAAGCAGAACTGCGGTAGCCCGCGCAGTAAACCCCTGGGTGACACATAAACAAAAGGACCCACCACCCCTAAAGTCACGCTTAATACACCTAGCGCTTCCCCTGGGTTTTGAACCCTTCATTTCTGGGCTAAGGATCAGTAGGGCCTTATCCAGCGGAGCCACCGCGGCCGGTGGTAATATTATGCATCGTTGTCTCTTGTTAATTTGGGCAAATATTTGAACCGGGTATTATTTTATATTTATAGCATCATTTATTTTCAAAAGTTTTATTTTCTTTTTCCCAAATACCAACCTTAATGAATTACAATATAGCTTGTCATCCATTTTATTTAAATGTATTTATATTTTTAAGTTTTTTTTTTTTTTGATATCAGAGAACTCCGTATGCCGGTAGCCGGGTGGTGTGAACTCGGGCGACGCGGAGATGACCCACCACCCCGACGTCGCGCTTAAGATCCGTGCGTCTGCGGGATTTGAACCCTCCGTCTGGGTAGACTTCATGGGGCTCTTATATTGGCCTGCGCAGGCGGTGGTATTTTTAAGTTTTTGTATAGAGTGTAAAAGGAAAAAAAAAATCCTATAACGAATGACCTTTCACTGCATTTTTTTTCCTTCTTTTTTATTTCCTCTTATCTTATGTGAAATTGAATTTTATAATATAGTGATCTTTTTAACTATTCTTATTTTAATAGTTGTCGCATCGAGTGTTACAGATAAAAGGAACCGATTGGACAAATCATTGGGGCAAATGATATAGGAGGAGTATTCAATCAGCACAAATAACAAAATCCGAAGGCTCAAATTGACGTTCTACGTAAGTTAAGTTAAAGGTCCAAAAATTAATAAATGAGATATGCCCGTTCCGCTACTTTCCCTCCCGTCTGCAACTCCGAACTTTCTCCAAACCTCTTCCACTCTCTCTCCAAGAAAACCAAGAAACCTGCGAAAGATGTTTGCAAACTCCGTAGTTAATGGTCAAGCGCTGGCGAACAGAGACCGCCAAGATCACCGACCCGGCTGCGCGGCTCGTGACGTACTCGAAGAAGAGCAAGGGCCGTCGTCGTCTTCTCCCCCTCCGGCAAAGCCCTGCACATTTGGCAATCCTCGGCCGAAGAGATCATCTCCGACTATCTCCACGGTCATCGATGGGCCTGAGCTAGCGGGTGGACTGGGTCGAGACGGTACGGGGGTTCTCGCGCCGCGGCGGAGGACGTTGTGTCCTTGATGATCGTGAAGTGTCCGGCTCTTTGAGATTTTGCTAGCACCACTTGTACAACAAGACTCGATCGATGCCATCGCGATTGTTTGACTTCGCCGGAGGACTCATCTGCAGCGTATAATATATGGGAGTGGACTCCATCTCCATGCACTCCGATCTTGAGGTCGTGGATACGATGCCGCCTGCAATGGAAGTTCGGGAGTGGAGACCATCGCCAAGAACTCTGATCCTGTGGATTCTGGATATGATCCAGACGACTTTCTTAGTTTCTTCGAAGTAGGCGTCAGTCATGGTGATCGCGACGATTTCTAGACTTCACTGAAGAATCCCCACGACTTTCTTACACGTGAAGATTTTGGAGGTCCGTCCATGATATAAAATATAAATGATTCTGTTGCTTTCTTCTTAAGCTGCATTGTATAGGATTTAATTTCTCGTAATCAGTTCCCCAATTAAATTGCATGATTCTCTCTATTTCTTGTTTCGCACTTTGCCGATCAATCAAATGTAATCTCGTTTTACCACCAGGCATACGGAATTAAGTGGAGTGGAAATGTTTAATAAGTGTGGGGTTTGACTTTTAGACTCTGTAAAGAGGTAGGTTTGAGAAAAAATAGGAGAGTTAAAGTAAAACAGACAAAAAAGAAGAAGAAGATAATCATTTTTCTAAATATAAAGAGTATAAATAAAAAAACTAGATGAAAACACTCTCAACCAAGCCAAACTATATTATACTTTCATATCAACAAGATGACCAGATATATGACGCAGTCTGTACTGTGAACATTGGATATACTACCTGAAGATCAAATGTCGACACAAAAATTTGGTATGGAAGCAAAGCTGTTCGATTCTGTGGAAGGATTGACAACCTTGACTTGCAAACGATATTGCCAAAACTACCCAGATGATTATTCCATAGATACTTCCACGGGAGAAAACTGGAAACTTCTAGGTCTCGAAAGGCGGTAGATGGCAAAAATCGACAGGCACAAAGCGATCACAGAGAACAGCAAGGAGAACATGCTTGCCACGTCCCAGGAACTTGTCGATGTTGACTTGGTGAGCAGCGACCCTGCTGAAGTAATATCCAAGGAAACCCAGTCACAATTAATTGTGAAGTGCCCTGATCCATGCCATGGAGTCCCGTCGACAGGATACCAGAATGCCGCTGACATTTTGCTCGATTCGCCAATTGTGAACTGAACATCCTGCAGACATCACATTTCAAGAATCATTCAAAATTATTTTCGCTGCATGATTCTCATAATTTGCATGAGAGGAACTTTCAAATCAATAAATGCGCAATACAACCAAGACAGCAGGGCACTAAAAGATTTCCTTCTATCTAAAATTTGGTCTAAACACACTGCTGGAAAACAAATCCAAAAACAGTTCCGTCCATTTGTTATGTACCCATGCACAGACTGAGATTGATATTGAAGACCATAACGCATTGGAGATGCCTATCTTCCTTCTCTAGCCAGACCAAAGTATCTCAGTCACAGTTCATCCAAATACAACAGCTAACAATGCAAAGACAAAACGACACGAGAAAGGTAAAGTGAGTTGATTCAATTCCTGACCAAAATTCATCACGGCCAATTGCACTGACTTCGTAAACAGGCAAACTATGTTCTGCTCATTCCAAGTCTTGTTTTCTTAAGCAGCTTATTAGAAGGAACGTGCAGTAGAAAAAATGCTATCAAATTCACTATGACAATGATGATGACCTGCTCTGACAACCCAATTTCCCTCATCTACTTTAACATAATCTAATCCCGCTCATCTGCTTTAACACAGTAGATATAAGAAAGACTGACTTTCTGATTTAACACATTTTTGTAGAACATGGCACCGTGGCCTATATCCTCTGACTGTATGGCAAAATTTAAGAAAGCTACCATACCTGTTGAAGGCGATCCATCGTTCTCAAAGGCCTTGAAAATTCAAAGTAATATGTGCCCTTTCCACCATCTGATCCATATGGACTGTCTTCTTGGACAAAACCTAACATATGTGTATCTCATTTATTATTGTAAATAAATTGAGCGAGAATCATTCACTGAATGGTAAATCAAACAAGCACAGTTGAGAGTTTTATCATCTAGGTGAAAAGCTAGTGAGATGTTGAAATGTTACCGTAGAGTTATAGAGAAATCTAGTTATGCCAAAGACTTACAGGCACTGGAAAATACCTTTACTTACTGGGTGTCAGTTGGGTTCTCCGCTCCAATTATACAGAGCAGGACCAATGAAACTATGGATTGGTCACTTGCTAGAGCACCAAGGACAAAAGCTAAAGGTTTTAATTAGCCAGCTTGGAACAGGACCAATGAAACTAACTATGGATTGGTCACTTGCTAGAGCACCAAGAACAAAAGCTAAAGGTTTTAATTAGCCAGCATTCCATGCTGGCTAATTAAAACAGAAGCTAAGTCACAGAGGACCGCAGCATGAAACTTCAAATGCCTATATACCTTCCTTGTTATATAAGTGGGATTATCACTTAGTCATTTAGTAGGAGCTATGACATGGGCAACCTATGGTCTAAATATACAGTCACGTTTGCATTCCAAACACATGAATAGGCAGAAATCAGACAAACTCGCAGGATTAAGCACGTCAGGCACAGGCATAGGTAAATGTCGAAGTAACTTTATATATTCATGGGATTGCAAGCATAAAGTACCCGACTGTAAAGACAAGCTGCTGTGCCACCATGCACCTCTCCAGTTGTTCTGCCCACTGGAATCATTTCCTGAAGTAAACAGACAGACAATTAAAACATTAGTGCTCCATCTCTCCATCCAGGGTTTAAACTCTCTCTCACTCTCTTATCTGGGGGTAGGGTTGCATGGAGGAAGGGGCGGAATTCAGAAGTATGCAATAGCCATGAAACAAGGAGGATTTCAAGCCCTATTTGACATCTCACTCTATAAAACAGCATTAGACACTATCAAGACAAACTATCGAATGGACCCAGCCGAAAAATTGTCTCAGTTGAACCAAGGTTCAACGGGTCAAGAAAACAGAGTTTCTATCAGGCCATCCCATGCCTAATTCGAAGAACTAAATTCTCTTTCATTTCAGGCAAGCACATGGCAGACATGGGATATTCATCATCCTTATCATCAATTATATTTTGACAATTTATATCATGAGCAGCTTATCAGAAAAATATAATAAATAGCCATGCGGCTGATTCCCTGCAAGAGCAAGGCACCTATTTATTTATGACGAGCATTAAGTGAGGATTTTCCATTACTTCAACATACAAACTATATTCTGTAGTTTTCTTAAGATGATCGATTGCCTTTTCAATGAGCCAGCTAGATTTCTCGAATCTGTTCACTGACTGGGATAAATCACACGTTTTTTCCAACTAGGAGTAATCAAAGGTCTATATGTTTCCTTGCCATCTAGAACAGAGAGTATTGCATCGAAATGTCATAGATGGCAATATCCTTGTATTGCATGGTGCACAAGTTTATATGATTTGTAACAACTGTCATTTATTATGCAATTTAGATAATAAATCCGGTACATAGACTTGGGTAAAGCTAATCAGCAATTAAAAGAGCAACAGAGCTGGAACTTAATAAGGGAAAAATCTTATCATGAGAGAGGGCATATGAAGGTACAAGTCAGGCACAGTTGAAGTGCAAAATCAGGACCTGTCACCTTGGTAAATGGAAATTGACTTGAAGAGATGCAGATATCAAGCAGAGTTGGAGAAAGCACTAGATAGACAAGAAGAACCATCTTTGATTATACAGTTAAGAGGATAAGCACAAGATCTGCAGATAATCTGTCCACTGTCAATATAGCAACTACGATGGGAATATTGGAAAAATGTGACAATTGATTTTGAATGCACTTTAAGACTTCTGTGTGACATAAGCTTTGCCATCACCTTCTTTGGCACTTTATCCTCATTTTTCCCATTTTTGGTTAGTGATACCTCTCCTCAGCATAAGAAATTGATACAGATACTGTATATCTAAGGAAAAGAATCAAGGATCTCTTCAACCATGAAAATACCTGAAGGCCCAGTTCCATCGAGATATCTGCAGTGTGGGGTCCAAGCATAAAGATCAACCAAATGGCCAAACCTGTTTGCAGGAACTTAAATGTTAGATATGGAACTTAGCAAGCAAGTTACGTGAACTTGAAAGTATCCTAATAGCAAACTTCAGTCTAATTCCTGGAAGGTCTAAGAGATGTGTCACCTGTCGCCACCATTTCCTTCAGCATTATCAATAGGATTTCCACCATAGAGTCTTCCCGGTATGGCATTTCCAATTGAAAAGTGCATCATGTCAACTTCATGGCCTTTACATGTCTTGCTTGTGCAAGTGTCTTTTCTTTCCTTACACCCGCCCATCTATCAATAACAAATATTATTCTGAGACTAGAAGGAAACGAAAACTTCCATTGACATGCTGTGGACTGCCAAAAAAAGCAAACACACAAAAGAACAAAGCGACAGAAATTCGAGAGATTACATCATGATAGGTAGCACTTTCACCGATTTGGAACATGAGAGCAACCGAGGGGCATTTGTTACTGTTGCTGCATAGAGAAAGGAAAAGACAAAAGGAAGAGACATCATTTTTGCCGTCCTTCATCGCCCTTAAATGGTTAAGAAGGGGGACTAAAGACGTAATCCAGTTTAGAAATGAATCATGCGCATAATACAACTTACCGAGTAGGACTAATGCGAGTTCAACTCGACGTGACTCATCTAGATCAAACTCTACATACGTAGAACTCTACCGGCAAATGACAAGAATGGAGCAAACTATAAGTTTAAGCATGACAGTCAAACTAAGGATTACGCCAGCCGCGCACTTCACTCCCTCAAAACCATCACAGAGCCTGTGTAAGAATCAAAGTGAATGCTTAACCATTTTACGCAGAAGCCGCTAATTCAGTCGAGCATGTCAAGTTTAATCCATCCAAGTTCGTCGATTTCGGTTCCATTTCTAAATGCAAGCTCCAGCACTTGAGCTTACCCTGGAGAGTACACATAGTCGCCATCCACTTGCAACAAGAAGAACACGTCTTTGCCGTCGTGGAGAGCCTGCAACAATTCCAATTTCGCCGCACCTGATTACTTTGCGCAGCATCAAACGCTCTTAATGTTTTGAAGATACGATGAAGACTTTCCAAATTCATATCCAAAAAAGCGCACCTTAACGGTCATCTTCCCGCCATTGAACTCCTTATCGGCGTCGGGGTCGAGAGCCGGGAGGAGCGCGAACGCGGACCCGTCGACGGCGTCCCAGTCGCCGGGGCGGCCGTCGACGGCGACGACCCCGGGCCTGAACTCGGCCTGGAGCCGGATCTCCGCCGAGTCGGACTCGCACCGCCACTCGCCGGACTCCTGGTGCGAGGCGACGCGCGCGACGGCGAACGCCGCGAGGCCGAGGAGGAGGAGGAGGAGGAGGGGCGGCGGCCGGCGGCGACGAGGCATTGTGAAGAAGAAGAAGAAGAAGATGACGATGACGATGACGAAGAGAGACCCACGGGGTGGCGTCGCGATCGCGAGCTCTGGAATTTATCGTAGAAAAGTCAAAGGTTTGACTTCTGTCGTGCGGCCCTCGGTGGCTCCGCGATATCGGAAATGCCGAACGAATGACGTCGTGTTTTCCTGTCGTTGTCGTTTTAAAGATTTTTCTAGATTATCTATCTAGGTGTGAGAGGAATTAGTACGAGGTGTCGTACATGAATGTGGGGATACATAAGTACAACGATTACTATCTCCAGCAAAATAAGTACATAAGTAATAAGTACATAAGTTAGTTCATATAATCAGAATAGAGATGATTGGTTCTCAATTCCCAAAAACCAGAGTCGAGATCAAACCGATTTGTCCTAGGATCAGAATTGGACCGCACAATCTGTTTGATCTAATTTCGATCCAATAAAACCAATCACTTAATTTTTTCAATTACTTTTTTTCCATTACTCTTCCCCTCTACCCGAAACTAGATCAAAATAGTATTTAGTTCATATTTTACTAAATTTTTAGAGGAAATAATAAAATAAAAAAGTTTTTTTTAGTTGGTCCAATTCTCTCTTTGAAATCGAGAACCAAACTACTTGGACATCAGTTCCATTTTTAGGAATTGGGAATTAGACCGACACTCTCGAAAATTGGACCAAACCGACCGGTCTGATCTAGTCTAGGCGATTTCTAGTTCGAGGACCCCTATATCAAATGGAATAAAAAAAAAAACCAAGAAATAAATTAGTATAATCTAAATAAATATAATATTTTCTTGTACACTTTAGTGTTATGACTTTTGTACAATACTTATTTGAGTACCACGACTCTCTTTTTTTCGATCATATGAGTGCGTTAACTTATGTATGACTTTTACTTGAGTGTCATAATTCTTTCTCTCTCAAAAACTTTAATATTATATAACTTTTTGATCGATCACTTGGATACCATAACTTTTTGAAAATATTCACTAAGGATGCCATGCCAAATCAATTTTTTTGCACTTGAAGGAACCTTTTCAAAAAGTTATGATATTCAAGTGAACATGTTTTAGAAATTGTGATATTTAAGTGGTCGAAAAAAAGTTGTGATACTTAAATAAACGTCATATAAAAGTTATGACATTTATAATGTTCTTATCCCAATTTATTTCAATAGTAGAATGCATTTTATTTTCTCCTAATTTGTTGTGTCCCTTATAACATGACATGGTTTGCAAAATAGTAATCATTAATTTGAAAGGATCAAGTACAAAAACTATTCTTATAAATAGATCGAATAAGCTAGTGGTTAATATTTTAGGAGAAAAAACCACGAAAAACTCAAATTCTACCCACTGTAACATATTTTTATAAACTTAGTTTGTGACATTAAAAATCTAAAATTATGTCCAATGTAATACATTTAACATAAACATTTTATTGTAAGATAAAAAAAGAAGAAAAAAAAAATCCAAATTGCACCTATGCAACACATTTGCTATCCTTCAAGATTCTGTTAGATAATTTTTTAGCTAAAACAATATTGTTTTTATTTTACTTAAAGGGGTGCCATGTTAACACTCTTTACTTTCTAGCATCTATATAGGCATATTTTTAATAGTTCTCATTTACAAAATTTTGAAAAGGGTAAATGTGTTATATAGATATAAAGTTTTAGAATGTTGATGTCATGGAAAAAAGTTTAAACAAATGCGCCACAATAGACATAATTTGTTTTTTTTTTTTTTTTTTTGGGTGGTTTTTGCACATGTTTTAGGATATAAGCGTAAGAAATGTGACCTAACCAAATCGAAAAGTTAGTGGAATTAAAATCATTAACCTTACGTGTTGGCAGTGTAAATTTATGGGCGAAATGTTTATAATTAGATTCAAGCTGAGGCATAAGTCGAGAAGAAGGGATAAAATGCAAGGGTCAAGTTATAATTTAGTTCAACCTCGATTGGAGTTCATCCAGCCTAACCTTGGCTTGCTGGTCTTAATAAGATGTATTGAGGTTACTTCGATTAAGGTTAGAGATAGAGCACCTCGATTTACTCGAGTTAAGAGCAGAAACAGTTGCACAATATAGTCAGCTCGCGAGAATAATATGGACCGAAATCACGGAAGTGGTGAAGACCATGGAAAAGCGGAGGAGTTTGAGAAAGGGATTTCACGTGAATTTCAGTAACTGCCGAAGGAAATCCTAGGAGTACAGAAGGAAAGAGCGTAAGGGAGGAACTTTTGATAACCATTTTTTAGAAATAATATTTACTCAGGAATAGTTTTTCTTGATTTTGTTTCATGGACTAGTTTTTGAACAATTAAACACGTTTGCTAATTATATAAAAAAATTTACTCCGAAATAGAAAAAGAATAGAAATACGTCTGATTACGACTCTCAAATTTTTTTCGACGTAGAATTTCTTTTGATTTTTTAAATAATTTTCTGATATTTTATTTTATTTTCTTTTTTCCTCTCTTCTTCTTCATCTTCTAAGTGGTTGCTTGGCCTTTGTAATGGCCGACAACCGACCGAGATGAGAATTGACGATCTTGCTAGCCTCGGGGGCAAGGCCGAGGCCTCGCAGTGGCTGGACAAGGTTCTTTGGGCTCGACGATGGTTGGCAATTAGAGGATAAAGAAGATGAGAAAAAAAAAGAAAAGAAAATGACTTGGTTTCGAAGTTATTTTGTGAATAAAGAAATAATTTCTCTTTGGTTCTTGATTTGCAAATTGAAAAATTAGCTGATATTGCCAAACAATTTCCATTTCCATTAATTTTCACACATTTTCGCTCTAGTTTAGTGTTAATTCTACCCTCTTCCTTCGAGTTTCACTTAATTTTCAGGTTTTGTACTTCACTTCTCAAATTGACTAATTTACTAACCATTTAGATAGAAATAATTCTTTTCACCTCAAAAAGCCTTCAAGTTTCACTTAATTTTCAGGTTTTGTACTTCACTTCTCCAATAGACTAATTTACTAACCATTTAGATTGAAATAATTCTTTTCACCTCAAAAACCTAATTCAAATGGCTAAATTTTCTATCATATTAATAAACGATCACCGGGCCCCCCTTCCACAATCGCTGTAAGATAATCCCAACATTGGCATATGCCTTACTTTCGCTCAAATCCATCTCCATTTGATCTGTAAAACTTGATCTGTGAAAGTTTGATCAATTTGTGATTGAGCTTGAGAACAAGTTTTTTGGTTTGGATTGAATTTTATGCAATACCTTTTCTTTTGGCACTCACGATAGGACTCTTTTTTAAAGCTTTTCGAAATGGTAAGGAAGAGGCATGAGCCTGATGCTTCAAGCAACCGGACACCTTTAAACACTATTTCGAGAAGAGCTCGACGAGCAGGCTCTACGCGAGGTCCATAGGGACCAAGCTAAAGACGGCAAAGTGGTAAAGTGCTACGTGTTTGTGTATTCACAATACCGTCAGGCTCCTTGAGAAAAACCTTAAAATGGCGAAGGAGTTCAAGGCTCTCGATCCTAATTTCATTCACCTCTTGTACATACCCTAGTGATAAATGATGACATACCCGATACGAGAGCGAATGCTTTAGGCATTATTTGGTAACTATTCAAACACGAGAATCGATTCGATTTTTGTTAGAGATCGTTTGGAAACATAATTGCATTTAGTAAAATTTTTGTTCCCGGAAATAAATTTATATTTTTTTTGTTCTCGGAAATAGATTTGGAACATAATTAAAAATACATAAAAAAAAGTTGATACTTGTTTCGGGAATAAATCTAAGAATCAAAACCAACTATTCTTCTTCTCTTTTCTTCTTCTTCATCGATCGCCATCCCGCGGTTCGTCCACCGCGTCGCCGCTCGCGCGCCGTTGGTCGTCGGCAAGTGGCAATCGGTATGACGAGCTCGCTGGAGGCTCGCCACGCCAAGGCAAGGTCCGACGAGCTTGCCGGAGGCAAGCCCCTGGACCTTGTCGGAGCCAAGCCTAGCCACCGCCGAGGCCGAGCCTCGCCTAGCTCGGTGAGGCTTGCCCAACCTCACTAGTGGTCAAGCGGGCCTCGTCGCCTCGCCTAGCGTCGGCGAGGCTTGGTCGATGAGGGCCGGTGATGCTTCGGTGAGGTCGCCGTAGAAGAAGAATAGGAGAAAAAGGAAAAAAAGGAAAAAAGTAAAAAAAAATTATTTAAAAATTGAAAGAAATTGATTTGGAACAGAATCAATGATCGATTAAACACAATTCTATTCTAGAATAAGAAATTTTGTATAGTTAAACAACTTAAAAATCTTTATAAATTATTTAAGAACGAATAAAAAATAATCATTTTTTATCGAATTTGTTTAAAAGCAATTATTTACCAAACGCTTATTTCTTAGAAGCTCTCCTCGCTCGAAGAATCCAAGTAGCGTCAGTCCGCCAAACATTTGTTTTTGTGGACCTTAACAACAGATTAAAAAGTCCTTTACCAAAAAAAAAACAACAGATTAAAAAGTCATTAATTTTTACAAGCAACTATCAACTCATTTTGAAATTATCAATTATTCTAATAACGCGTATTAGTTACAAACTCTTATTGAGCCAATCACCGGCATCCACTGGATTGTTGTGAAATTTATCTAATTTTATCAGTAATTAACAACCATTTTTTTTTTTTAATTACCAGACTTTATAGTTCACCTTCGACCATGTCCCGAAGTATTTTGCCTCGCGGGACTCTTCGATTCGGGTCCTGACCGGACCAGCCAGCCAACGAGCGAGCGACGGCATCTAAAAACCCATAAAAAAAAAGGCGGACGACATTAAACCCTCGGTCGCACTTTAGATCCGATCAGACACCCCCACGCAGCTCCCGTTTTCCATCGGCCGGAGGGGGAGGAGAGGAGAGAGAACGCCAGACGCGCGCATTGCGCTTTCCCCGATCGATCCATGCCCGCGTGAGAATCGCCGCCGGAATCCCCACCACCACCACTCGCTCGCCGTCTCCGATGACGCCCCGCGCGACGCGCGCTCTGCTCTGCCTGCTGCTCGCCGTCTCCTCCGCCGCCTCCTCCGCCCTCGCCGACTCCATCCACGGCTGCGGCGGATTCGTCGAGGTAGGATCGGGGGACTTTCTCCCGGGCTAACGTCCCGTTTCCCGTCGTCAAATTCGTGCGGGGCGAGAGGAATCGCGGATCGGAACGGCGCGACCGTCTCTCGTCCGGCGTTGTGCTACTAGTTGAGGTGAACTTCCCGGTGAGAGTGGCGGTGGTTTGATCTCTGCTGCTTGTGGTGGTTGCAGGCGAGTCAGGTTCTGATCAAGTCGAGGAAGCCGAGCGACGGGAAGTTGGATTACTCTGAAATCGCGGTAATTGAACTGCAATTAATTGGTTTCTCTCTGTTGTGCAATGATCCTAGTGATGAAGCAAGGCTCAGAGGTTTCTGTAGTTCGTGGTTTCGGGACGGGGATTGATTAATTTGGTGTACTTTATAATCTGGCAAGACCAGACTGTTGGTCTTGAAGGAACTTCCACTGTTTTTATGAGTATCGAGTCCAAATAAGCGTTTGAACATGTTTTAGTGGTGGTCTGATGTTTGCTGCGCTGCTATGGTGATTTTGACCGAAGTGGTTGTGCACGTTAAACTGCTCTTTTTCTCCCGTGCTTCCTCTGCAAGATGAGTGGGGGATGTTCTTGACTAGGTTGCCGTGGAAGATGAGTTGAGCTACTTTGGGCTTGAGCTTAAGTCATTGTCATAGCCTTTCTGCAGCTTTCATGAGAATTGACTTTTGTGAATTAAGCCTAGTTGAGTAGAGCTCGGGTATATTGAGTACTTGATTGACTCAAGCTCTAGCTCGAAACATATTGAGCCTTGACTTTTTTTACATGAGTTTAGTAGTGAACTGTGTGGGCTCGACATTGCCTTCTCACACTCCATTCTTCGATTAGTTTTGTAGTAAGGTCTCATCTTTTAGATCAAGGTTCAGTGTGCAAAATCTCATGTATCCATCCTCCAGTTTGTTTGACACCCCATCTCTTTGGTCGCATGAAAATGTCACTTATCCTGGAAAAAAGTAGTGTATTAGCCTGGATATTCCTTGTTGCTAGACTAGAATTGGAGAAACAAACTTTTCACCTTTGCTGGGTCTTGACATGGATGGTCAATGTTCTGGTGAGTGACCTTGACAAGGAAGATTTTCACTTTAAGATCAATCAAAATAGTTCATAAATTGGCTTCTATGCATCATCATGCAGAGATGTACGATGTTATGGTTGTTGCATGTATGCCTGAGTGATTACTCTGTCGTTTTGTGCTCTGTTAAGTTTTAGGCACTTTTATGTCGATATTTATGCTTAAAAGTCTTGCGGTACTAAATCACAGGTTGAACTCCGCACTGTAGATGGATTGGTAAAAGACAGAACTCAATGTGCCCCCAATGGTTATTACTTCATTCCAGTTTATGACAAGGTATTGCTTTCTTTTGCTTTTTCTTTTTTCTGAAGTTGTTGCAATTCGATGGTGATTATATTATTTGTGATTGTGCTTCAGCAATTTTTTATGCTTTCTTTTTGTTTTTGGCTGATTAACTTTGACACTTTTACGTAAAGCTTATGACATGCTTGGTTTCATTATTAATTTCATACAAATTGTAGCACAGTGGGAGGCATGCAAAACTGGAAGTGCCGGAAAGAAATAGTTGAGGTGGAAGAAATGAGAGAACACTTAAACTTATAGGAAGTCAATGTCATGTTTTTGAAAAATCATTCAGTTTCTTATGGACTGAGGTTTTGTTTTGATCTTCTCTAATTTCTTTTGAGCAAAATTATGCATTGGCTTCAAAGATTTTTGTCTGTCTAATAACTCGCATTGTCCATGGTGAAGCAATGCAAAACAATTTTTAGCATTCTTTGATTCGCACACCCAAAAGGTATTGCTGAAAACAAGGTGTTGATCCAAACTCACCCTAAAGTAGCAGATTGGTTGATAAATTCCACTGCTTCATATTCCTGCCCCACCTAGTTCCCACCCCACTACCCCCGCTTTCTTAAAAAAAAAAAAAAAAAAAAAAAAAAAAAAAGCGAAAAGAAGCTCATTAATTTTACATGAATTCCTCCGAATAGTCCACATGTAAAGCCACTTGGAAAATCAAATTGGAGTCAACTGTCAGAGCTCTATGGCAAGTTAGTGGAAATGCAATCTTTTTAAAGGTTCCATATGAGTGAATCAGATCTAAATGTTTCTTTACGTGAATAACTTACGGTGGAACAAAATGATGCTTTATAATGCCTAAATATTGCATCCTTGACAAAGAATTGATTCTACTGTAAGTTCTTCAAGCATGTTACTTTTTCCCTGCATTCTTGCCATCTAAGCTAAGGATACTTGCAGGGTTCTTTTGAACTCAGAGTTAATGGACCTGAAGGATGGTCATGGCTTCCAGATAAGGTCAGTTACTTTTGCTGTTATTTAAGTAGAGTTTCTCTGTTGTCTTGTTAGGTTCTTTCCACTGCTTATGCAAAATATTCTGCTTTGTGACAGATATGCATGTTCTTAAATGTCTTCCCTTACTTTTTTCTTTATGTTGAAGGTCCCTGTTGTGATAGACAGTGCCGGTTGCAACAACAACAATGACATTAATTTCCAGTTCACTGGGTTCGTCTGATGCAATCTTTTAATTTCTTCATTGTGTAAAGTTTTCGTCATCAAGCTGTCTGCTCATGATTGTTGCATATTGGTGCAATTCTCCATATGATAGGTTCACGGTCTCAGGAAGGGTTGTTGGAGCTGTTGCTGGTGAGAGCTGTTCTCGTAAGAATGAAGGTCCTTCAAATGTAATTGTTGACCTTTTGTCTTCTACTGGTGATATCGTCTCTTCTGTTTCTACGTCATCTGAGGGAAGCTACAAGTTCAAAAATGTTACTCC
The DNA here is from genome assembly GCA_017140615.1 of Eucalyptus cladocalyx. NCBI lineage: Eukaryota > Viridiplantae > Streptophyta > Magnoliopsida > Myrtales > Myrtaceae > Eucalyptus > Eucalyptus cladocalyx. The sequence continues at coordinate 20,228,162 of CM029523.1, read as the reverse complement.
AGGTATAGACAATTTCATTTACTCTTTTAGTTTTAACTGGTATTTTATGGGGTAATTTGTTTGTTTGCAACTTTGGCAACTCCTGTTCAGATAGTTTAAACAATGAACTTCTGTACCGTATAATATGTGTATGTTTAAAACAATACACTACAAGATAATATGTACATGTTTAACATGATACACTACAACATTTCAGTTGCCTATAAAACCTACTCTGCGTCAGATATTTGCCACAATATGTGCTGTCAATGCCATACTCATTGTGAACTTCTTGAATTGTGTTTCTTGGAAGACAGGGATATACAGTTTACGTGCTTCTCATCCAGATTTGAATGTCGAAGTCAGAGGTTCAATTGAGGTTGGATACTTTTGAATTTGATGACTTTATCATTTCTGTTCAATCTTTTTCTCTTTGTGTACTTTACAAGGATTTATACTCATCCAAACCAAAATATTGCAATTGAAGGAAACTGCAAAGCAATGATCAGTTTTAGAAACAAATTATTATATCGTGCTGCTGATGACTGTGTATAACTTGCTGCTTGTCCAAATCTGTTTTACTCTCCTGATCATTGACTTGAATTTTTTCTATCTGCAGATAGAACTGGGATTTGGAGATGGCATTGTAAATGACATTTTTTTTGTCCCAGGGTATGACATCCGTGGATCTGTTGTTGCCCAGGTAAATTGAGGTGTCCATTAGGATTGCATGGAAATGTGCATCCTCCACATTTTGTTTGAAACTTTCTTTAACAGCTGGATCATACATCAAAATTTTCCCATGGAAGAAAACACGATTATCTATGAAGGCTTTTACTGAACTCCTTAGATTATTCGTATGGTAAAAGTCTTACCTTTCTCACTGTTTTGAAAGCACTTCTTGTTGATCTATAACTGGACTGTCAGTTAATCCTTTTCTTTTATTTTTTAAGTTGGTGAATGTATTCATGTGGCAGAGAGGATTCCAACTATTGTTTATTCACAATGGATTTATAGAATAGCTCTAGTTAATATTTACAGCAAGACTTATGCTGACCCTATTTTTTTCATGTATTTGATGACACAGCTCTACTCATTATTATACTTACTCCTTATACCTTGTGCACATGCTATTTTCTCTTTCTGTTGGTTATCTAAGTTAAATCTGTATCTACAGTTGGCCTCACTGTGTTAGGGTGTTATTGTTTTATTAGTGGTTCCAATCTTACAATAAGAGAAAAATGTTGTTTTCGTAGGGTAATCCAATATTGGGAGTTCACATTTACCTATTCTCGGATGATGTTGTTGAGGTGGACTGTCCGCAAGTCGATGATCATATGATTCTGCCTTCACAGAGAAAAGCTCTCTGTCATACCGCATCTGATGCTGATGGAAAATTCGTGTTTAAATCCATCCCCTGTGGTACTGCTTTTGTTCTTTGAATTGACATATCTTTCCTCTCTTGCCCGATACATCACTCTTGGTCTCTCCTCCCTGTCCCGTGGTTGTCTTGTATGCTAATTCAGCAGTCATGGGCTTGTAAATGTCTAAATTTCGTAATATGGTATGGGGTTAAATGCATCCTGAAAATTATGCTGACATATCAGAAAATGAAACTGACTGTACCTGAATGGACCAAGTTGTGCTTCTTTATGATGGAACTTTTGAAAAAATGCAAGAGCAATGAGATCTATGTTACCTCCGTGCTTTTCTTATATATTCAGTTCTATACTGATTTCCAATATCGCCCCGTGAAGTATTAGAACATACTCCCATGATCATGTCTCTCCGATGTTTCCTTTTGTGGTTAGTGAGATCCTCATGGTCTGACGATTGCAATTTGTCTATTTCTTCAAAGCAGTTGTCAATGTAAATTAAGCATTTAAACATTGTTAAGTCTGCTTGTTATGGATGTGGATGTGCTACTATATTTCCTTTTGAGCTGGAATCTTAGATTGAAAATAGGATTTTATATTTTTGATTGCCTTAGTTTCAGGGCATCATTCAGAGTTTGGAGTTTTGACTGACAAAATTGATGTCTATAGGAGCATACACCATGCTTAACTTCCTTCATCAATGTTTTGGGGCTGGGCATTAATTTTAGATACTTGGAGATGCTTGAGCCTTTGGAGATCAAATTAATGCATTTTAGTGATGTTCAAGTTTGGTCAGACTTGCTCATCTTTATGAAAATCCTGCAGGAACTTATGAGCTCAAACCTTACTACAAGGGTGAAAATACCATATTTGATGTTTCACCTCCAGTCTTATCCATTTCCGTTGAGCATCAGCATGTTACGATTCCCCAAAAGTTTCAGGTAACAGTTAAGCAAAAAAGAATAAAGCAAGATAAGCCTTTTCATTTTATCTTTACCACACGCACTAGGATTCTAGTGTCTGCTGTTACAAAATAAAGATATCAAGCTCCTTATAAATTGATTTGATTTCACTTAATACATGAGCATGTCATCCTTCACACGCGCACGTGTCAATTACAGTGCTCTCCTCACTACAACAAATGGTCATGAAAACTTGAGATGCCTGCTTGGCCAATGTTTGATACTTTATTATCTGCCAATCGCTCACTTTTTGTAAGAATATCAGGTATAACAGTTTCACATGTGTCATGGATAGATTCAGTCTCCCTATTTTCCTTTTTGTCTCCTGATAATGATCTTGCATAGCTTATTCCATGGTGGGATGTGTGCATTCTAAGTTTGCCCTTTTCCCAGAAATTTTTGCCACTGCTTGAGGGTGGTTCTAAATGCCATTTTTGTATTCTCTTAATCAATATCAGTATTCTCCTTTGATAGGCTGACAACTTGTAAAAGGTCCAGTAAGATTGAAGTGTAGATTCTTCATATAGTCTTTAGAACTGATTGATGTGTCTATCAAATAATTCTCTATAATTAAAAATCTTGGCAATCATGAAGCTTCTGATTTAGTTGCTACATCATATTATTCTTGTGATGTAGGCTTTGTCTAGTCTTTTCCAATGCCTACTTGTAGCACTAGCGGCTTATTGGTATGGAGTTGTTTTCTCCATGAAAATGACTCTTCCATCACACTTTCAAGTTCCTACAAGGCAAACGTATGCTTTCATTCTTTTGTGCATGTATTGCATGACAAAGTGTACATTTGTGACATAATATGGTGCATGCGGAGAGAAATTCTGCTTGTGGAATGATTTGTTGATGAATAATAGTGACCTATGTATTGTCGCTCAGGTTCTGATATCAGATAATAATTACTGTCACTATTCACTACTCTTAAATTAGGTTACTGGATTTTCTATTGGCGGTCGAGTTGTTGATGGGAATGATGCTGGAGTCGAGGGTGTTAAGATTATAGTTGATGGTCATGAAAAGTCTCTCACTGACAAGCAAGGACAGTACAAGCTTGACCAGGTATTGTTTCCTTAGTGGGCTTTTCCTGACGTGTGTGGTTCTACTTAGTTAAGATTTCCCCTAAGCAAGATCTCCACCTACTCTTTACTCTGTATTTTCTTATATGTTTGATTACACCAGCTTCCAAACTACATTAGAAGGCATATCCAGGATTGAATTTGTAAGATAATTTTCACCATATTCAAGTGGGAACTCATAAGCGAATGCTTGTTAGAAGGTATCATATTGCTTAGTAATAAACTGATCTTCTCTATAGAGACTAAAGGTCTACTCTTGTAAGTATACATATATGGATCTGTTTGATGAGTAAAAGAAAAAGAGTTCGAAATAAGTGGATCATATGGTTCACTTTCATTACCTGCGGACTTCCTAAACCTGCATCTTCTTTGAACATTGCAATGTGATAATTTGTACTAGGTACAAGTTACTAGACTTTGTCTGTGAGCAGCTGGCCTGAAACAGAGTGCTTGCTATACTAGATGTCAAGGATCTATTGATTTTTGCTTGAAGTCCTCCTGAAGCTTTTGTTGTGTTGTTATTTGATGATTTTTTTTTTTTAATTCCTTCCTCAAGAAACAAAGCTGCTAACATCTTACCTATGGCAGTAAGTTCCTGTGGATCTATTTACTGTAGCTTGAACATAAACTTGGTTAGCTCTTTCTTTCAACGTGTCATTTTGTTCTCCTGTTCTTTGCTAAAAAATAAGCTTGTGTTATTGATATAATGTGTGCATGGTTTATCTTATATATGTTATATCGGGATTCAACCTTGTGTAAATTGCGTAATTTCACTTACTTCCTCCTCATGTCTCCAAATTTCAAACCTTTGTGGCAGAATATTAGGGGTATGTTAAGGTAGGGTAGTTCGAATTGATGAACTATCTGTGAATATTGATTATTTTTGTTTGTAAATGATTGCAGGTGACATCTAATCGTTACACAATAGAAGCTGTAAAGGAGCATTACAAGTTCAAAACATTGAAGGATTATTTGGTATGCAATATCATTGAACTTGTGAATGCATTTTGACCGAAAATATTGTATTTGGTCTTTATACTGCTAGCAATATAATATATATATCAACTTATATTTGTATTGTACTTGCTAATTTTCATTTGAGGCTGGCTTTTTTCCTGACTACCTGCTTCTCTTTTCTTTCAATGTCCATTCAGGTGCTGCCTAATATGGCTTCAGTTGCAGAAATCCAAGCAATTTCTTATGACCTGTGTGGTGTGGTTCGTATGGTCCATTCTAACCATAGAGCAAAGGTATTAGATATGATTTATTCTTTGTTCAGAATGATTCTATTCTGGATGATAATATGATTATAGTTTCATTCGCCAGGTAGCTTTGACTCATGGTCCAGAGAATGTGAAACCTCAAATGAAGCAGACAGATGAAAGTGGAAATTTCTGCTTTGAGGTAGATTCATTTATTCTTTGCATGTTACTGTATGATAGATTTATGTATTTGGAATAACACATGAATCAGAAGAAAAAGCTGTCAAGTGAGGACCTGCTTCATTTAAAATTTTTTTGAGTAATTCGGGATATTCTTTCCAACAAATATGTCTAGTTTATGAAATTTATGGTATTTTGCTTTCCCTCTCTCTCCTCTCTCTCTCTCTCTCTCTCTCTCTCTCTCTCTCTCTGTGCTTTTCTAGTGGTCCTCAAAAACACATTCTAGAAACTAAAACCTCATTTGGCCTAATTAAATTGCTTCATCATTTGAATTTATGGATCCAGAAATCTGCTGCAGGACCAACCAGAGTTGGGTTGCGTTTTTGTATATTTTGCCAATGTCTAAAAGTTATTATTTTCCGAGCCTGATGCAGTAGAGTTATGTAGATGAGCAGTAGAAATACTGAAAAGGTTTGTGCAAACCAGGACTGATATGCTGGTAGAAAGTAGAACTATTTAAATAAAGAGGATTTCCAAGTTTGATCTATTCTTTATCAGCCTCATAATTAAATGTACTGATTTTGCATTGGTATCTGCACCTGAAGTAGATGATAGCTAAGTTGGACTCTGGTCTTTGCTTTTTGTGTTTTTTTACTCTGTTCATGATCTCTTGTATCTATATATCCAAGATCACTTATCCTCGCACGTATCAGCTACATCTTTCTCTTCTCCAATGTCATTTAGGTTCTGCCCGGTGAATATCGCCTCTCTGCTCTGGCTGCTACTCCAGAGACTGCTTCTGGACTTCTTTTTATGCCCCCTTATACTGATGTTACTGTTAAAAGTCCAATGTTAAATGTTGAATTTTCTCAGGTACTGGTTCTTATTACCAAACTTGCTTTTTCAATTATTTTTGTCTGTTTTTGTGTCTTTGCTGAGACCCTTTGAATTCTGTAAATTTATTTAAAATATTTGGAATCAGTAGTTGACTACATTGAATAAGGAGTTTTTTGGATTATGAGTTATAAAGTCTTTTGCTGTCTTTCCTTTTCCCTTTTTTTCCACCTAATGGAAAAGCTTGCAGAAATTGCATCAAATTTCTCACTTGGAGTCTCTTGATAATGCCTGAAAATGTGCATTTTGTAAGGTTGTCTCATTAAAACCATGCTGTCAATGTAGAAATGTATGGATCTCCATTTTTTATTTTGGATTTTGAAACCTAACCCTTTTCTCCCCTTTCATATCCTGACCTAAGGCATTAGTGAACCTATTCGGTCATGTTGAATGCAAAGAGAAATGTGGCCCATCAGTTTCGATTACTCTTACAAGAATGGCCGGCAAACGTGATGAAGAGAAGAAGACAGTTAGTTTGACTGATGATAACAGTGAATTCCTCTTTGCAAAAGTTTTCCCTGGGAAGTACAAGCTTGAGGTAAAGTGTCCAGTCCTTAATCTCCTTCCATGGGTAGTTATCAATCTCCTACTTTTCTTTTTCATATTTAAAACTATAGTCATGTTTTGATGTTGATATAGCGAAAACTGGGAGTTAATAAATACCATCTGAATATTGCTCCATTTGTTTTATTTTTCATTCAGGTGAGGCATGATTCGCTAAAATCAAAGGTTGGAGAAGATAATTGGTGCTGGGAGCAGAGCATCATTGATCTTGATGTTGGTTCTGAGGATGTAAAGGGAATTGTATTTGTTCAAAAAGGTTATTGGGTCAATGTCGTATCCACCCATGATGTAAATGCTGTTATGACTCAACCAGATGGTTCATCACTAAAGTTGAAAATAAAGGTCATTTGCTGTAAATCGAAGTTTAGATTTGAATAATGTCTAAGTAAAGCCACATATGTCTAAGTGAATTCATTTTTCATGTTGGGAAAGTGCAGGAAGGTTCCAAACGTATATGCGTGAGATTTCCTGGTGTCCATGAACTACGCTTTGAGGACTCGTGTATATTCTTTGGAAGTTCTTCGGTGAAAATTGATACATCAGATCCTTCAGTATGATACTTAAATTTCTCTCATCTTGTTTAATAGAGCAATTGATTTCCAGTACCTACCTTCACTATTTGATTGCATGTTTAATTTGCAGCCCATTAATCTAAAAGGAGAGAAATATCTTCTCAAAGGACTTATTAATGTTGATTCAAGCTTGCTTCAATTACCAGAAGACATCACTGTGGATGTGATAAGTAATGAGGGAAATGCTTTTGAGGCTGCCAGGGCAAGTCTTGTATCTGATGGAGATGAACAGACAAAGACTGCTGCATACCAGTATTCTGTGTGGGGGAACATTGGAGATAAATTAACCTTAATTCCTCGAGACTCCAGGTATATATGCGTAATGGCTTTTGTGTTGTCTGCACCACTATCATTATTATTCTTATTTGTTTAAAAGCAGTATTTTAAATAGTGGTAGCAGCAGGAATCAAATTCAGACCAAGCGCTAGTGTGGCCATAGAACTCATTGTGGCCGCTATTGTGATGATAGCGCAAATCTGATCTGTCATCTGTGTGTTTTGGTCTGTCTTGTCTGTCTGCTGGTTTGGAAGAAGAAGAAGAAGAAGACAACAATGCTTGGTAGGGGTGAGTGGTTCCATCTAGATCCTGGAGCCTATCTGTCGAAACAAGTTCCTTCATTTTTGGAACTTGAAACCTACCCACCTACCCTACATACCCTAAAACTTGGAACATACCCTGTTGTAGGTTTTCGGGTTGGTTCCAAGGTCTATCCAGGTTCCACCTATACTCTTAATTGAATGATTTTCATGAATTATCACTTCTAGTGGCCACCATTTGCTACACTTCATTGATCACAACTTATATTTAGACACACAAAAAATATGAAACATTGACAAAGTAAAAGTCTCAGTCATGGATATCGTTTGAAATGGAAACTCATACTAGTGGTTTCAACTTACACGCTCATTGTTGGACATCATGGAATGCCGCATGATTGCCCAAAAACAGAGAATTAGAAAAATACAAAAACTTGTTCTAGGTTGGAACCTAGAATCTGCTCGTCGGAACAAGTTCTCCGATTTTTGGAACCTGGAACCAATCCTGCATACTTTAAAACTTTGAACTGGACCGGTTTATATTTGTTCAGTTCTACCCTAGAATGATGCTTACGCCTAACGTTTGGTTTTTTTTTTTTTGTTTTGTGGGGGGGGGGGGGTGGTGGGGTTGGGTTTTGCATTACAACTGTAATCTGCAAAAAAAAAATATTCTCGAGCCACATGCTTGATGTCTTCTGTCTTTGTTTTATTGGTTCCTCTATTAGTCTGTCTCCTTTCTGTTATAGCAAAACTATTGCTAAGTATATTATTAAATGGGCTGATGAAAATGAAAGAAATTGCCCCAAAATCAATGTTATGATGATAACACAAATGTATGTTAATTCCAAACATGTCAATTTATAAATGTTATGTATGTTGAGTGAATATTTTGAAAACTTATGCCTGCTTTGACCGCTATCCACGATTCAGTGGCCATTATATGCCCGCATCGGTGACTATTGCAGTGGGGCCACTTCCGTGGTTGGGACCGCAATTTAAAACCTTGTTTAAAAGTGATCATCCTTTTCTTCTTTATAATGTTTATTGGCCCTTTATCTTTTTTCTTGAATAACATTTTTTTTCTGTCCATTTTTGTTCTGTATTTAATCTTTCCAATCACTTTCATCATATCCAGCCAAGCAGCTACACTTACATCTTTCCTCGCTCTTTTTTGGCATCTAATGTTTTATTAATGGAATGTCTATGTGGTGATGGCCAGAATACTTGTTTTTCTTGCTATTGTCGGTAACCTTCCTTGAAGCATTGATTGTTCATGCTTCAACTATAATGTATTGCAGGGATGACAGCGAAAAGAAGATCTTGTTCTATCCAAGACAGCATCAGGTAATCATTAATGGGCTCGCTTCCATTTTAGCTCCTCTCTGTGAGCTCTCTAATTATGTCTGAAAAGCATCACCTGTATTTCTTAAATTTTCCCTTGGAACCTAAGTAACTGATTTCCCTACTTGCTTGACAGATTTTGGTAACAAATGATGGCTGTCAATCCTCAATTCCTCCATTCTCTGGTCGACTTGGGTTATACATTGAAGGATCAGTCTCGCCCCCTATTCCTGGTGTTGATGTTAAGGTTATAGCTGCAGGAGACAGTGAGAATGGTCCACTAAGGAAAGGTGAAGTAGCCCTTAGAACTACAACAGGCTCAGATGGTTCATTTGTTGGAGGACCTCTGTATGATGATATTACTTACACTATCGAGGCTTCAAAGGTATCTCCCTCGTATTCTTCGATTTTCCCTGGCACATGTGGAACTCATTTAATTTACCTGGACATGTTTCTGAATCTCATATGTGTTCTGGCCCCAAAAAACTGACTTGTTGATATGGCGTTTGTGCCTTTTTTCAACTTTCTGTTCCCAAATAAGAGTCTGATATAGCTTTAGTTTCGATACTCTTAAACATCTCACATAAAAAATTAAGAACTTTGAGTATAGCTGCAAGGAAATTACGTGAAAGAGGCATTGTCTTATTCTTTGTTTGGAAGAGAAGGGAGGGGAAGCAAATGAAAGGTGGTTATGAAACATTTGAGAAAATTTGAAATTTTTGTGAGAATGAATTGGAGGGAAAAGGTGAGATTCCAACCCTGCCCCCCATAAAAAAAAAACCCACAAAACAAACTCCCCCATATTCCTCTCTTGTTTCCAACTCGCAAACCAAACATCAATGAATGATCTTAACAAGTGCATCTTTAGAGCACACTTCCATGGTGAGCATCAAGCAACTTCACGAGGCTTCATTTTGTCTTTCTAAAGATGCAGTAATCAATCAACACAAACGGTCAATTTAGGCTATCAATTCAACAATTGGCTATTAATTTTTTTCTTGAGTTATCCCTTGCTGCATTTCCTTCCTAGTACCAGAAATGGCAAGAAGAGACTATGTTGGTGCTTTTCTTGCTCTTTGCTTAGTTTTATATCTTGATCTGTGAGAAAATAGATCAATTTTGGTTGACACTATGGGTTCCTATTTTGGCCAATGGTAGTTAAATAGCTGAATTCTTATGTTGGCTCTAAATTCATTTCCTCATGCAGCCTGGTTATCATCTAAAGAGAGTTGGGCGTAATTCATTTTCCTGTCAAAAGCTTGGTCAAGTATTTGTTCGTGTTCATTCCAAAGATGATGCAAAAGAACCCATCCCTTCTGTGCTACTGTCATTGAGTGGTGATGATGGTTACAGAAACAACTCTGTATCTGGGGCTGGAGGAACATTCCTCTTTGATAACTTATTCCCTGGGAGTTTCTATTTGCGTCCTCTTCTTAAGGTATCGATATGTGGAGCTTTAATTGATGTTTTCTTTTTTTGTCTTTTCTGACTTTGTCTGCTTTCTAGTACCATCTATCTACCTTGTTTGAAGCACGATGAAATTCATTTATCTCATTATCATGTGATGCTTGATCATGAAGTTGTACTCTGAGGTGAAGCATGTGGCTTTTCAAGCATTTTAGATGTATTTTATCTGTGGAGTGTTTCTCTGCAGCAACCGGAGTTAAACTATCATTGATTCCTCTTAACTTATTTCACCCTAGCCACCATGCCCAGCCACTAGGCTGCGCACTCATTCACAATGCAAAATTTTGTTTTAATGTTGGATGTAGCTAAGTTTAATTTTCACCCCTCGACTAAGAGATTAAATTGTGTGATGTCTTGCAGGAGTACGCCTTCTCACCTGCAGCACAGGCGATAGAACTTGGTTCTGGGGAGTCCAGAGAAATTGTGTTTCAGGCAACCCGAGTTGCTTACAGGTACATATTTTGTCTGTTAAAGCTCAGTTATATATATAGCTTACATGTATTTGTAAAAGCTGAAATAACGTAGTGATGCTTTTTTTTTTCTTTTTTTTTGGTGTTAAAACTCACTGCAGACTTAGCACAGTGATGAAAATTTAGAGTCTCATGTAACTTGATGTTTTTATAAGATTTGTTTTACTTAGACGACTTTTTGTTCTCCTTAGATGTCTTTTTCTTTGCCTCCCATTTTGTCCCATATTTTTTATCCTTTAATATTCACACTTGCTCTGTCTTTAGGTTTGGAAGTAATATGGCAATAGTTGTTTATTTTCTGGATCTTTTCCCTAGAGCTTAACAGTTGTCCACTTGTGCTTCTAGAAACCTAATTGGATCCAGAATTTTGGACTATCCCCTTCATGATGTGATTGTTAACTGCTTAGCTACTTATGTTTGTCACGAGATTTAATAAAATTCTCGTCACGAGATTTACTAAAATTCTCTTGTATTATATCATTCAAGTTGTATATTCCATAAATTGCGAAATGTGGCACTCGTGTTTGACAATGGTCTGTTGTTTGGAAGGTAGAACTATCAAGTCCTTGAGACACTGCTGCAGGAGCATTTTTGTTACAGTATTTTGGTCTGTTGAGACATGTTACTGAATTTTCTTAAATTACTGTACAGTGCTACAGGCATTGTCACTCTTTTATCTGGCCTGCCAAAAGAAGGTGTTTCCGTTGAAGCTCGTTCAGATTCAGGATTCTATGAGGAGTCGTCGACAGATTCATCTGGAACTTACCGTCTGAGAGGACTTCTTCCTGGCAAAACATACACAATCAGAGTAGCAAGGAAGGATAGCCTAGGAAGTTCTATGGTTGAGCGAGCATCTCCAGATTCCGTTACTATTCAGGTATTTCCATCATTAGATGCATATCACTGAGGATGAGTGTTTCGTACTTAATTTTTTTCTTCATATTCTTGTTTAACTGAATTTGACTTGATGTCCCAAGTCCTGAGATAATGTATTTCTTGTTATGCCTACCTGTCCCCTGTAGTATCTTTTTCACTCATGAATCTCCAGGAACTTATTTTTTGCATTTCCAACCAAACAATGAGCTACACTTTTATCTGGCAAACACCTCTTGAAGAGTAAGGGGTTTGATGTACTTTACTGGGATGTCATTGCAGGCTCTGATTTGTTGATCTTGCTTGATATGTGCAGGTCCAAACTGAGGATATTAAAGGAATGGATTTTGTGGTCTTTGAACAGCCAGAGAAAACCATTTTGAGTTGCCATGTTGAAGGACAAAAAATGTGGGAATCGCACTCAAAGCTCCTGGTCGAGATAAGATCAGCCATTGACCCATCTAAGATTGAATCAGTCTTCCCACTCCCTCTGTCCAACTTCTTCCAGGTGAAGGATTTGCCTAAGAGCAAACACCTCATTCAGATCCGGTCTGAAGTTGCTACTAACGCATTCAAGTTTGAGTCTGATGTTATTGAGGTTGACCTACAAAAGACATCTCAGATCCATGTTGGTCCTCTCAGATACAGAGTTATTGAGAATTACCACAAACAGGTTGGTTGCGACTTCACTGTCACTCTTCTCAATATCTGCAAGGAAATCAAGAAAAAAATGAAAGCAAAATGAAAGGAGATAACGTTTCAAGTTACCATGGTCCAAAACTCATGGAAACAGTGAAGACCTTCCTTGAAAGTGCTGCCTAAATTATCCCCCGGATGGCTTTTTTCCTTGATAATGGTTCTTCCTGTTCATGTGGCTATTTATTACCTAATTGGTTTTATGCTTTGCAGGATTTAACTCCTGCACCTGTATTTCCTCTTATTGCTGGAGTCTCCGTGATCGCTTTGTTTGTCAGCATGCCAAGGTAATTCGAAACTCAAATAGCATAGTGTGGTTATATGCTTTTACCTATCTCCATTGGTTTACTCGTTAATTTTTCTTACCAATAGACCTAATCTCATTACTTCGCATATGTTCAAATGTGAAGGTTGAAGGACTTATACGAAACCACAGTCGGAGCATCGGTACCGGGATTCAACGGAGCTGCTAAAAAGGAAGTGAGAAAATCAGTAGTTAGAAAGAAGACATACTGACTGAGGACCTCTTTTTCACCGTCCCACTAGGTTCCATCTTCTGATTACATCCAGTTCTGATGGTCCATGAGGTAACAGCATTAGAAGCACCGGAGTCGACTTGGTCGGTTTTCAAGCTCCTTCGTGAGAAAGCACGAGTTCTAGAGCAAAGTCAAACGGACAAATGGTGGGACGTGCCTCGAGTTTATGCTTTGTTCACAATCCTCAGTTTCATTGGGCCACTCTCTCCGTGGGAGTGATGCAAATTGGACCGCTTACGACGAAGGTCGAAGATTGACATCGATCTAATCCTCTAGCCTTTTTCGTGAACTGATGTTAGTAGTTATGTTCAGTCCTCGAGCGAGTTTTACATCAATCGAAGCGTCTTCCTCCCTAGTTTTTTGAAGTCTCAAGAAATTCAAAATTTTGATATACAATTTTTTCGTTCTCAATAAATTTTTAGTTGCTCTCTCTCTCTCTCTTGTTAGTGCAATGGTCATTCTTGTTTTTCCTATTCCTTTATTAGGCCACGCAAGCGAGCAGCTATTCTGATACACGTGTCGAATCTGAATTGGGCTGCTTTCGTTAAGGTTTTCCCTTGAATTCTGCATAACCTGGCAGGTCCCAATTGGCGAGAGGAAGAAGAATGAACATTCTGATGTGTGGCGGAATAAATGAAGAATATACCTATCCAATGCTTCCTCCTATAAGATAGGCTTAGTCTTCCAAAAAATTCTGGTCAACGAATCCGGTTTATCCTCTTTCAACCCGCTTCTCAACATTATCCGATTCTGGCTATAAAACGAAAAACGAAAAGGTTGCAATTAGCCGCAAAGTAAGTTGGTGGCCAAGGGGTAGTCAATATTTACAGATTCCCAAAAGGGTTTCGGATATTTTATATCATATAATAACGGGATATTCTCTAGTAATATTCGGGATGGAAATTAAACGGTTTGGGATGTGGACATGCATTTATCATCATTTACCATTTAAGTAGATTGTTACCGCAATAAAGCTGTAAGATGATGCTATCGTGATTTTACATAATCTGTATTGCGAGCAGGAAAAAGACTAGGTATTATAAGAGGACTATATCGGCTTGCAAGATTTTATAGAGAAATCGTATCTAATAACTAGATTTCGTGAGTGGTTCGTGGTCTTCAATGACAAATCATAAGAATGATGTGTTTGGTCATGTGAATATAATACCCAAATAACCATGCTTTGGGCATATTAATGAACTTCCACGTGTTTCATCATTTATTAATAAGATACCACGGAAGATAAGTTTATAATTGAAGTGAACGGTTTGTGATTCACTGGGGTCCACAGGACCTTTGGGTCTAGGCAAGAGAATTTCCTACCAAAAAAAATAAAAACATCGATTACTTATTTTACAAGTATCATGTTCATAGACAAATGCTTCAATTCATAGTTTTATTTTATTTGTGGCATGTTCCGCTATTAAAATTTGGATATGTTTAAATGCTATTTTTTTTTCTCTTTCTGCATATATATATATATATATATATTAGCTATTTTGTTTGTTTATCAATAATCTCTCCGTTATTAAATAATTAGGGTATTTATTGACTAAACCTTTTGTTTACTCTTTAAAATATCAGTTTTTCGCACACAAGCGTGTAAGCACATTTGCTAGTCTCAAGAAAATCGTTCCGAATTTTCTCTTATTTGTGGAAGTTGCCCTTTTTCTTATTATTCGGAGTAAAATTTCTAATCAAATAAACGCAACTGCTCAATTTCTACACTACCCCCAAATCCTCACGTTCTGGTTTGTTCATATCCATCTTCCTAAAACACTTACCTTCGCCTAATCAGGAAATCCAGCTTCCCAAACAACCAGATTTCCAGAAATTGAAGAACAAAATCAATAAATAAAAAAAAGAAGAGCAATAATCACACAACATTCCTGTTTCGGCTTGCCTCGTTGCCTAATTTGTCCTCTTGTTCATATATGGCAGCAGGACCGTTATGGCAAGGTCGATTCGAATGCTTACAAAACCTACCAAAAAAGAAAGAGAAAGACCAAACGCCCTCACAATCTTATCCAATTTGCTCTGTTTTTGCAAAGTAATCCGAGGACGAGCTAGAAATGGCAAGACCATGGCATTCTTAAAATCGGTTTCCTAAAATGAATAATTTACTCGATGCGTCGGATTGTTATCCCAACGCCATAAATTAATTTCCATTAAACCCCGATTTCTTTCCTTTTTCTAACCAAAAGAACCCTTTTTGTTTTTTGGGAAATAGTAGCCTTGCTCCCCAAGGAAAACTCAGAAAATCTCTGTCCATCCATCCTCACTTCCCAAGTTAACTCACTACCGAACAAAGCGTTCATGTCGTCCAGCCTACCTAGGAAACCCCAGCTCACCTTTGACTGTCCCCCGCAAACTTTTAACGATGGGACAGTCGAGCACCGCACGATCCTCGGAATTCAACGCCTCACCTAAAATCTCAACGGCCGCGACCCCCGAGCCCACACCGCTCAGCGGCGGTCCCGCGCAGCACCGGACCGAAACGACGCGTCGCTTCTGTCGCCGAAACGACGCGGGACACAACGAAGCCTCTGCCGTACATAAAAATAGGAAAAAAACAATGGAAAAGTCGGGCGTAACTCCCAATGTCCGAAATTTTTATTTTCAAGCACGAAAGGTAAAAAAATAAAAATTAATAAATTAATAAATAAAATATAAATATAAAGCAACTCACTGCTGCTCCAGCTGAAATTCCAGTCATTCACTCAATCTCTTCTCTCTCTCTCTCTCTCTCTCGTTTCTTATCTTTCTCTCTCTATAATCTCCGCCATATCCAATGGCTCCTCCTCCATCGTCATCTCCGTCGTCTCCTCTCCCTCGTCCTCCTTCGCCTTCCGCCAAACCCTGCCAAAACCCTCGCTGACCTCTGTTTCTCTCTCTTCTTTCTCTCTCTTCCAGTTGCTGTTGAATCCGTCGGTACGATCTCGAGTTCCAGGACGGTATAATCCAATCCAATGGCTTCTTCGACGCCGCCGCACTGCTCCCTCGCCGCGTCGAAGCCCTACCAGAACCACCCCTACCCGCAGAACAACCAGCGCCCCAACCCCAACCACCCCAACCACCACCACCACCACCACCGCGGCGGCCGCGGCGGCAACAACCCCAAGTTGGCCGCCGCCCACAAGGTCGCCCTCGCCAAGCCCCCCTTGCCGTCCCCGCACGGCCCGTCCAACGCGGCCTCCGCCACCGCCGCCGCAGCCGCCACCGCCGCCGCCACCGCCACCGCCGCCGCCGAGGACCCCGGATTCCCCTCCCTGCCGGCTCTGAATGCCCCAAAATCGGATCTTGGGCCGCAGTTCTCGGGCCGCCGGTCGACCCGGTTCGTGTCGAAGATGCACCTCGGCCGACCGAAGAACAGCGTCGGCGCCCCCCACACCTCCGTCGCCGACGAGGCCCTCCAGCACGCCATTCGGTATGGTAAGGATGAGAAGGGTCTCGAGAATGTGTTGCTCACGTTTCAGTCTAAGCTATGCGGGGCCGATGATTATACTTTCTTGCTGCGGGAATTCGGCAATAGAGGTGAGCATTGGAAGGTAGTTCGGTGTTTTGAGTTTGCGGTGCGGAGAGAGAGGCGTAAGAACGAGCAGGGGAAATTGGCTAGTTCTGCGATTAGTGTTCTCGGTAGGCTTGGGAAGGTTGACCTTGCCAGGAGCGTGTTTGACACTGCTTTGAGGGAAGGGTATGGTAATACCGTTTATGCATATTCTGCTTTGATTAGCGCGTATGGCCGTAGTGCGAATAGCAGGGAGGCGATTAAGGCCTTCGAGACGATGAAAAACAGTGGGTTGAAGCCGAATTTGGTCACTTTCAATGCGGTGATCGATGCATGTGGTAAAGGGGGCGTCGAGTTAGACAAGGTGTTGCGGATTTTTGATGAGATGTTGAAGAATGGGGTACAGCCGGACAGGATAACTTATAACTCTCTTCTCGCGGTCTGCAGTCGTGGGGGTTATTGGGAGGCGGCAAAGAATTGGTTCTATGAGATGGTGGATAAAGGGATCGACCAGGATATTGTCACGTATAATACGTTTCTGGATGCTTTATGCAAAGGTGGTCAACTGGATTCAGCTATTGAGATCATGTCGCAGATGCCCGCAAAGAATATCCTGCCTAATGTAGTCACTTACAGTACAATGGTTGATGGGTATGCCAAGGCCGGGAGGAGTGATGAGGCATTGAGTATCTTTAATAATATGAGGTTTTTAGGTATTGAGTTAGATAGGGTATCATATAATACATTGCTCACGATATATTCAAAGCTCGGTGATTTTCAGGAGGTTGTAGATATCTGTAAGGAGATGGATGATTGTCGTGTTTTGAAGGACGTTGTAACTTATAATGCACTCTTGGGAGGGTATGGCAAGCAGGGAAAATATGATGATATGACGAGAGTGTATAAGGAGATGAAAGCAGCGCAAGTGTGCCCCAATTTGTTGACCTATTCTACCCTGATTGACCTGTACTCAAAAGCTGGTCTGTATAGGGAGGCCATGGATGCTTTTAAAGGGCTTAAGCAAGCGGGATTGCAGCCTGATGTTGTCCTTTATAGTGCACTTATTGATGCTCTGTGCAAGAATGGATTGGTAGAATCTGCCGTTTCTTTGCTTCATGAGATGACAAGGGAGGGTATAAGCCCTAATGTCGTCACCTACAATTCTATAATTGATGCTTTTGGTAGATACATGAGTGCTGAAGCTGACTTTGGTGGTAATAGATCTTCGTGCCCAATGCTTATGGAGGATCTTGCAGAGAACAAAACGGCAGATGCGGAAGGAGATAGCCGAATCATGAAGTATTTTGGGCAGCTGGCATCTGAGAGGGGAGGCCCATTGAAGAAAGACGGCAGAGGCAGACAGGAAATTCTTTGCATTCTGGGAGTGTTTAAGAAGATGCATGAGCTAGAAATCAAACCCAATGTCGTCACTTTTTCTGCTATTTTGAATGCATGCAGGTACTCTTTGTCTCTTGTCTGTCAGGTTCTTATAAGTTTCGGTATCTTGTTCGTGCTGGGAATATCGTGGTAGATAAATAGTCATTTTAGAAAATTTAAGTCTAGATGCTAAATATGATGAGATTAATAGTGGGATGCCTTTGAAGAGGATGGTTTGCTTTCAGTGCCTTGAGCATCCTGTTGACTGCTATCAATTTAAAGTCAAGTTGGTCTGACAATCGAAATTCAACTTCTAATCAAGATATAGTTATTTCATGGTACTGGAGAAGAGGCTTCTTGTAGGCAAGGTGACTCTACTTGCTGAATGAAGTGGAGAGTAGATACTTAAGTAGGATGCTTTTATGGTTTCCAGGGGTACTACTTGGCTACATGCTCATATTAGTCATCTATCTAGTTTATGTTGTCTATTAGTGTAGAAATTCTAAACATTTAATGAGAACTTTTCTCTATGTTTTGTTTGTACTCTCTTTAAGCCATTTTTATTCATTTCCCAGAAAAGCTTCTGCTACATGCCAATTGATCGAAGTTGTCTAAATAATTTCCCTAGTTTCTTCCATGAACCTTCCCTTTTTGATTTGGAAATGAATAGTTTTTGCTGTTTTATCCAGTAAACAAGTTAATCCTATCATTCATAATTCCTTCATATAGCCTTGACCCATTTCACTCCCTTTCAATGTTTGGATGCAGCCGCTGTAATTCCTTTGAAGATGCTTCCATGCTTTTGGAGGAACTTCGCATGTTTGACAATCAACTCTATGGTGTGGCGCATGGACTTCTGATGGGCCACAGGGAGACTGTATGGGTTCAAGCCCAATCCCTTTTTGATGAAGTGAGACAGATGGACCCTGCAACTGCATCTGCCTTTTATAATGCTCTCACCGACATGCTTTGGCACTTTGGTCAGGTCTGTAGAACAGCACTGCCCCTAAGATATGTTATTTGCTTTGTCAAGAAAATCATTACACATTCTTTTTAGACTTGATTAATATTTTCATCATTCTTTTTTCAGAGACGTGGTGCCCAAATGGTTGTCCTTGAAGGCAAACGTCGCCAAGTGTGGGACAATGTCTGGTCAGACTCTTGCCTAGATTTGCACCTCATGTCTTCAGGGGCAGCTCGGGCCATGGTTCATGCATGGTTGCTGAACATACGATCTATTGTATATGAAGGTCATGAGCTGCCTAAACTGCTGAGGTAAGCAAGTTGAGCACGAGTCTAGAATCCTATCCAGTTTGATAACAGTTTTGATCTTTGAGAACAGTGGTTCTTTATTTTTGCTAACTCTATACAAGAACAAACTCTGTCTTGAAAGGCATCACGATAATGATTTCAGATATTTTCACTTAGCAGATCCCGCAAAACTTGATAAACCGCTTGCGGATAAATTTCACAAGAAAATTTCTGAAGAAATTGAATTGTTCTGAAAGCCTTTGATATTACATTCTGCTACGCACATTCTTTTTAGCTTAAAGAATCTAATTTGTGTTTTTCAAGAACAATATCTGGGAACACTCCCCATTGACTGCCTAAAGTTGACTTTGTTTGCAGCATTCTGACGGGATGGGGCAAACACAGTAAAGTAGTGGGTGACGGTGCACTTAGACGAGCCATCGAGGGCCTCCTAACTGGCATGGGCGCACCCTTTCGGTTAGCCAAGTGCAACATAGGTAGGTTCATATCGACAGGTTCTGTAGTGGCTGCTTGGCTGAGAGAGTCCCGCACGCTTAAGGTTCTTGTACTTCAGGATGACAGAAGTCATCCCGCAAGTGGCGGGATTCGTAAAATCTCGGAATTGCAAACGCTGCCCTTGTAGCCTATTTATATCATCTGACCTTTCGGTGTAAGCTGTTAATAGTCCTTGTAAATTATGAATTTTAATGACTTATCCAACTTCAATTCTCCTAAACTCTGCGCTGGCGATCGGAACACTGTCGGTTTCTGGAGTTCATAATAGTTTCTCTAGTCAAATTGCGCTTTAATGAAGATGAAGTTTCTGAGTGTAGATTATATTTTTGGGGACGATTCTTTAATTAGGATCATTTGCATTGGATAGAGGCCAAGCACAAAGGCGGGAGTTCCATTTGAAAAAAAATTATTCTTGGTAGGTTTGTGTCAATGATTGATTCAAATCTTGCTGGTTGACGGGGATTGAGCCTTATAACTTTTGGGAGTGGGGTCGTGGCTTTTTCGTCGGTAGAGAAACGAATCAATTTTTTAGGACAATTTTATATTCCCTTGGAATTCAATACAAATAATTCGGACAAACGTGAAGTGAAACATCAAGGCTTATGAGGTGGTGGACCAAGAATTTCTCCGATTATGATCAATTGAGATCCTCCATCTCAGGGCGAATTAAATTGGATATTGTTGGGTCTCACGTGGGTGAATTAAATGGAGTACTATTGGGTCTCACGACGCGTTTTTCGTCACAAAACAAGAGGGTCACTTTTAGGCGGTGCTTTTGCCACTTGTGTCGGATGTGTTGGTCCGTATAAGCAAAACTTTTGGTGTCGTGGTCATGACTCGATTTCGCAAAAACATGGGTTTCACAATTTTATTACTGAGGTTGACGTAAATAAACTTGTTGATTCAAAACTTATGGTTGATAATGATAGTTTTGTTTTGCTTAAAAACATCATAAAACTATTAAGCCTTTTTATTTTGAGTTCAAAATGTAAACATAATATTCCCAGAAAATGAAATTGTCTTGCTGATTCTCTTGGAATTGATAGGCGCTCAAATACCAATTTCTATTCACAGCCTCCTAGAAAGTTATTTTATGTTTTATTAAGTAATAAATTAGGGGTGATATATTCTAGTCGTCAATTTTCATATTCGATTTTAGTCCTTTTCATAAATAAAATAAAATAAAACGTTCTTTAACAAATTTTCGAGTGAATGGAATACTATAAGTTCAAGTTTGTGAGGCCTATATATGAGGGCCGTCGTAGGTGCTTTCTCCCCACTTTATATTTAATGGTGGTCTGTTTTTTACTTTTTCGGTTCAAATTTATTGCAATGTACCTGGGAGGTGCTTAACCTTTTCTAGTTTTTTTTATCTACTACTAAGGAATGTCAAAATGGGCAGGAGGCGCAGATTTCCCGCGTTCCGCGTAGTATTTCAAGAGAAAATGAATTTTGATAGATGTTGAGCATTGTGGCATAAACTTTCACTAAGAAAAGAAAAAACAAGTGGGATTCATTAAAAAAATAATTACAAGTAAAATTAGATTCTATCACTTTTTATATATCTCTAATTGATTTGTGCATCAACAACAACTTATATTACAAGATTGGATGCTTGCCATTTTCGAATTAATAGATTAATTACATTAGAGTGTCCATGGCTCACCGTCCGATTTAGAATGATCAATAGCATCAAGATGTATCAAAATCCTACCGTCGCTGGTTAGTAATTAAGTGCAAGATGTCATAAATGAGTTATTTATATTATGTTTCGTCATAACCAATCATAGAACCTCATAGTATACAAATTTGAAATAATATGACATTGTACAAGGCTTTACTTCATTTAATCTTATTCAAGTTCACAAGTTCCTAAAGTGCAATCTTTTAATTTACAATGGATTGCCCGACGAAACTAAGAAGCAAAATGTCTGGATATAATCTTTATATTTTTATGACCAAAAAAATAATCTTGAAATATTACAATGTCGCAGTATTTAGTTGTAACCAATGCAAATGCAATTTTTTTACTTGCTTTAAGATATTATAAAAGACTCACAATGTTTTTACTATAAGCAAGTGAAAAACTTTATAAAGTACTTTCTTTTTATGATATCGTGATATTTCATAATATAGGAAAAGTACTAATTTTATTATCGAGTTTGTCTTAACTTAATTGAAAATGACATAAAAAAAAATAAAAAAAATTCTGTGGTACCATAAAAATCCCATTTTCTCATTCCCAAAACTCTTTCAATTGCCCACTCTTTTTAGAAAAAAAGATTGTAGTGTCACAATAAGACCATTATCGATTATAAACAACAATGCCGTCTTCCAAGCAAAGCTATTTCCTAGCTAGTATTTCTTGGGATACCGCTTATTTGACACCACCTCAGTTTCACATGTCTATTCCTTTTGCCTCCGCCACGAGCCTAATGTGAAACCATAAATGTCCAGCACTTGAGAGCATGAAACTAAAACGAATGACTAATATTTAAGGGCACCAAAAAATCTATTATACAAAACAATATATCAAGCGATATATGCTAAATTTTTTGGAATTTAGGGCGTTTGGTTCAGCATTCCCAATGAGCTTTCAGCTTCCAAAGCCTCTTGAGGAAATGTTGAACTGTTTGACAACCATTTTGAAGTAGTTTTCAATTTGAAAGTTAGTATTGAAAAGATTGAAAGCCCAATACTAGTAGATATGAGCTTTGAAGCTTTTTTCAAAGATTTTGGCCAAATGTTGAAACTTATTTTTTCTTTCAAAATTATTCTCACTCATTCTTCAAATTTATTATTTTGCCCTCATTATTTTTTTTAAATGCCAAAATAATGCTAAAAAAAATCAAATATATATAAATGCTAAAAAAATTAAATACATTTTGGTCTTTTTAAAAAAATTATTTATATATTTGATTTTTTTAGCATTATTGTCAAAATTTATATCTAAAAAGTCGCATACATTATTATTTCAATTTTAAACAAATAAAAGTTAAAAAATTCCGATGAATGGTTTGGTCTTTTTTTTAAAAAAAAATTACGTATATGTATTTGATTTCTTAGCATTATTTTCAAATTTATATTTAAAAATTCGCATAAATTATTTGTTCAAATTAAAAATAAAAATAAAAAATTTCGACGAAAGATTTGGTCTTTTTCAAATTTTTTAAAGTATTATTGTCAAATTTATATTTAAAAAGTTGCATACATTATTTTTTTTTCAATTCTAAACAATTAAAAATTTAAAAATTCTGATGAAGGGTTTGATCTTTTTTTTTTTTTTTTTTTTTAAAAGTTATTATATACATGTATTTGATTTTTTTTAGCATTATTGTGAAAAATTATATTTAAAAATTTGCATACAACATTTTTTTTTCAATTTTAAGAAAATAAAAATTTAAAAAATCCGATAAAGGGTTTGGTCTTTTTTTAAAAATATATATGTATGTATTCGAATTTTTTAGTATTATTGTCAAATTTTATATTTAAAATTGTATACATTATATATTTTTTTCAATTTTAAACAAATAAATTTTTTTAAAAAATTAATATTAATCACCCAAAGAGATTTTTAAATGTATTTTCTACCAAACTGCATTTCTCTTAAAGTTGTTTCTCAAAACACAGTTTATCTAAACAGCTTTTGCATTTGCCCTTTAGATTAAATTGCTTTATATTTTTTAATGAGTTTTCAAAATCTTTCAAAATAATCGTTGGAGTCCTTTAAAAAATTATTTCCCTCGTACCTGCCGTCATCTCTTGTAAGAAGAAGTTCACGACCTGAAGTTTCTCGCGACCCGTCGAACACACGACATTTGAGGAGGGTTTCCTCGGAACGGGCTAAAAATAGATTGATAAACACACATTGACAAAACCTAAACTCATCCTGCTTTAGTGGGTGCAAGATTAGCTGTATCCCCCTCCACTATTTAGTGGAATATAAAGGCTAACATACGTGTGTATTCATTTCAATATCGACGCTATAAAGTCAAACGCAACATTGACACTGGCTCGTCGTCTTCCTAGCTTCTGAGTTTCGAGCATGCATGACTCGACGTGACTGTGCTACCAACTCGAGAAGATCTTAGCTGGAAACCCCTTGCCAGAGATAACCCACAAGAAGATACAGCCAAAAAAGAGTTCGACGACGTTAGATTTATCGGGAAGACCTGCTGATTATTCAGAAAAGGATCGATATATAAAATTTCAGAAAATGCAGATCAGGGTATCACCTTTCATTTACTGGAAATGTGTAATTTTTGCTTTATGTATTTCACTACACATTACTCATCGAAAAAACATAGCTGTCCCCCATATATTTCTGGCAACTTTATCCACAAATCTATAGTAAGGCACGTATGAGAATCCACCAAGAGTATTGTGGATATTAACGCAGTGGGATCTAGATTGTTAAAGGAACTACACATGAACGCTCTGATTGTAGCGAGCTGACACGTTTACAAATCATCGTGATTCTCCACGAAAATGATCGCGGAGTAAGAATGGTAAACTTGAAGGGTTGCTAGAATTGGGACGCATGTCAAAGTATGGTGACGATTTTCAAGGCTAAACACGAAGCCACCGAGAGCTTAGTGGAGTTACGTCGTGATTATTATACTTGGTTTCCTCTGGTGTCTTCCCCTATAAATACCAAGCTATCTGCAAGTATTTCCATGCAATCTAAGCAAGCACAACGTTCTAATTTGTCTAATTATGTGGTCTAGTCTTTGCGTGCAAATTATGGGGAAGTTCTCGGGTTGTGTTGTGAGAGTCGCCGTTGCCACATTCTTGATCGCTGCGATTGTTGCGTGTGCGACGGAAGCGAGACTCCTTGAAAAAGAAGCCATTGTTGTGGCGAAGAGTAGTAGGCGAGGGGATGTGGTAGTATGCGAGGCCTTGCATGGTGGGCAAGTTCGTAAGGTGAGCAGCACAGCTGGCTGCTACGCTAGTGGCCATGGTGCAGGAGGTGGAGTCGGTGGTGGTATTGGCGGTGGCATTGGTGGCGGCATTGGTGGTGGCTTTGGAGGTGGCGCTGGAGGCGGAGGAGGTGTTGGAGGTAAAGGTGGGGGTGGGGGTGGAGCTGGAGGGGGAGGGGAAGGTGGAGGTGCAGGAGGCGGAGGCAGTAAAGGAGGAGGAGCAGGTGGCGGTGTTGGAGGTGGCACTGGTGGCGGTGGCGGTGTAGGTGGAGGTGCTGGAGGAGGTGGTGGTGGAGGTGGTAAAGGTGGCGGCAAAGGTGGTGGTGGTGGAGTTGGAGGAGGAGCAGGTGGAGGAATTGGAGGTGGCGTTGGTGGCGGTGCAGGTGGAGGTGTTGGAGGAGGTGGTGGTGGAGGTGGTAAAGGCGGTGGCAGCGGTAGTGGTGGAGGTGCTGGAGGAGGTGGTGGTGAAGGCGGTAAAGGTGGTGGTGGAGGAAGTGGAGGTGGTGGTGCAGGAGGTGGACATGGTGGTGGAGCTGGAGGTGGCGTCGGAGGAGGTATTGGCGGTGGTGTAGGTGGAGGTGTTGGTGGAGGTGTAGGCGGAGGAGGAGGTGGTGGTGAACATGGTGGTGGAGCCGGAGGTGGCGTTGGAGGAGGTATTGGTGGTGGTGCAGGTGGAGGTGTTGGTGGGGGTGGGGGTGTAGGCGGAGGAGGAGGTGGCGGTGGACATGGTGGTGGAGCTAGAGGTGGCGTTGGAGGAGGTATTGGTGGTGGTGGTGGAGGAGGAGGTGGTGGACATGGTGGTGGAGCCGGAGGTGGCGTTGGAGGAGGTATTGGTGGTGGTGTAGGCGGAGGTGTAGGCGGAGGAGGAGGCGGCGGTGGACATGGTGGTGGAGCCGGAGGTGGTGTTGGAGGAGGTATTGGTGGCGGTGCAGGTGGAGGTGTTGGTGGGGGTGTAGGTGGAGGAGGAGGTGGCGGTGTACATGGTGGTGGAGCTGGAGGTGGCGTTGGAGGAGGTATTGGTGGTGGTGGTGGTGGAGGAGGAGGTGGCGTTGGAGGAGGTATTGGTGGTGGTGTGGGTGGAGGTGCTGGTGGAGGCGTAGGCGGAGGAGGAGGTGGTGGTGGACATGGTGGTGGAGCCGGAGGTGGCGTTGGAGGAGGTATTGGTGGTGGTGCAGGTGGAGGTGTTGGTGGGGGTGGGGGTGTAGGCGGAGGAGGAGGTGGCGGTGGACATGGTGGTGGAGCCGGAGGTGGCGTCGGAGGAGGTATTGGCGGTGGTGGTGGAGGAGGAGGTGGTGGACATGGTGGTGGAAGAGGAAGTGGAGGCGGTGGAGTAGGAGGTGGGGTTGGCGGCGGCATCGGAGGGGGAGTAGGGGGAGGTATTGGAGGCAGCGGCGGCAGGATAGGTTGAGGTGGAGGCGGTGGAAGAGGTGAAGATACAGTAAGGGGAAGTCCGCCGTAGTGACATTGGTGGGGAGGCACCAGCGTCGGTGGAGAAATTGGGAATATAATGGAAATGATGTGCGTGTATGTTATGGCAAAATAATGTTGTATAAATGCGGTCGTGTAGCTACATTGTCAGACCATCAATCTTTTGATGTTGGTCTTTACTCTCATGTGATATAAAGTGCAATGAAAATAAAGAGATTATGTATTGTATTTATTAGTAATTTAAATTATTGTGCACTTGCCTCTTCATTTGTTTAAATGTTTGAATTTAACCAATTTGTGATGTTTACAAAACGTTCCCCGAACCTCTAGATGATTGGATATTTGTGTTAGAAATTGTTTAATACAAGTATATTATGAAATAAACTAGAAATGGGATAGGACCCAAAATCATATTCTCGTGTATCGTATATATTTATTTTAAAGCACATCTCAATCTTAGAGTTATTGCTTTTATTCTCAAAATCAAAATGCAAAGATAAGGATGATATGTGTTTTCATATCGGTTGAGCTATTGCTCGAGCATGAGTAAAACAAAAATAATTTTAAGGTTTCCATTCATTTTTTTATTCGGCTGGAAATGTTAATAACTTAATCTAATTGATAGATTGAGTCACTCAACTCAAACAAGCTTAAATGCCATGTTGATATTTCGAAAAAAACGGGTTGGAGATTTCCATGTCATGCTCTTAACAAATTCATCTTTTAAAGGATGGTTGCACACTCAATTTCAAGGTTTAGACATGGACATGATGATGTCGGACATCGACACGAATATATCATTTTATTTTGACATATCTAAGCTTTGTATAATTATTCCTTCACTTAATAGTTTAGACTTCTATATTATTCTTTTTAGTATAGTGTGAGAGCCACATTCTAACGAATGATCAATGGTCTTGGAGCAACAAATTCATGACCTATTATTTTCCAAGGAGAAACAAAAGACGGAAAATAATGATTGATTACCTATAATTTGATTAACAAGTTGTTTCTCTTCCATTGTCTATGGACTTAACTTTAGAAACCTAAACAATCACTAGCCAGCTTTGCTACCCATGCCATGCACGGTATATTAAAAGAGAAAATAACTTTGTTGCACGGACATCGCAATACTTTGCCTTGACAAATCTCCTAATACGCACACGAATCACCAGTCGGGTTGCACCAGATAAGGCTCCATCCAAAGAAGATCAACTAATTCAAGCTTTTGTCTGGGATTTTCTTCATTCTATTGATGATATCTTTTCATACAACATAACATAATGGTTGTTTCTTCATTCTCCTTTTCGTTTCATTGTAGATTTCATTATACATGTTTATGGGCTTTCAATCTCAATCCTTTTCGAATCTACAATTTTGTCGACGTGATTACTTTTTGTTGACAATTTATTTGTTAATGATACTTGAGTACTATTTATAAAACCTTGTCCTGCATAGTTCTTACCGATTCATTCATTCTTAATTTTCTAACCTAGTAATATCGACACTAGGTTTATGAAATAGTAGAAATGTAAAAAGATTTTTTTTATCTAAATTCTCAATTATGCATAAGAAATATTTCTCTTCGTTTCATAATATAGTGGTTCTTACATTTTCAATTTTTTGTGTAAATTATCCAAATAAAGTTTATTTTGTTTTGACATAAGTCATCTCTTTCCATTATTATTATTATTGGCATGCGGGGTGGCCAACTTTACTAGTGTAGACTCTGAATAAAACATGCCACATGTCCAATACAAATAAAACTCGAACCTCCGAACCTTCATTTTACTTTATTTTATGAGATGATATTAGTTTTCTTGTCTAGATTTCATTATGTCCATCCCAAGGGCAGAGATTTGCTCAGAGTTAAAAAAAAAAAAAAAAAAAAAAGAGTGAGGAAGTGAATGATGCGAAAGAACGTGGCCTTTCATCTCGGGAGAATTGTCCAAAAAGTCCTAAATCTATCGCGCTTTTGCCAATTCAGTCCTAAACTTTTTAATTTTGCCAATTGAGTCCTAAACATTCACTTCTTACCAATTCAGTCCATCTGGCCAATTTTGGCCGGAAAATGTTGACGTGGATGCCGGCGGTGCCATGTAGGACCGTTGAGTCCGACGTGGACAATTTTTAATAATTTTTTAAATAATTTTTGAATATTTTTGAATATTTTTGAATATTTATTATTATTTTCTTTTTTCCTTTTTTTTTTCTTTCTTTTCTTTCTTTTCTTTTTGGCTTTTTCTTTTGCCTTTTCCGGTGGCTAGCCACCGGCCACTGGCCACAGCCAGCCGGCTGGCCTCGCCCGCCACAGGCGAGGGCCGGCCGGGCGAGGAGGAGCTCCGGCGAGGGTAGCCCTCGCCCAAGCGCGACCCGGCAAGGGTCGCCTCGCCCAGTGGCAGCCTCGCCGAGCGTCGGCCGGGCGATGGTGACGCGGGCGAGGGCCGGCCTCGCCGGATCCGGCGAGGCTCGCCCTCACCCCGGCCGGCCGACGCCACCCACCTCACCTCTCTCCTCCGGCGTTGGCGCCGCCGCCACTGCCGTCGTCTTCGTCTTCTCCCGAGGAAGACGCGCCTCGCCTTACCTCTTCGCCCGCCGTCGTTCATCGTCTTCGTCGCGTCGTTCATCGTCTTTGGCCAACAACTCCAAGCCGCCCGAGCTTGGCAGGGGGCGAGGGCCGGGCCTCGCCCGGATCGGGTGAGGCCGGCCCTCGCCCAGTCGCGGCGCCGCCGCCGTCGCCCGGCCGACGCCTCGCGAGGTCGCCCGGCACGGGCGAGGGTCGGCCTCACCCAGCCCGACCCTTGCCGAATCGCGCCGGGCGAGGGCTACCCTCGCGAGCTCCTCCTCGCCAGTAGGGCCTCGCACGTGGCGGGTGAGGCCACTTGGCCGGGCCGTGGCCGATGGCCGGCCGTCGCCGGTGGCTGGTGGTTGGCCACCGGATAAGGCAAAAAAAAAGGCAAAAAGAAAAGAAAGAAAAGAAAAGAAAAAAGGAAAAAAAAAACAGAAAAAATAATAAAAATTCAAAAAAAAATTTTAAAACATTAAAATATTATTAAAAACTGTCAACGTCAGCACCGGTGGTCCTACGTGGCATCGCCGGCGTCCACGTCAGCATTTTTCGGCCAAAATTAGCCGGATGGACTGAATTGGCAAGAAGTGAAAAGGTTTAGAACTCAATTGACAAAATTAAAAGGTTTAGGACTGAATTGGCAAAAGTACAATAGGTTTAGGACTTTTTGGACAATTTTCCCCTTTCATCTCCCTTGCTTCTCCCATAATCATATTTCTAGAGACCAGAAGCTCCTCATGGCCGCGTCGCGTGCAGAAGTCAAAAATGGGTTAGCTGTAGTTTGCAGTGGGCTGAAAATAGACCGACCAACACTCCCCAATACAGCAAACCTCACCCCCTTTTGCTTAGTGGGTGTAGGATTAGCTGTGAGATCCGGATGGTTCGTAGTGCTCTCTGACGTACTATAGTGGGAAATCAAAGCTCTATACGTGTACAATTTATGGTGATCTCGACGACCATAGTGGGGGAGCTGGCATTGGCACCAGGAAATTTACGTACGTAAATTACATCTTCATGCTGGATTTACCATGCATGCATGTCTCAACGAATCTAATGCCACCAGCATAATAGAAAACTTAACTGGAAGTTTGCCTTTCCAAAGTTAAAAACGAAAAATGCATTGATCAGTTTTATATTGCTTTATTTCTTTTAAGAACTGGAACGTTTTCTTTTTCCCTTTTAATACTGTACCATCGCTCCTTTGCCCTAAAAATGAAGCTTTGAGTGAATATAACTATTACGCTATCGAGATTATTGAAATATATATATGGCGCTATCCTTTTGAACCTCGCGAGCAGCTTCGATGAACTCGGTAAATCTGAATTCTACTTCAACTTCTCCATCTGTGACAACTTTATCTTTATCCAAAGCTCAACTTCAAGCTGGGCACGTATTAGAACCCACTGAGCAACATCAATGTCAAAAATTTGCAGGGAGATATCTAGATTATCTTCGAAAGTTCATCAATCATCTTATCTCAACCACATTGAGTTATACTTATCTCGGAGCTGACAAGTGTACCGTTTTTCACGAAAATCAACTAAACGGGGGAAAGAGTGATCTTGAGGGTTTTTGATGCGAAAGACGGGTTTGTAGAATTGTGACGCATGTCGAAGCATGGCGATGAGTTTTCAGGCCACATAATGCCACTGAGAACTTAGTGGTTTCATATCATGATTACTAGACTTCAATTTCCTTCGAATCGTTCCCTATATATACCCAGCCTATATGCAATGCATTTACATGCAATCCCAACGAGCATTACGTGAGTCGATAGTATACAGCCTTCCAAGCCTTGGCCTGAATTAAGAGAGATCATGGGGAAGTTCTTAATTGATGTTGCGAGAGTTATGCTTGCCACATTGTTGTCTGGAGTAGTTTTTGTGTGTGTGACAGAAGCGAGGCGTCTTGAAAACAAAGCCATAGCTATAGAGAAGAGTCGAGGGCAAGGAGATGTTCGGGTTTGTGTGAGCCAAAAAGATGGCCAGGTTTACAAGGTCAGCAGCACAACTAGCTGCTATGGTGGTGGTGGTGGTGGTGTCGGAGTAGGAGCTGGCGGTGGCGGAGGTGGTAGAGCAGGCGTTGGTGCGGGAGGGGGTGTCGGGGGTGGAGTAGGTGGAGGTGTCGGGGGTGGAGCAGGAGGAGGCGGTGGGGCTAGTGTTGGTGGAGGTGTAGGGGGCGGCGTTGGGGGTGGAGTAGGTGGAGGTGCTGGAGGTGGGGCAGGCGGTGGTGGTGGAGGTGGAGCGGGTCGAGGTGGAGGAGGAGGTGGTGTAGGTGCCGGAGGTGGTGGTGGAGCAGGCGGTGGTGTGGGAGGTGGTGTTGGAGGAGGTGCCGGAGGCAGTGGAGGTGCGGGTGTAGGAGGCGGTGGTGGGGCTAGTGTCGGTGGAGGTGTAGGCGGTGGCGTTGGTGGCGGAGTGGGTGGTGGCGCCGGAGGTGGAGTGGGCGGAGGTGCAGGAGGTGGTGTAGGTGCAGGGGGTGGTGGCGGAGCAGGCGTTGGCGTGGGAGGTGGTGCCGGAGGTGGAGTAGGAGGAGGTGGTGGAGGCGGTGGTGGGGCTAGTGTTGGTGGAGGTGTAGGGGGTGGCGTCGGGGGTGGAGTAGGTGGAGGTGCTGGAGGTGGGGCAGGCGGTAGTGGTGGAGGTGGAGGTGGAGCAGGTCGAGGTGGAGGAGGAGGTGGCGTAGGTGCCGGAGGTGGTGGTGGAGCAGGCGGTGGTGTGGGAGGTGGTGTTGGAGGAGGTGCCGGAGGCAGTGGAGGTGCGGGTGTAGGAGGCGGTGGTGGGGCTAGTGTCGGTGGAGGTGTAGGCGGTGGCGTTGGTGGCGGAGTGGGTGGTGGCGCTGGAGGTGGAGTGGGCGGAGGTGCAGGAGGTGGTGTAGGTGCAGGGGGTGGTGGCGGAGCAGGCGTTGGTGTGGGAGGTGGTGCCGGAGGTGGAGTAGGAGGAGGTGGTGGAGGCGGTGGTGGGGCTAGTGTTGGTGGAGGTGCAGGGGGCGGCGTTGGGGGTGGAGTAGGTGGAGGCGCTGGAGGCGGGGCAGGCGGTGGCGGTGGAGGTGGAGCTGGTCGAGGTGGAGGAGGAGGTGGTGTAGGTGCCGGAGGTGGTGGTGGAGCAGCCGGTGGTGTGGGAGGTGGTGTTGGAGGAGGTGCTGGAGGCGGTGGAGCTGCCGGTGCAGGAGGAGGTGGTGGGGCTAGTGTTGGTGGAGGTGTAGGCGGTGGCGTCGGTGGCGGAGTGGGCGGTGGCGCTGGAGGTGGAGCGGGTGGTGGTGTAGGTGCAGGGGGTGGTGGCGGAGGTGGAGTTGGAGGAGGTGCCGGAGGCGGTGGTGGGGCTAGTGTTGGTGGAGGTGTAGGGGGCGGTGCTGGGGGTGGAGTAGGCGGGGGAGCTGGAGGTGGGGCAGGCAGTGGCGGTGCAGGTGGAGCGGGTAGAGGTGCAGGGGGTGGCGGCGTAGGTGCTGGGGGTGGTGGTGGAGCAGGCGTTGGCGTCGGAGGTGGAGCAGGAGGAGGTGCGGGTGTAGGAGGGGGTGCTGGAGGAGGAGCCGGCGGCGGAGTAGGAGCTGGAGGTGGCGGCAGTGCTGGTGTAGGTGTAGGAGCGGGAGGTGGTGTTGGCGGAGGTGTCGGAGGAGGGGCAGGCGGTGGTGCCAGAGGTGGAGGAGGAAGTGGCAGCGGAGCTGGTGTTGGTGGAGGTGCCGGAGTGGGAGGTGGTGCTGGTGTGGGAGCAGGAGCAGGAGCAGGAGGCGGTGGTGGTGTAGGTGTCGGCGGGGGAATCGGAAGCAAGAAACATGTCGGGCTTTGAACGGATGTAGAAGAAGGCTTCCGAATCCGCCTTTTTTATATATCTCCTACGGAGCTTATTGCAAACGCTGTAGGATTAAAACTGCTTAGCATTTCATCTTCGTAGACTAGTTGCTCACCGTGTTGTAACGATGTATGAATCGCAATAAAGAGAATGTCGATTCTCTCTTAGCAAGCAATCGATCGTGCACATTCTCCTGTTCTTCTTCTCCTTTGGCGGTTGATGTCGCTAGGTACGCATTTTTCGCGTTCCTTTCTCGTCGTGGTCATATCAATATGTCGTGTTAAATAGGGGCACGCATCCCCCCCGGAGTTGACTTGCCCGAGTCAACGAACAACTTACGGATCCTTCAATCCAAACTTAACTTTGTAAATTGGCAAATGGTAATCCACCATAGCGTTTCTGTACTAAACTACGAAGGTGGTCGGGCCACCAAGCAGGCTCGCTTGCCCAGCCCAATGATGCACCCAAGATGTCCAGTAAACGGAATCGGCAAGTCGGACCATAGTTGGGCTCTCTCCAACACTAATCGTGGCCCATATCTGGATATGACTTTTAAAATCTTAAATTTTTCGATACTGTCGATCTCTGGTCAACATGGTCAGAACCGGGACATGATTTAAACTCGAATCTTAAAGTTGCATGATCATACTGTCCTAAAATCATGGAATGATCTCGATTGTGTTGTATTCGCGTGCATATGGAGTCTTCATTTGGCTCGGACACGATACTTCATTTGATCTTTGATATTTGAGACCGCGAGATCTTTTAGATTTGGTCTCCAATGGATGGCGTAGATGATGGAAACATGTCGTGGCTGCAATCCAGGCGTTGATAGGAATGTTCGGATTTGATTTCTATGCCTTTTTAGGTGCTTGTTACGATCTTTTGAGTTAATTGTAATTTTATCTTTTTAAGGTGTGCAATCTACATCAAGTAAGGTAGTTGGTCTTTGTCATATTACCTCCTTTTCGCTTGGCAAAAATCACAAGTTTATGAATTTATTAAAGTTGCTATTTACGGTACTAATTGTGTTGTAATATAACTCATTTGATAACTACAATGATATCATGACATATTTTATATTTCTTATGATATGGTAAGTATTGCGATCTTCTAATATGGTCCAATCTTAGGGTCTGAACTAATTTCATAAACCTCACAATGATGGTAAAAATAATAATTCAAACCCTCTTCCCTCTCTCACCCCACATTTTGAAGTTGGTTTGTTTGATTTGAAGAGCAAAGATTTAAGATCAGTCATACTTCGGTCCATCCGCCGAATCTCACATTGAAATGTAAGGAATGATTAATGATAGCACTAGAGGTCCTAGCAATTGTGAAGAACCATCTTTTTACTTTCCGTGTTTGTGTCCGTTTCACTGAAAAATTAAATTAATTATCTATTTAAGCGTGAACTTTCACGACCGATTTTTAAAATGAAAAGACATGGAATCCTTAAAAAGGGGAAAATAAAGAAATAAAGAAAGAAGAAAAGAGAGAGTCTCAGCGCGAAACACGTAATCCCCTCAAGAAGCTTTGAACTTTGCGGAGGATTATGCAACCAAAGATCATTATGGTCGGCCCAATAGAAATCAAAAGCTTCAAGACGTGTAGGACCTGTAACTGTAACCACCTCAACCGCCGCTAACTACCCGGACTTAACCGTCTTTTTTACCTTGAAAAGGGTAAACGGCGGTCAAAAAACACGGACGTGTCGATGTTTCTACTTCGACAAAAGTGCGCCATCACATGTCGGCGAACTTCAGTTCGTCCCGTCCTCGACGCAGCCTCGCTACGTGTTGAGTACTACACTGGCCTAAATTAAAAAGGGAAGATAATGTTCAGAGGATTTGGTTTGATTTTACCAAATGAGAAATATTTTGACTTACCAAATATATATATAATTTTGATTAGTGTTGGAGACTTGAGGGAAAAGATTTTACTGAAAAGTATCTCGAAGATACTTGCTTAACATCTCAATATTGTCGTTTTCGATATACTGTCTTTCTCGTGTCATTTGTAATTGATGCATTGAAATTGAAAATTTTTCTTTGTTAAGTAGTGACATAATGAATGAAAGATTTGAAGTATTAAAGATTAGTTTACTTTTGCATTACAGCATATTATAGGATTATGATTCACCAAGGGTTCTCCATGAGTTCGGTGGTAGAAATTTGAGGTCAAAGCCCTTCTGTGCGTTCTTTTATTTATGTTATGAAGAGATATGGCCAATATACACGTGTTTCTAAAATTACCCATATCAACATGCATATGCATCAAACCCTAATTACCACAAAAAAGATAAACCTCAAATCTCTATCGCTTCCTTTATCAAGACATGCATTGAGCTCCGAATAGAAGGTCGGGCTAAAATTTCCTAACTTTCGAACCATCTAAAATTTCCCCACGTGTATATTCCGTGCCTTATATCACGTCATAGTTGTGAGACAGCCGCTTTTCTAGAACAGGATGTGGACATAATCGCATCAAATAGATTACCCTCACTTTAGTATCCAGATAGAATAGTATATTCCCTCAAAATTGGCTGCCCATACGCATGCTATAGAACTACTGAGGAGAGATAGAGGAGCTAGGTCATATATGATTCAAGGGAAGGATAAGGAAAATACCTCTTCCTCTACTTTATTTATGCCTTCTTACTTAAACTTTTTTACTTTTCAAATGGGTCATAATAAAAAGCGGCATGCTTTATTCGAATCGAACAAAGGAGATTGGCTGCCAATAAAAAAATAATTTAGAAAAAAAAAGAAGCTTGGTGCCCTCTTTCAACATGAAGAATATTCATGAAAACCATTGCATCCACTGAATTTGGGACATGGAAATATTTTATGCACTTCCAAAAAAAAAAAAAAAAACAAGAAGAAGAAGAAGATGCGTCCGGAGTCCAAACTTATCAACCAATGTTATAGGAATAAATGGAACAAAGGCAGATTCAAGAATTACAGCTTTTGAAAAGAAAATGCATCATACCAAGCTCACTTTAATACGGAATAATTGTATCGTTCCTTGGCCATCATTGAGGCCTAGCAATTGGCAGAAGAAGAAGATTTAAATTAGAATAAGGGGAAAGAAGAAATGAATTTTTTTTATAAAAAAAATATTGTAAAATCGTCCACATCATTTCCCGTCATACCACATTGATGATCAGCATTGACTAAATCGTCACGTCAGCATTTTTTGGTCAAAATTAGTTTGGATGGAGTATATTAGAAAATCGTAAAAAAATTTAAGATTGAATTGATTAAATTGAAAAGTTGAAGGCTTAAATTAGCTATCATATAATAGATTTTGGACTTTTTGAACAATTTTTCTAAAAATAATAAGAGCTCGTGACTTATGATCGTGGTGCACATAAGCTAGTCTGTACATTATCATGGAACAATAATATATACAAGAAAGGTTATTTCCATTGTGCTCTGATGCAAGGTTTTGCATTGGACAAATGCAGTACAATGAAAAGTCTAATTTAAAAATGTAAACAAATAGGTAAAGGAATATCACATATCATATAAAATGTCATATAGATCGCGTTGTCGAGCCGTGTGAGAGAATATTTCGACAATACTACCACTATATGAGGCAAGCATTGATTATTGTGAAATTTGCCGTCACGTCTATTCTCTAGGCCGAAGAATTTATACCATGCGTGTAGAATATAGATGTTTTCGGCGGCTTGGGAAAAAACGGATGAGGGGGAATAAAAAGGAAAAGGGCGCAGCAAGGTACGTAGGAGAGTACAACACTGCAAAATATACATTACCTAACTCAAGAGGGACTCCTCTTGTTTTTAACATATACTGCAAAATTAATCAAACTTTTACTAAATAACTTCGTTTTATTATTTAAAAGCACCATAACTTGGAAGTTACTTTGATGTTAAATGCAGCATGTCCTACAGATAGCTTTTTTTATTTTTATAATTCGAATCACCTCACCCACTTATTTTCTCGATGTCGTTACCTGTTTTTTTTCTGTTACATATAAAGAGAGTCACATGTATTTGTAAAGAAGAAAGTGAGGAAATTAAGGATATATATTTGTTGGATAAATATGACTTGAAAATAATAGAATAATCAAGTCGGACTTTAATGTGTGATATCATTTTCTTTAAGGATATATTTGTCCACAATGTTGTTAATGGTCACGGGTAAATATCTTCCATGATATAGCAAAATCTCACATGAGAATACTAGATAACAATTTTAGTATATTTCTAGGTTTCTTTAGAAAACAAATGAAAAGATGGCTATAGTTTTGTAAAGAAGACTTAAAATGATTTCATTCTCGTTTTTGCCAAAAAATTGACACACACACACACACATATAGAAATTGATCTTAAAGAATATAGGCAACTTTTTTGTGAAATGTTACAAAGTGAACAAAAGTATCCTTTCAAAAGTAATTGCAAAATAAACAAATGCAACCTTTAGGGAAAAGTTGCAAATTAAATAAATATAATTTCCAAATATTGTCTTGAAAAGACACATAGAAAAAATTTGGAATAATAAAAATAATAAAAAATAAATTTTCAATAAATAAAATTCTGAATTTTCATAATTTCCAAAATACTAAATAAACAAAAAACAACCTACTAACAAAAGTTAATAAAATAACCGTACAAAATTAAATTAAATTACAAGGTTTAGTGCTTATTGCACTTAATAATTGTGCACCAGCACACGAGTATTGTGAGGTCTAATCCACATCCAACCTTTCCTTTAAACACACTAAAAATGCTCATACTTATAAATTGACCCATCTTCTCCCACTTTCCTATTTGAGACAAGCGAAAACACATTTATTTTGTTTTACAAACAAACATCCAATCATATCTTCAAAAATGGCTTCACATTTAACGGATCAAATTCTAATCTTTCGCAAAAAACATTTTGAAGATCATCTCTTTAATATAAGATATTGGTGACATCCACTACATGTATGCGGACATGTAAACAAATTGATAGAGGAAAGATTTAAGGAGAAAATATAGAGGTGCCCCCGAAAATAGGATAAGCAATTAAGCACAATAAGACTTTGAAAATTCTCTGAACACACACATGTGAAAAAAAAATAGAAAAAAAAATTAATCTTGATAAATATCAAGAAATCAACATGTATTTTTGCCTTAAAGAAAAGGATGTAATTGAAACTTCAAAATCAGATTATTCGAAAACATGCATTTGAAAAATTGGAAAAAGAAGTCACGAATATCTACTTAACTAAAGAGGATAAGAATCAAGAAAAGTGTCTCAGGATAAGAATATCGAATCAAGAGGAAACTGAATATAAAATCAAATTTTATGACAGCACTTTAGGGAACCGAATATAAAGTTATGTTTCATCAAAACTTCTACGTAAAACTTCCTGAAGTATAAACATGTAAAATGATTTTCATAAAAAAAAAATTGGAATCTGTTTAACCGTGACCCTACGAATAACAAATTTTCAAGAGAATGGTTGTTGGCGGAGAGACTTCAGATTTTCTTTAATTAAAATATGCAATGAAAGCTTTACAGTTGACCCTACCCAATGGTCCAGTTCTTTTTTGGTCGGTCACAATGGTCTAGTTCAAAGAAGACGACTAGCTGCTTCGTCGACCAATCGCGTTTTAACACGTTGCAAGCCAAAATTAGTCAAATCTTGACCTTTCAATAACAAGTAGAAGACGAGTCGTTTCAATTTCACGTTAACGAAACCTGTTCAAAATCTAGTATGGCTTTACGCATGGTCTAATTTTCTCTTATTTTTTTCTTTTTTCTTTTTGTGTGTGGTCAACACCATCTAATCTCGCTTTCGGAAATTTCCAGCGTACATATCTCCTCTTCCGTCCTATGCCCATGCTCTCTGTAACGTCAGGTTCGCATCAACTGCTTCGATCCCAGCGTGCGGAACGGAACACCATCGAGCAAATTCAACCCCACAAGCTACACCTGAACTTTATTAGAGATAGGGGAGTATAAGACAGCGACGTGCACGTGAAAATCGATACGGGGGTGCGGCTCTTTCCGGTTCAATTTCCTTTCTAATCCGATGGCATGCACTTCCCCCAGCAGAGGAGAGAAGAAGTAGAAGAAACAGAGCATGAAAAAGATCACCCGTCGCCATCCAATCCGGCCGCCCAAAATTCTCATCCTGAGAGCGCTTTTTCTTGATTCTCTATGCTCCTTTTATCAGCCTTCTTCCCCTCCCCCCCCAAAAAAAAAACATACCCCCTTCGTTCTTTATTTATTTATTTTTTTTTAGGGAAAGAAATTCCACGGTCTTTTGCACGTTATCCAGTCGCTTCTTTTTCTCCCCACCCTGATCTCTATAAATATGTGCCCTCAATATCTGCATTAATCCATGCAATCGTTGAAGATTCGCTCTCTTTCTCTCGCTTTCTGACAACAATCTTTCGCAGTTTCCATCTTCCCTCATCCATCTTGCCTCTGTTCGATATCCCTCCGCTAAATTTGTCGAGCGTATCAATTCACCGTAAACATTTCCATATTCTTCCTCTGTAAATTGCAGCAAGATCGACCTAATCTTTCACTCGAACTCCACAAAAACTTCCCTCCGAAAAAAAAAAAAAAAAAAAACTTACCATAATCAGTGACCCTCTCCGTGTTATATATCAACATCCTTCCGCTTCCTTTGGAGATTCACGTGAGCCCTGTCATTTTCCCAGTCCCGCATAGCTTCGTTCTGTTCATCCCTTTCGTTTGAATTGTTCCCCGTTTTCGTTGTCTGCTGATAATGGCGCCACCGAACAAAAATAATCACTTCGACCTCTCCGGCGGCAAGCTCTCGGTCGACGGCGTCCCCGTCCTCACCGACGTCCCCAGCAACGTCTCGCTGACCCACTTCTCCTCCACCCGCCGCTCCTCCGACGCGCCCATCCCCTTGCTCCTCCGCGTGGACTCCACCGCCAGCCGCGGCTGCTTCCTCGGGTTCGCCCAGGACAGGCCCTCCGACCGGCTCACGAACTCCCTCGGCCGGTTCTCCGACCGGGAGTTCCTCAGCATCTTCCGGTTCAAGACGTGGTGGTCGACCATGTGGGTCGGGTCGTCCGGGTCGGACCTCCAGATGGAGACCCAGTGGGTCCTGCTCAACGTCCCGGAGGCCTCGTCCTACGTCCTGATCCTCCCCATCGTGGAGGGGCCCTTCCGGTCGGCCCTCCACCCGGGGCGGGACGGGCACTTCACCATATGCGCGGAGAGCGGGTCCAAGCGAGTGGCCACCTCGTCCTTCGACTCGATCGCGTACGTCCACGTGTCCGACAACCCGTACAACGTGATGAGGGAGGCCTACAGCGCCATCCGGGTGCACCTCAACACCTTCAAGCTGCTGGAGGAGAAGACCGTCCCGCCGCTCGTGGACAAGTTCGGGTGGTGCACGTGGGACGCCTTCTACCTCACCGTCGACCCGACCGGGGCCTGGCACGGGGTCCAGGAGTTCGTCGAAGGAGGCGTGTCTCCGAGGTTCCTGATCATCGACGACGGCTGGCAGAGCATCAACTTCGACGGGCAGGACCCGAACGAGGACGCCAAGAACTTGGTCCTGGGAGGCACCCAGATGACCGCGAGGCTTTACCGGCTGGACGAGTGCAAGAAGTTCAGGAAGTACCGGGCCGGGTCGATGCTCGGTCCCGACGCGCCATCCTTCGACCCGAAGAAGCCCAGGATGCTGATCAACAAGGCCATCGAGGTCGAGCACGCGGAGAAGGACCGGGAAAAAGCGGTCCAGTCCGGGGCCAAGGATCTGGCCGAGCTCGAGTCGAAGATCGAGAAGCACAAGAAAGAGATCGACGAGCTGTTCGGAGCGGAGGAAAACGGACAGGACTCTAGCGGCGCAGGAGGGTGCGGGAAATGCGCCTGCAAGAGCGAGAGCTACGGGTTGAAGGCCTTCACCGGAGACCTGAGGGAGAAGTTCCCGGGCCTCGACGACATATACGTGTGGCACGCGCTGTGCGGTGCTTGGGGCGGGGTTCGACCCGGGTCTACCCATCTGAAGTCGAAGGTCGTCCAGACCAAGCTCTCCCCGGGGCTTGGCGGGACCATGACCGACCTCGCTGTGGTGAAGATCGTCGAGGGTGGGATCGGGCTCGTTGATCCCAGCCAAGCCGGAAATTTCTACGACTCCATGCACTCCTACCTCGCTAGCGTCGGCATCACCGGAGTCAAGGTGGACGTCATCCATGTAAGCGCTCTCCCAGTACATCCTTCATGCATTCATTTGCTGTTTTTTTCTTTGTTTTTTCACGTTTTGTGACAATTGCAGACTCTTGAGTACGTGAGCGAGGACTATGGAGGCAGGGTGGAGCTCGCGAAGGCGTACTACAAGGGCCTGAGCGATTCGCTCGCCAAGAACTTCAAGGGAAGCGGGCTCATCTCGAGCATGCAACAGTGCAACGACTTCTTCTTCCTCGGGACGCGACAGATCTCCATTGGAAGAGTAGGTAAGTGAAGAACGAAGCGGATTGCGCGCTAGAATTTCCAGATAAACTATGCCTTATGTTCGAATTTGCTAATGGGTTCGGTTAACCGGTGGTGCTCGACAGGCGACGATTTCTGGTTCCAGGACCCGAACGGCGACCCGATGGGGGTGTACTGGCTGCAAGGCGTGCATATGATCCACTGCGCCTACAACAGCATGTGGATGGGGCAGATCATCCAGCCCGACTGGGACATGTTCCAGTCGGACCACCTGTGCGCCAAGTTCCATGCGGGGTCGCGGGCCATCTGCGGCGGGCCGGTCTACGTGAGCGACTCCGTCGGCGGCCACGACTTTGAGCTCATCAAGAAGCTCGTTTACCCGGACGGGACCATTCCCAAGTGCCAGCACTTCGCCCTGCCCACCAGGGACTGCCTCTTCAGGAACCCCCTCTTCGACAACAAGACCATCTTGAAGATTTGGAACTTCAACAAGGTAACCAAATGCCTGCAATCCTGCCACTTTTTACTATGATTTCGTCTGTGATCGTTTCGTTTTGGACTAAGTTGTTCATCTGCTCGCCATGTCGCAGTACGGCGGCGTGATAGGAGCGTTCAATTGCCAAGGCGCCGGCTGGGACCCCAAGGAGCAGAGGATCAGGGGCCACTCCGAGTGCTACAAGCCGATGTCCGGGTCGGTCCACACCACCGACATCGAATGGGACCAGACCAAGGGCTCGACCCAAATGGGCACAGCCCCGGAGTTCGCGGTCTATCTCGGCCAAGCTGATCAGCTCATCCTGACCGCCCCGACTTCCGACCCGATCGACATCACCATCCAGCCATCTTGCTTCGAGATCTTCAGCTTCGTGCCCATCATGCACCTCGGACCTAGCAGCACCAAATTCGCACCCATCGGACTGACCAACATGTTCAATTGCGGTGGCACGATAATAGATTTGGACTACCCCGATTTCGGGGCTAACGTCAAGGTTAAAGGCGGGGGCGTGTTCTTGGCATATTCGAGCGGGGTGCCCAAGAAGTGCACAGTGAACGGCGCCGTGGCAGAGTTCGGGTGGTCGCCGGAGGACGGCAAGCTGACCGTCGATCTCCCTTGGGTCGAAGAACAAGGTGGCGTCTCGACCGTGGGTCTCGTCTTCTAAATCAATTCGAGCCCGTGTTATTAATCATAACGTTATTAATTATATCTATGTCCCAAGAGGAGGTTTAATTTGAGATGAGCGTTTTTAATTTTTAGTCTGGCAAGCCAGTCAGTTCAATGTAATTAAGAGAATATATGGGTGTGAATAATCATCCATATAACTCTTATATGTCAATTAAAAGTTTATTTTGTATTTTCCTTCCTAATTTGCCATGATTTTTTTTTAATTTTTTTTTCTTGATTGTTCTTTTGGCATATTGGGTTTGGTTGGATAAAGATGTGAGGTGACATGGGAAACTTCCATTTGGCACGTCTTTCTAATGCGCCGCCGCTATCTAAAAGATGAGTGGATAAATCCTATGCAAAATGCTAGAAACATCCCAACGAGAAGCCTCTAAAGGATGTCATGCGATTTAGCAATAAATCAACCCGATATAATTAGAAATAAATCAAGTACTGAAACTCAATTCATGAAAAAGATTAATGTCGCATTAATTTTAATTGGATCTTAATACAAGACATAATATGAGAAAACATGACTAAAGATTTTTATGGAGGAAAAGCCTTTGTCAAAAATTAGAAGAATCGATTCACCTATTATAATGTATAAGCACATATATAATTATAATCGTAATATTCATCGAGAAAAACTGAATAATAAGAAAGAGAGAGAGAGAGAGAGATTTCGGAAAAAATTGCGAGCTTGCGTAATCAGCCACGCGAAGACTTGCAAGGAAGACGGGTGGCGCCACGTAGTCAAGGAAAAGGACGTCTCTTTAGTTCCACGTGTCACGACTCGTCACGACTCGGAGCCACCAGAAAAGTCCAACCTACGATGATGAAGTGGCCCCACCCATGCAAAGCCGCAGAAGGTGAAGTTCTCGTGCCTCCCACGTGCGGTGACGATCGACATCAATCTTCAGATTATAACTTCGTTTGGTGAAGGCTGACAACGCTTCTGTTCCCGGCAAGAGTTTTTTTTTTCAGAAATAGTTTTTTTATTTCGCTCAGGAGAATAATTTCTAAAAGTAAAATAACCCGTTTGGAACGACACAAAATTTATACTCCTGAAATAGAAAAAGAATATAAATTTGTTTGGTAATGTAACAATATTTTTTTATATTTATTCATTTTTTATTTTTGCCGACGGATCGCGTCGTCGCCGCCATTGCATGATCGCTGGCCGCCGATTATGGAAGCCCATCGGCCGACGACCCGCGGCTTGTTTGTGATTCCGTATGATATGCGCGCTTGTTTGTGATGAATGGTCGTAAAATTGTTTTACAACGCTTTTGACATATGATCATGTTATACATTATGATTGTGATGTAGAACAACACGCAAATTGCAAATGTCTTTATAGAAACATTTGGAGTGTCATAAGAGCGGGCGG
Source organism: Eucalyptus cladocalyx (assembly GCA_017140615.1). Classification (NCBI taxonomy): domain Eukaryota; kingdom Viridiplantae; phylum Streptophyta; class Magnoliopsida; order Myrtales; family Myrtaceae; genus Eucalyptus; species Eucalyptus cladocalyx. The sequence goes on along the minus strand of CM029523.1, from coordinate 20,185,092 downwards.
TCTCATAAATCAAAGAGGATTGCGTGATCCTTGACATCATAAATGGGTTACAATATTTGATTCACATGTTTCCCTTGATTTTCGAGATGTCACAGATTTAAGATGCGTTTTGTAGATATTTTAGTTGTGTTTTGATAACTTTCCCTTTTATCAATATATTTTCCTTAATTTTGTTATTCGATTTCAGTTATTTGGTTACTTTATAAATGTCGATTTCCCTATAAATAGACGCCTAAGATATTGTAATATGCGCTTCTTTATTAAAAAATAATCACTATCTTTTGGAATCATTTTCAAACATGACTTTCTCTTTCTCTGCATCATATTGTTATATCGTGAAAATGTCAAGTTATAAAGAAAAATGAAAGATCTTATTGGGAGGGTTTGTATTAACAAACATCATCGAGACCCTAGTTAAGTTAATTGGAAAAGTAAATATAATCTTCATGACACCTTGGAAATCGAAGAGATATATAGTGGAGGCTAATTATTTTAAATAGACGATATTAATGTTTTTTTCTCAGGAATGTTTAGTAAAGATTTAACAAGGTGGGACACACTTTCAACTAACGTTCCATGCAAAGAGAGGGTAACGAAGTTTGGTGAGCTGATGAGCGAGAGAGACTACGTCGGTTGCTTGTGAAGACACGTTTTCGGAGCAAATTAAGCAAATGGGATTATCCACTAATTTGTGGACCGTGGTCGGCCCAATTAAAACAAATAAGTGTATATATATAAAAGAAGAATTTTGCTTTTCGGGGCAAAATATCGTAAAGATTTGGAGAAATCACGAGGAAGGTCGTGGAAGACAAAGACAGATGCAACCAAAACCAACTGAATTAACGGCCTTCAACGTTGGAAGAGGAGAAATGTCTGGTTACTGTCGGCGTTCGAATTTTGGCGGTGCCGTCTTGTCTTTCTTGATTCATGCGGCCGCCGGTGGGGCCCCGCGTCAGGCTTTTTGTGGACTATCATAACGAGTAATGACACCTTGTACCACAATTGGCATCAACTGATTTTCGTGTCATAAAAATATTCCAAACTAGTGCGTCTACAACAATTCTGCTGAAATCTTAGGGTGGAGTTGGACGGAATTCGGAATTTTAGTAGATTTTCGAGATGTGAAGGGGCTTTTATGGCAAAATTAACGGATTTTCAAATTTCAGTTTCATTTTTTCCGAATTTGGTTTTCCCAAACCAATGCCACCATTTGTGTTGAATTTCCACTTTGGGCTCACGTAGAGGTGTTTAATGGGTCAAGCCTTATTTACTAAAACATCCATAAATGGGTTTTAAAAATAAAGAGAGTAAGATATATGGGTCTTAAATGGGTCAACTCTACATCCATTTAAGACCCATTTATCAACCAATTTATTTTCACCCAAAACCTCGCAATTTTCTTTTTCTTTTCTTTAACTTTACAAAAATATTTTAAAAAAAAAACCGAAATTATAATTATTTATTTATTTTTCTTTCTTTCTTCTTCCTCCGGTCACCGGTCATCATGGCCAGCGACCGGCCAGCGAACCTTGAGTTCGAGCTCACCGGCGTTAGGCGAGCTCGAGCTCGCCCCTCGCCGGATTTGGCGAGGCCGCCGACGCCCGGCGAGTCTCACCGGCGTCGGGCGAGGGGCGAGCTCAAGCTGCTCGACATCGGCGAGCCTCGAGCTCACCAAATCTTAGTTGTGTGTGCCGAAGAGCCGAACTCACGTTGGTCTTGGTTTGATTCTGCTCTTGGCCGAGCAAATTCGAGGGTGTCGTGACTACTATTGGGGGGAAATAGATTTAGAGGTATTAAGCCATACATCATGTGACAGCGAAAAATAGGTTTCGTTCGAAAATTCTTTGAGAAGCCAAGATTTCGTTCGTCGGTGAACCGTAGCCGACTCGATTGTCCATCACAATACAAACGTCATAAACCAGGTAGTTTCAGTTGTTTTCCATTTAGTTTTACTCAGTTTGGCTCTGTAGAATGGTTATCTAGAATGATGCCTTCTCCGATGATGTGAAATTGAGCGTGCTGAGATTGGTCGTTCAAGTGTGAATAACCCACATCAGTCATAGTCTCAATTTAATTCGGAATCTGAGCTCACAATGGTTAAAATCTCTCGCTCAACCAATTGTCCATAACCTATTCGATTATATGCCTATGAGAATATGAATAAAAGTCAGTGCAGGATTTGTTGGATGTGTGAATAAAACTATTTTAGCATTACTATTTTATATATATATATATATATATATAAAAGAAACTAGTTCGAAGTATTTTAGTAATATAATCTTTAAAAAAACGAAAAACATAGAAATAAGTTTATTTTATTAATATGGGTTGGGTCGGGTATGGGTCGAATTCGGGTATGAGTCGAAAAATTTACATTAAAAGATAAATGGGTCATAAATGAGTTAATGGGTCAATTTGGGTCGGACCATTAATGACCCGACCCAAACCCGACCTGACCCACCCATTTAACAGCTCTAGGCTCACGTCACACTTCTAGCATCCGAGTTGTGTTGCTGCTTGTGTTTCCTTATAAAAAAATTTAATGAGATATCAATAGAAGCAAATAAAGAATAGATTTGTGATAGGTATACTAGCTTAAAATTCCTGATGACATGAAAATAATTTGAGGTAAATATAGTACTAGTTAAGAGTATCAACGGTCTGGATCTCCATATTACCCAAAATGGACTTGAACATGTTTTGGTACATATGTGTTCATGACCCAAGCCATATAGTATCCGAACTGAAGACACAATTAGGTTGGGTCAATTTAGTTCGGGTATTTTTGGCATCGGTATATTAGTTTGTGATTTTTGTGTCATTATCCCAGTTAAAGAAGGGTTTGGGTGCACTATTAGGGACTAAGCTGTTGATAAGCAACGCTCTGTCCACAAACTGTGTGCCCTACATTATGCTGAACTACACCAATGAGTTCTTACTTGGGTGAGGCTAGGCAACTATAAGCTCCTACAAACTTTGTCCATGGCATGTAAGGCTAACATCTTGATGGTCCAAGATGGTTTAGGGAACTACAAAACGATTGGCAAATCTGTAACACAACATTGAAGCGATCTAGCACAATAGATTATATAATCTATATCAAGGCCAGTATGTATAGATTGTTGTGGTGACGGATTTGTTGCCTAAGACATAACTTTTTGACACATTGCCGTTGCCAAATCACCAAACAATTACTTTGTATTCCAACTCCGACCTCTTGGTCTACTATCGATGTGGCTTTGAGAGTTATCATGACACCCTTTATGTTCATTATGAGTGACAATTCTACAAAGAGTGTGACTTCTATGACACCATTGACTTTATCTTTGGAAATGTTGCAGTTATTCTCCAAATTTATAGCATCCATGCCTAAAAACCCTCCCAACAAGGTCAATAAATTCATTGCATAGGCCAAACCGATTCCAACAAAAATACAAGCATCTCCATCCACAACTACAAAGTCACCGTAGTTTTATACCTAAAATCAATTCAAAGCTCTGTCAAAATGTACCTTGGAAGATTGTGGCAAAAATATTCAAGAACTATTTTCATGAATACTTATCTTGATAGCCTAATTAACTCGGCCGATTGGTTGAAGTGGGATAATGACTTTGCCCTTACGACTTTTTACTATGGAGAGTATATGAACACAGTCCTTGGGTAATTGACTGCAAACAGGGTCAAGTGGGCAAGTTATCATGTCATCACAAGCGCGACAAAGGCTTCGAAGTTCCTTCCCAATGGCATCTAGTCTTTAAGCTTTGCAAAGGCAGAAAATCATAGTGAAGCATAAAGTTTGACTCTATCACAATTCATTCACAAAGAAAGATGATATTTAGATTTTATGTAGTAAATAGAATTCATTAATATTGTTAGAAATAATTAAGGATTTCTTTAAAATAATTTTCATTGTTAGAGATATTTTGATTATTATGTTAATTATCCATATCACTCAAGATTGCACACATGCGGCACGCATATTGCACGCATATGGCACGTATATTGCACATAGATCTCCCTTTAATTGTGCATATCTTGATTGAGATATTATATTAAAATAGTTATCTAATAAGGCATATAAATAGATCAATGTATTCTTCATTAATATGTATGTTGAAATAAACAAATTCCATATTCCTATCTTCGGCATTATTGTTCTTAAGTTGATGTTAGATGTTGGTTCCTAGGAAAACCCTTTTATTATAAAAATGTTCATGATCCTTCTTTTTTTTGCCTCTTTTGCTATCTAGCTATTCCTCCAGCAATGTGAAATCATGGTGTAGCAAAATGCCTTACCCACAACCATATAAGTACTTATTGACCTAGAGCCATAATCAGACCGCTCTCAAGCAAAAATCCAATCTCCTCAAAGCCTTGAAGCAAGTTGCCCTCAAGAGAGCTCAACCTCGAGGCTTGTAGGGCCGAGTTCACTAAGCTTGGTGTCTTAGACAACATTGCCCTTGATGCCAAATAACGTTTTCAAGTTGATAAGCAATGCGTTGTCCGCAAACTATGTACCTATGCTACACCGAACTACACCAATGAGTTTCCCACTTGGCTGAGGCTTGGCAATAGAATGCTCTTGCAGTCTCTGTTTGCATCGTCTATGGCTAATATCTTGGTGGCCCAAGATGGTTCGTGGAACTACAGGACGATTAGCAAACCTAGAATCGTAGCATTGAAGCACTCTTGCACAACAAGATACATAATCTGTTTCAAGGCTGGTACTTATGAAGAGAATGTTGAAGTTGGACAAAAATTGGAGAACATTATGTGAATAATCTATTTATCTTCGTATAGCTGGGGAAGACAATGAGATCCACAACTTCACGGCCCAGCCTTCATTTTGATCCAGAAAAAGCAACATCACTTATGTTTTTTGGGCGTAGGCCCAAACCCAACCTCCACAGACCCCAAAAAAGGCCAAAAACATTTGGAATTATCTTTTGGGCTTTTCCAATAATGTATAGAATATCATTTTAACTTTGGGAGCAAGAGATTAAAATCATGCACGCTAACCGTCCAGTATAGGATTTTGCTTATGCAACCACAAAATATATATGTTCATATACCTGCATACGTATATATAATGTTTATATACATAGACTGAACACTTAATCAACTCACTACATAATTATCTGACTTAATGAGAGGTATTTAAAATGAGTTCAAAGTCGAAATCCTTCCACATTTACACAAGCATGATGTTATATATGGTTCATACATGCATAAATCGCTTGTTCCAAAAAAGTTCGGAAACCTTTATGGCAAATTCACAAAGATGCATGAAAAATGAAAGAATTTATTGGGAAAACGAGTCTTTTTTAAAGAGTGTTCTCGAGACATTTATTAAGTTAATCATAAAAAAAAAAAAAACATATGTCAAGATATTTTGAGAATCAAAAAATATATATATGGTCGACGCTAATCTCTTGAAATGGACACAACTCTAATGTTTCTAAAAGTGCCTTTAGTAAGATTTAGCAAGTTAGGACCCTCTTTTGATATTCTCTTAAAAGAAGCGTGAGGAAAGCAGAGAACCAAGCAAACGGCGGCAGGACAACGGGGCTCGGTCCGAGGCCCTTGTCGGGGAACCGACATAAGACACTGTTCTTTCAGCTAACATTCCGTGCGAAAAGAAGTTAGGTGAGTTGATGAGCGGGAGAGACCGAGTCATTAGCTTCGTGGAGACGCGTTTCCGGAGCCAAATAAACTAAGTAGGATATCATCCACTAATTTGTGGTCGGCCCAATCAAAATAATAGACATATAATTTTCTTCTTTTAGGCCGCGAACGTTAATATGCAGACAAAAGCGACGGAGTTGTCACGAGGAAGGTTGTCGAAGACAAAGACAGATGCATGAGAAGTTGCGGAGTTAGACCACCAACTTGAGAGAGAGAGAGAGAGAGAGAGAGAGAGAGAGATTCCAACCAAAACTAACTAAATTAACCGCCTTTAACGTGGAAAAGCAGGGATGTCTAGTTTGTGTCGGCGTTGAGCTTTTGATGGTGCTGTCTTGTCTTGCTTAATTCATGCGGCCGTTGTTGGGGCTGTACCTCTTCCTTTTTGCAGATTAGCACTAAGAGGAATTCCGCCGAAGATTTCAAATGAGTGCATATGTATTAAATTATAGAGATGATTGGTTTCAAGGTCGGTGATTTTTACCTTGAAACTAGGAATTGTCTGCTAAAAATCAATTCCAAAATATTGGAGTTGAAAACTGCTTGTTAGTTTCATTGACCTACCTAAGAATTGGACTCAATTCATGGAACTATTCAAAATGTTCCCATTTCAGAAGAGGCATGAAACTTGAGAATGGACGATGAGGTCAGAGGCGATCAAGAGCGAGAATGACAAAGGGACCGACGAGGCCAAAGACAATCTAAAGCAAGAGTAAGAAGGGGATCGACAAGGTTGCAAGCCACCAACAGCAAGAGTGAAGGAGGGAGGTGACACCATGAGATGGGTGAGATGAGAGACACAAAGATACAAAAAGGAAGCTCGTATTTGATTCAAAAATTTAAAACATAAATTTTTTTTTAAAAAAAATTATATACTTATCAAAATGATTTGGTTGGGCGATTTCACATTTAGAGTTAGGAATTGGACTAGTACTCACCAGGCCCAATAAATTGGAACTAAGAGCTAAATTGGTCATGATAGGAACTATTGGTTTTAGATTGGTCTAGTCTGGTTTTGGGTAGCTCATAATTTTTTTGCACAAATTTATTACTTTTATTGTAAACTAATTTTTATGTCGCAAAAATATTACAAACTAATGCATCCATGACGAATCTACCAAAATCTTATTGTGAAATTAGACGAAAAGGAAAAATTAGCAGATTTTCCAATCTCGGATCATTTCCTTCATATTTGGTTTCCTCAAGACTACGTTATCCATTTGTGTTGAATTTCCACATTGGACCCACGCCAATCGTTGAAGTTTTGTTGTCACTTGTGTTTCCTCATTGACAATTTAATGAGATATTAACGAAAACTAATGGTGGGAAGATTTATAATGAATATGCCAAATTAAAAATCTTGGTGAAACAAAAATTAGTTTTAAAGTAAATATAGTAGTGGTTAAGACTTAAGGCTATCAATAGTTTAGATTTTCATGATACCCAAAAACCGACTTGTACATATGTGTTCGCGATCTGAACCGTATAGTACTTGAACCATAAATAGGGTCAGGTCGGTCCTGTTCTGATATTTTTGACATCCCGATTAGTATATCAATTTGTGATTTTTGTGGTATTAACCCAATGTGGAAAAGGGTTTGGGTGCACTGTTAGGGGCCCAGCTGTTCAGCTACGTTGCTGGGGGAAGACGATGACATCCACGACTTCATGGCCCAACCTTTATTGATCCAGAAAAAGCAACATCGCTATCGTTCTTTCGGGCATTCATGCCCAATGGCCCAACAAACCCAACCTCCACATAACCCTAACAAGGCCGAAATTATTGGGCATTTTCTTTTGGGCTTTTTCAACAATGCATAGAATATCATTTTAACATTGGGAGCAAGAGACTAATATCAAGCACGCTGACCGTCTAATATAGGTTTTCGCTTACGCAATTTTTTTTTTTTTAATTTTTATATCAAAACCATCGTACAGCCAAAATGCTTAACGAATGAAATGTAAAAGGAGAGGTACTAGTGTGAGAATCCACCACCCACGGCACCCCACTTAAGTCGCGTATCGTGATGAGTTGGGGAATCGAACCCCGGCCTTATGTGTGGCCAATATTCGATTCCACTAACTCAGCCATCATAGGGTGGGTACCACAAAATATGTATTCATATTCATAAATATATATATACAAAGAAGAAACGCTTAATCGACTCGTTTCTTAATCCTTCAAAAAAGATATCTTTCATAAAAAAAACAATAATAATGGAAAATAATGATGGGTCTCATCCACCACCATTCCTCATTTTATCAATTCAAAGATAACAACCCTTTTTTTTTAACACATTTATTCAACTTGCTCAACTCTGGAATGTACGTATGTTTGTGTGTGCGTGTATATATGTAATAAAGTGGGAAAAAAAAATCATTAAATGCACGTGTCCAGATCAGCGAGCACATGAGGATTTGGACACGAAGGTTCGCAAAAGCCTCCCCCATGCCCCGCTCGCATCGACCACATGAACGTGTGGACGTCCAAAACTCCACTTTCCTGCGCCACGTGTGCACTCCAGCTTGACCCCATCTGTTCTCAAAAGTACCTGACAAGGCCACGACAGGTCACCCCCCGCCCAAAATAAAACCAAAAAAGAAATTAAAAATGCTTGGAAGAAAAATAAATTCATATTTAGAGAAAGAGAGAGGAAAATTAAAAGCTCTAATCTACATGGGGGGGGAGGTCGATAGATGCTCGCTTCCCTTTCCCTCGTGCACATGGAGAACATGGCTTCCATTCGATTCCCCGTGCCGATATGGGGCCGTATTCCGCACCATAATTAGGTGGTTTATCGATGAGTTTAGGGTCTAATCACACGTGCTATTGGACCCCTTCCCCCCCCTCAATCGAGAGTAGCTCCCCCATCTAATCTCTTGCGCAACACTCATCATTGATTAAGCGACCCTAAACCTAATCCTTGATTGGATGGTCGCACAGCCCGACATAATTAAATTGCAAGAGTTTTGTAATGTTTCGCAGTCACTGTCATGTTCTGTGAATCTGTACCGTTGTTCTTCAGACAATATAACAAATAATGTACCTTTGCTTTGGACCGAATGGCTTCTTCCATACCGTTAGCGGACAAAATCCCGCGTAGGAAATACCGATTTCTCTTCCTTGCAAATTCAAATCCCTCGAACCCCCATCCACCACCCACCATCGTCTGCGACCGTCCACCCCACCCCCACCATTTCTGTCGACGCTATCCACCGCCGTCCCTACCTCCGCCGTCAGCCCTCCTCCCCCCCACCTCTCTCTCTCTCTCTCTCTCTCTCTCTCTGTGCCACAGAATAGACCTGCAAGGGTGATTTGATTTCTATGGCTACGGCCGCTGTTAGAAACTCTGTTTGAGGTCAAAGCTGTCAGGTCACCAAAGGTCGCCCGTGGTCTTGCTGCAGCTCGAGACCTCGATTTAAGGTCACCCCACAATCGTGGGCGGCCTTGGATCGAGGTCAGCATTGCCAAGACCCATCCTCCGCATGCAGTATCATGAGGTCGATGGCCTATGTAACACTGACACATACATACGATACGCGACACGCGACATAACACAACACGACACGCTGATATATTATTTTTCAAAAAATAAAGAATTTCAACACGTTTCGACACATTATATATTAAATATATAATTTTATATATAAATGCAAAAATAAATAAATAATAATAAAAAGAGCATATAATTAATTTATACTAAAAATATTACTTCAACATTTGTTAATATCATTCATTGCTTTAATTTGACAAAGATTAAACGGGAAATTCAAAAATTGCAAACATGAAATAGTAAACTTGAAGGAACATGTCATGTTTTCTTATACCTGTTGAAGATTAGTAAGATTTCTTATAGTTCTAGACAGAGTTCGGAGTTCATGATATAAACTAGCTTGGAGCTTCTCTGCAAAACAAGGTTTGAGAAAAATGAAAATCTAAGACAAGAACTCTTGAAATATGACCAAAAGAAAAGGAAATCACTAAATTTCCATGGAAAATGTGAGAGATAATTCACAAGCCAATAACATAGATCAAAATAGATAACTCGAGAGGCGGAAATAAGCAAAAAAAATTATAACTTTAAGTATGCGGGGGCAACGGAACGACGTCAACGAGAAGAGGGTCGTTCCATCGTCACTCACAGGAAGATCGGAACTTATAAGTGAGAAACTTAAGAATAAGAATTTTCTTTTTTCCCCTTTATTTTTGTTATTTTCATTATTTTTTCATATATTTACATTTTGACCTCTCAAGTATTGAAATTTTTTAAAATTGACCATGTGGGTGTCGGAATGCGTGTCGGAATTTCGGACTCGCGTGTTGGAGCGTGTCAAGAAGAGTTGACCACGTGTTGAATTTTTCGACACTCGTTGACCACATGTCGAACACATGTCGAAGTGTCGGACACGACACGAAGACTTCTGGAGAGTGTCGGTGCTTCTTAGTCAATAGCGAGCAACAACCAACCGAGAAGTGATGGGCGTGGCAGCTGCGATCGAGTCTAGGGTTTGAGTGGTCATTGAACCTTTAATTTATTTGGTGCCATCTCCGAATTTTCTGTAAATTTTCTTATTGGTCCATGATATATATAAATATTCAATGTTATCCTTCAACTACTTTAAATTTATGGACAACATTGAATATTTTCATATAATTTAGGGATGCCACATTGAATAAATTAAAAATTCATGAATCACATTACTCATTGGGTCAAAGTTTATTGACCATTTGTGCAAAAGAAAAAATTATCTGTGCTATTTTTCCTCTGATTATAAATTGATTTCGGATGGTTTGAGTGAGTGAGAATTTAAGAATTTGCAAGGACCATTTTCGAGAAGATAATGTCATTTTGGTGATTAGTTCTTAGTAAGGTCGACAAATACTTAAATATTCTGTTTTTAAAGAGGTGGACACATGCCACTAAGAAGTCAGAATGTTGTTGAATTGCGTCTCCCGAAGGGAAAGAATACTTTAGAGCTAATCCATAGTGTCAAATGCTCCTTGGAGACAACAATTTGGCTACAGAAGAAGTCCAACATAAATTTGCACGAGATACCTCTTGCAAGAACCATTACTCCAATGTCCAAGACTCACGATGAACCGAAAAGGGTGGGGAAAAATATGTATAAATCAAAGGAAGCAACTTGTCATGTGTATGATGCATATCAAAAGTGGAGAAATATCAAGTATAAATGCGCCCATCATAGATCATCCGCACGGGGACAAAAAAGATGCCCTAACAAGAGCACCATGACCGAAGCTAGGGCAACCCCAATAATTGCACCGCATGCCTATGCAAAACATCAAATGAGAAAGATCCACAAGATGGAAATACAAAAGAGAAAATAAAGAACGCATACGCAATAATGCAAAGGAAAGAGCTACACGAGCTATGTGGGTCTGATTGAGCCATGCATGTGCAACAGCCGTCATTTGCAAGAGAGAAAAAGAAAAAGAAGAAAAAAAAGTTGGCGATATCATCGCACAACTCACCATTAGCCAACCAAAGAGGACGCAGCTCCTTGTTGTAGAATACAAGCAAAAGAAATGAGATAAAATAAAGGAATTTGAATGAGAAAAAGGGACACAAAGATAAGGAATAAAAGGCCACCGTTGTTGGCTTCGAAGGACGGTTTGCAAAATACAGATTCAGATCGCATCGCACAGAAGTTGCCACGGTCACATGGATACAGCCATACATTCTATGGGCTCGCTTCGCGCGTACCCTTCCAATGCATTTGAATCATCTAATATCTTACGGCCGAAAAGAAAATGAATTGGTTCATTAATTAGCATTAAAGCAGTGCCCACGTTTCTAGTTCATGTGCAGAGGTTTCTCTCGAGCTTATCCAAACGGGCAAGAGCATGGAAAGGATTCTGATTTGGTTAGATGGGGGCAAATTATGTGTACTTTTTTATACAAATATCCTATGAAAATGATAGACAGATGGTAGTGTCGGTGATGACGAGGAAAATTAAAAAAAAAAATTGAAAGTTGAGAAATCTTGAGGAGAAATGACTACTGATGATATAAAACATTACAGCAAAAGAAGAAGAGGAAGATGCAGCTTTATTTTTAATAGGTGCAATGTAAAAGGAATCAGGTAATTTTCTTGAATAAAAATGTAAATCAGCTAAAGTGACCTTGCCAATCAGTATAAGCAAAATGGGTTTAATAGATCTCCATCCTTTTTTCCCATTTTCAACAAAAAAAGAATTGCTAAATATACCCACATTGATTTTCAGGGGAAAAACAAAAGAGTGGGGGAGTCTACATAACTTTTTCTCTAGTATATCTTTAATTACTGTTGCCTCCTTTAAAAAAAATAAATAATGAAACACGTTGAAAATCATTCATATTATCACCTTAACTACTATTAAAAGATAATAACAAGAAAAATAGGAATGTGCACATCTTGTCACTCTAGGGACTGCCCGTGAGTCTATTCTTTCCAATTAATTAACGTGTCAAACATCCAAAGAACCCATCTATAATTCAGAAAGGAGATTCTAAGTATCGAGCCTGCGAACATTGGTCATGTGTATCGAATTGGGGAGGAGATGCATTGCATCTTTGTCCACCCGCAAAAAGATTTGCCCCCGGAAGGCAGATCGAACTTCTTCACGAGCTTGTACTTTTTTTTTTGGTCGAAGAGCTTGTACTTTACACGGAAAAACATGTTAGAACATGATCTTAGGATATTAAATAACGATCTTTCGAAAGAAAAACCCACCCCCATCATCGTTACATGATCGAAAATGGGTGCATGAATGTCAGAGCCTAAAGAAGAAGGAAAATAAAAGGGAAAAGAAAAAACATGCCTTATCCAACATCAATGACTCCGTTGTCCACCGTTCCTAACACAAAATTTTGACAGGTAACCCACCGTGGTTCTGCACTTCTTTATTGTTTAATGAATGGGGTTTCCCATGAGGAAACATGGGCTAACCACTTAAGAATCCCCGAGAAAAAGGTTCACGAAACATGCATTCACGCTCGATTGAGCTGGAAGTATTAGGCCACAAGGGTCACGCCGCAGTGCATTGAATTTGGAAAGGGTGGGAGGCCTGAAAGAATAATCCAGCTCGGCTTGATGAATGGAGGCGGTGGTGGAGGAAACGGTGGCCGTGGTGGCCGTGGTGGTGGTGGTTCGAGAGAGGGGTGGTGGTGGGTTGGGTCGTGGTGGTGGTGGTGGTGGTGATGAAGAAAGAATAATCATGTGGGTACATGTGCATCTTTTGCGCTGGGCGCGAGAACATGCTCAAAGTAATAATAATTAGCGGAAGAGAGTAGACGATCAACACAATAATGATACACAACGCTCTCTACGCTTAGCTTAGGTGTATGTGTACACTTGGCATTTTCCCATTGAGCTATCCCATTCTCTCGGAAGCCCGCCGGTCGAGCTGGGGCGCGGTCCCCACCACCACTTCTCTTGCTTTTTGCTCGTAGTGATCATAATTAAATCGCATTATCCTCCGGATTGCCACCAAACCCTAGCTCCCCAAGCATCGTCGCGCCCGTATAAAATGCCCTCCCCGTCGTGCCATGTTCATGTCACAACGCAACGCAAAGGTCTCTCTCTCTCTCTCCTCCTCTCCGCTCAGGACATCAATAGGGAGAACTTCGTCAGTCGCATTCGATACAGTTTCACCATAATGGGGGCTCATTCTCCACATTCTTGCATCGTTTCCCTCGGCTTCAAGGGTCTCGACTCCGATGACTCGAATGGGTCTCCGAGGGGCAGGCCGGCCGCGAGCAAGAGGAGGCTTCAGGCCAGGAAGAGGCTAAGCATCATCAGGAGAAGAGGGCTGAACAACATTGAGAAGAGAAGCAGGGTCGGAGCCTCGAGGGGCGTCGCGAGGTGCTCGCGGAAGATTGAGCGGCGAGTCCGGACGTTGAAGACGCTGATCCCGAACGGCGAGTCGATGGGTTTGGAAGGCTTGTTCCGGGAGACGGCCGATTACATACTAGCTCTCGAGATGAGAGTGAAGATGATGAAAATGGTGGTTGACATGTTCTCAGGTTCTAGTGACCAGTAATTACTCAAAACTACGACCCTGTAGAGAAGCCAAAGCCTCATTCTTTCCTACCCATTTTTTTCCTTTTACATTTTTTTTTCTTCTTCTTATTTTCCAGTTGTTAAATGTGTTTAATTAATGCGATTCTTGGCCGGTTTGTTCGAGGTCAGATAAATCCGCAGCTACTGTTAGCACCTTTTGATGTTGTCGTCCTCATTATTTAAGAGTAGATTGGTTGATTCATGAATTTGTCTGAAGAGAGAGCATGATGGGAGCTCCTCATTTACACATTCTTTTAATGTGCTGACCTGTATTATAGTTTGCTTTCATCGACCAGATCATGAAGTATTTATGGCTTTTGAAGCGGTTATTGTTGATTTGGCCTAAAAGATATTGGACAAAAAAAAAATTTATGCTTGGGAACTACAATACGAGAAATATGCTAATTTAGGATTCTAGGATGCATCGCACTCTCGACTTGTCAGACGATCCACATGTTTGAAATTTTTAATATGGCAGATGAAACCAATCATAATATGAAAAGATATATGGGAGTGAGTGTAATTCTATGTAGATTTTAATCTTTGTGAAAAATAACCGAGTTGATTTAGTAGAATGAATCAACACAATAATTCCATCATGTTACATCATATCGGTTACTGAACATTATAAGTTGCCGATTGTATATCTTGGGACAGAAGAAGAGCCCTGTTGACATATGGCAATGCTAAACAGCTGCTCCGCTTTTTTTAATAATGACCGTAATCATAGATCGAGCTCTGTTGTACCAATGTGAGATTCATTATATAAAGCCTTTTACATTATTGGGCTTAATTTTGTATTGATACTTTTTGTAAGATCTGAGTTAATAATATCAACTCCACTTTTCCAGTTTAGGAAAAGTAAGTCATCAAAGCAATTTAAAAATGATCTCGTGAAAAATTCAATCAATCCGTATCTTCTTCTGGATATTTAAAGGGCAGAAACGCAGTGGTGGAATTTTTAAGCTTGGTAAAAGGCAATTGTGAACCGCCCTCTTCTTGGGCTATCTCATTCTGACCATTATATTGGGCCACATTTTTGAAAATGTATGTGAACACTGGGCCTAGGCCCAATGAATCGGCCCATCCGTTAGACTATGGAAATTTCTAAACCCCAAACTAGGAAAATTCATTTTGCCCCCTTCTTTTTCTTCTTCTTTCTTAACAATGGTTTTTTTTTTTTTTTTTTGCTATAAAAAAAAATCTTGTCTCAGTACTTTTCTGAGGGATTGAAATCGGCTGTCGCCCAACCCCCGCCATCCCTTGCCACTCAGGAGCTGTTTATCTTGGTTCAGACAGGACCGAGCATTCAAAACCGACTCTTTTGTTAGAAAATAAGTGAATCAACAAATGCAAGTAGATAGTGTGGCCGCGAGTGTTGTGAACCGAGGTTCGACTCGATCTTCATCGTGCAAAACAGGGCCGAACACGCATTTCAATCTTGGACCCTAAAATTTCGAGCATATCATTGTTCTAGAACGATTCCAATACCCTACGCACAAATTCTAAGCTTTCCCTTCGGAAATTGTCTCTTCTTCTGCTTTTGCATTTTTGGGAAGCGTGAGCCGAATGGAGTTCCCGTCATGTTCAATTAACAACGTGAAATTGATGAGATTCGAAGTTAGACAAGTCAAAGCAGAAGAGCCCCGAGGAATCGGAACGCAGCATCGACAAAAAGCAAGCAACGCCGTCCCAAGCAAAGGAACCGTGTCCGGATCCGAGCGAGATGGCTGTCGGCAAAAATCAACCACGTGCATATCATCGCCCCCGGCAAAGTAAAAAGAGAAACGTCCTGCACGACCGGCTTTTGCTCTACCGATTTAGACACCATGATGATCTTTGTATTCCTCTCGTGCGATTTCTTTCGCGCGACAGAGGCAGGTGCCTTTTGTGCAGGACACGCCGAGCGCTCGCACGTCGACATCGACTTCGGCTTCTTTTTCTTCATCGAGTTCGTGTTAAGTAGGGTTCATGAGGGCGCCGGTTTCGGCTTCACGCCCCTCCCTGAAGCTTCAAGAAAGCAGATTACGAATTAACTTTACTAATGAAACGCCGAACAAAACGTGAAACGACGAGGAAAAGATGATGCATGTGACAAGGAGGCATCACTAGAGTAGGTTAACTAGGGCAAACGTGGTTTTGGCTACGTACGCGACACATGATCAAGACGACAACCTCTCTCTCTCCCTCTCATTTTCTCTCTCTCTCTCTCTCTCTCTCTCTGATGGGCACATGGGCTGTTGAACATAATTAGGGCAGGTGTCACCCTTCCTGATCCTTGCGAATCGCTTCAAGATCCATGTTTATCATCAAAACCCTCGAATGAACACGTTCGCGTCGTAATTATACCTTCGAGCCTTGTCGTTTTCCAGTTTGACCACCTCCCCCCGAAGCTCGTTTTAAAAAATGGGGGTACAGAGATCAAGGATGGTGTTGGCCGGATGGAGCCAAAGTGTTTTTTGACTTCGAAATCTGCGGTCGCCCCTCGCGATATTCCCTTGGAGAAACCCAGCGCACCTCGGGTCCGTTGCCCCCATTTTGAAAAGTCATCGTGTTGCATGTGTTTTTCGAATTAGGCTTTTATTCGATTTTGACCTGAATTTTGTCACGAGAACAGATTTCGAGTGGATCGCTTCAACGCATGGTGGTGAGGAGATGAGTAGGGAAAAGGGGATTTGAGATTCGAAAATCTGATCTCATCGTCGGCGTGCGAAACATCGTGTTTGGTTCAAGTAATCAAAGCCGTGGTCGTGCCGAGTCTAGGTGCAAAAATGTCACTTCGAACGAACGGCCTCCTGTGACTCTAATTATTGTTTGAGGACCATCTCGACGTGTATTCTTCTGAGAAAAATTTTATGCACGGACGGTTCATTCGAGAGCACGAAGGACGGAGCGCGAGGCCCTAGAACCAGTCCCGCGACCGCGACACTCGCACATTTGATTATCTCTTCGAAATGAGTGAGGCCGCGAGGGGGCCAATCCCGTGAGATCCGATCTAACTCCCGTCTCCATCCAGTCCTTGTCCGGGAGAGACGTATACGTGGGCACGAAATCTACAAGGGTTTCCGAAAGGGACGAGGACGAATTCGGAAGAAGATAAGGTCAAGTTGGCGAGGCACGTGAAATTGAATTAAGGTGGGGTTAGGTGAATGGTGGGGAAATCTGTCGCCAATCCAATTAGCAAGCTGCGAACATTGGCTTAGGAATCCCCAAATCCCTAAAAATTATATTTATATATGAAAATCTATTACTGATGTATATAAATCAGGTGAAAGAGACAAAAACGAATTTCGTTTTAAAATAAAGCACCCGCCCAAAACGGTCGTTATTATAGTATTACTAAGACAATGACCATTTTGCTGAGCCATCCAGCATAGATTTTTCAAAAGCTGGAATTATTTTCCTTCCACGTTGCAATCGCTATCGTTCTCATTCACGCTGGCGGTTTATGGCGAAAGTTTCATTTGTTTATCCTAGTCAGTGCCTTGGTGAAAAGTTTTCAATTTGATTACCGATGACCATGTTTGAAAAAAATTTAAGTGATTTTATTTGATTAGCGAAGCATTCTCGTGAGGAAAGTTACAATCGCGACTCCCTCCTAATTTTTGGCATGGTCCACGCATGGCCCGGACCTATTTATGATAAGAAAGACTATTTGTGCAAATTAAAGTAAATTAAGCCGGGTGCGCATAAGTCCGCCACTAATCACCGGATTAGACTTTAGTTTGGAAAAAGAAAAAGTTAAACCTAAGTCGATGAATTAGACTAGAAATCATTCGCATCAAGACGAGGGCCGAGAGAATCGAGCATGTATCGTGCACCTAAATTTGATATTCATCCTTTAATCATCGACACAAATCTTGTCGCTAAAACTTTTTCTCAGCCTTTCGCGCATTCCTCGATAAGATGGGGATTGGCTTGTGATGAGCCTCTTTGTGGAGAGATCGCAATATAAAATATTATTTTATGATGTTGATTTGATACACCCTTTTCATGGTGTGTGTGTGTAGTTGCTATAGCTAGATATTAAAGGCAATTGGCCTGGTTAGGCCAAAATGCAATACCGCAGAAAATGGGCCATTATTAAATTTTTGGGTTAGTGATGCCGTATTCTTCACAAAACCTAGGGATAAATATAATCGGGACCGATTAGTAGAACAGCAACTTCACTATTTCGACCGGGCACTCTCCATTGTTGGCTTACCCTTTCCGCACGTAACTCGAGATCCACTGACGAATAGGTCGACGTGATTAGATAGAATGATGTTAAAAAAAGGACAAGAACGTACCCGAATTTTTTCTCCCGAAAGAAAAGCTTACTACCATAATTAAAGAGTCGATTGCAGTCGTTGTTTATTTCCTTAATATACACATATATGACTGCCGCGAGCTGCTCCTCTTTTGTCCGAAACGTTCAAACCCTAGACTCGTAAAACATTAACTACTATCAAATTGGAGACTCGCAGGCAATGGTCAAAAGCAGGGGCGCTAGACCCCAGGCCCTGGTTCGGTAAACAGAAGATGGCGACTAGAGAAGCAATGGCTAATCTCTTTTTCATCTAATCCCGTCGTACTATTATTTAATCTTTTTGAGCTCCTAAACGTACGAAACAAGTAACCATCCTAGTCAATCGGCCACTCGAAAATGGGATTTTTCTATATCTCTCTTTTCTTTTCTTTTTTTTTTTTTTATCGAATATCTTGTATACAATCCCCGCCACTACGAGCATGACGTTGACGTAAATTAGAAAAAGTTATTTCGATTACCAATTCAATCAAGGAAAAGATTAAGCAAAAAGGGACCTATAAGATCGAGGGGCGTATGTCACAAGCAAAACCCTAGGAAAAGGAATATACCGAAATCGCGTAAAGCTTCGAGCAGCCTACCGCGGCCCTATAAAGCGGCCCCCTCGACTCCTAGGGAGATTCCTTATCGAACTTCCATATTCAGCATTTTCAACTTAGTGCTAGTTATGGCTTAAATATTTCATTTTCAAGTCTCGTATATTTGGTAATGGTTTGGTTCATGACCCTCATCTTGTAAACCTGTTAAGGTTTCTCTTCACTAAAGTTTACGACGGTCCGCGACTTTAGGAATTTCGAATTTATGCTTAAATAGGCAGTATATATATATAGAACATTTCCAGTGGCTGAGTACACTTTATTTTGCGTGGACTTGGGTATATCAACCCGAAAATGATATGACAATAAAATATAGTTGTAGCTAAAGAAGTGCCTAGATAGACTTTTAAGGATTTTTGACTAATGAAAAGTGGATGATTTAGAACACGTTTTCTGAAAAATGATTCTTGTATCGCTTCAAAAAATAAATAAGCTAAAAATATTTTTCAAATTGAAAGGGGAAAGTGGGGTTCAAAAATAGAACTATTTAGTTTAAAATGGATTGTCACATCCAATAATGAAAATATTTGTTTAGGAATATAATAGGATCGACCAAAAATAAATAAAAAAAATAATGTAAGTAATCATTTTTAAGACGATATTTTCCAAATCATTCATATTCTGCAAAATAAATGGAGTAATTGGACAAACGCGCTTTGAATTCTTTTTTTAACCTGAACCACACAAAGTTCTCGTGATGTGATCCACATATCACTTTTTCATAATTTTTTGAATATTGGACAATTTTTCATAACATTTTATTTTATTTTACTTTATTGTACTTGATCCTAAACAAACATTTTAACATTTTCGGCAGGAAAGCTAGATAAAGCAAGGTCTCCATTTCGGCATTTAACTTTCTCCCGAACTTCGTTAATCAGACTGACGTGGTTCGCACATGCGCAATTAACTCGCGAGATATCCTTAGTTTCTTTATACATATGCATATCTAGTTCCTTGGAAAAGAATAAAAAGCGACCTATAATATACACACAACACGGCTAAACTCATCAAAGGTGTACGACGAATAATATGAATAGCGTTGCTTCGGATTCACATAAATCGCTCTGCACGAGAAAAGCTCGTCACCTCGAACAAGCAATCGATTTTGTTCATATTTCATACGCCGCACTCTATAATAACCATACATCGATCTTCTGTGCACGAATTTTATATAGTCGCGTACCCTAAATTATTGGCGCTAGCCGAAATAATTCCGTCGCCATTTTAAACTCTTCATTCTTCTAGCTAACGGGAACAAAATGACAAAAGAGAGAGAAAAAAAAAAAAGAATTTTAACTCAATACCTAGACGGACCAAATAATTGAATGCACGAAAGAGAGAGATAGAGAGAGAGAGAGAGAGAGAGGGACGGTCTTACACGGAACTTTAGTGTAACTTGGGGGCGAAATTTATGTGTCCTTTTCCTTTTTTTTGATCGTGGTAGGCCGCACGTGCATGAACTTTCATCATCATACAATCCGAGGGTTCCCACCTAAAGCGAAAGCAATCACACGTCGATTCTATCTTCTCTTTTTTTTTCCTCTCCTTTTCTTTTTGCCCGCCCCTTTTCTCTTTATAGGAATAAGTTAAAATTTTCATTTTTAGGAGGGAGAAAAAAATAAAATAAAAAAAGGACCATCCCCATTAATCTTTCCACTTGTCGCCTCGACAGTAAAGCTCGGTTTTTTTCCTGTCCCGAGCGGGCACGAGGTGTTCGAGTCCTCCGGCGAGAAGTAAAAAAAGAGAGAAATTATTTCTTGTTTTTTGTTCTAGAATTTTAGAAATAGAAGAATGAAATGATTTGATCGGATGGACTTTTATTTCGGAAGTAAATTTGAAACAAAAAGAATAATTCTAGACGCGTGCCTTTAGAATATAGATGATTCATGGTGTCATTTTCGGTCCGTGGGTATTTTCTCTTGCTGCAAAAGGAAGCAAAGGCTCAATTGGGCATCGGGATCGACACCTGCGAAAAGCGAGCGGGCGATGCAGTCCTGAGTTCACACCACCATAGATTCAGATGCTCCAATTTCGCAGATGGAATAAGATCGAATTTTTGTTCGTGTTCCCACCATAGCCAAATTCTACACTTCTTTCCTTCCTTCCTTCTTCTTTCTTTCTTTTCCCAAATGTCATGATGATGCATTAGGTACGTCTTCATAATTCTAACTTGCGGCGGGCATGCGTGTTGGTAGATAAGTCTCAGCGCGGGTCTAAACTAGGACAGCGTAGTTTTGAGCACCGGGTAATCCTTGGTTGATATGAAGTACTTATCGATATGGTTTATATTTGGAGCGACTCTTGCTTTGAATTTGTTTGTGGCATCACGCAAATCTCACACCTCCCGCATTCTTCGGTGCAAAGAGCCTGAAAAGTCCTATGGTAAGTCTTCAAATCAGAGAGGGAAAGTCAAGAGTACAAATAAGAGGTTTTAACCTAAGGACACGAATTCTGGTTTCAAGCTCATTTTTGTGAAACCTACTTTTGTTGTTTTGTTATAGGAATACTCCACAAAAGTCTTCAATAATTACTTTTACGTGAGACTTTACCTTACAGTGAATTGATCCGTTTTTTTTTGGATACTCAGAAAACCCTGTCAGCCGTTTGTCGCCTTGCAGTGGTACATAGCAGCTAAGTAAACCCTGGAGCGATGCTAGCGGAGGACCCACCACCCCGACATCACGCTTAAGTCGCCGATGCTTCCCCTGGGGTTTGACCCCTCGACCTTTCCCCCAAGGTTGAGGTTTCTTATCCAGTGGAGCCACCAAGGCCGGTGGTGTGAATTGATCCGTTCAGCCTCGTGAAAAAAAAAAAAAACGATTAAAAATCCACATAAAATGCAAATCAAAGCTCTTGAGAGCAACCCAAAATATGATTGGACCCGGAGAACAACCTATTTTGCACTTTAGTAGTACATAAAGTATCGGGCATCTAATCTACACATACGAATCGACTTCTTGGCCACTGATCACGTACACTCTCGCAAGTGAAGCCTCCACATCTTAGTACCAACAGAAAAAGCAATCGACATAAGGCGATTTTTTTAAATTTGGATGTAATCGTCGTTCGTATCCTTTTTGCAATAAAGTAAGTCGAAGGTCATCTTTCCTTCTCGCTTCGTATGCATAGTATATATAATTCAAATACATAAAATATAGGTACAGAGCATCCTTTCTTTCACACTACAATTTATCTGAGCCATGATGCGGATTTTCAGAAGACCCGCCAAACAATTCATCGCATGGAAAACTCAACTTATCCGTAGCAAAAAAATGTATATATTTATATATATAATTTCCAGGTGGAATTAAAAATTAAAAATTCGATGGGTCTGTTTTTTACGAACCGGTTCGATGATTTGGTTCACACGTGCGCGTGCGAGGAACCGGGGGAGCGCGTGGGGCGGTGGGGAGTGGCGAGGGCGTCAATCATGCTGCAATCACCTCACGTGCCATGCAAAAATCCTCGTTCACACACACCGAGACGAGTTCGGCGGTCAACGTTTTCCGCTCCTCCTGCGCAAAGGGACCGGCACCGGCAAGAACCGGGAGCCGCACGTGATGCGGTCCCTCCCCTCCTCCCGCCCGCCCACCGAACCCGACCCGCCGTCCGTACGCTCCTTTGACCTACGTTTGCCGGTCAACCTCTGTCGACAGGGCCGGTGGTATTGGTGGTGATGGTTGTGGTCCGCGGCCGTACCTCTTAATGTGCAGAAGAAGAAGAAGGTGGAAAGGTCGACGGTACACTGTATACACCCAATTTTCTGACCCCAAAAAAAAAAAAAAAAAAAAAACTGTACACCCGATTTCAAATTTTTGAAGCTTTTTTTTCTTTATCGCGCTCTTCCACTAGGGTAGAACACGAGAGGTATTTCGATCGGTAGATAAATTGGGTCGTGATTTTTTTCCTTTCGTTTATAATTTTTTGATGTGTCTTCTGATTGATTGATGGACCGTGAATGCGAAATTTCTAATCTTTCGATATGTATACTGATTGATAGGCTGCGAATGCGACTTATTTGTATATATGAATAGATAATTGTAAACGGTATAGTGTCCATAATTTATTTATATAACCCGTTCGGCATGTGGCTCGAAACTGTTTATTGCAGTTGGATTCCCTCCTTTCCCGTTGAGCAGAAAAGTGAGTTTTGCACAGGATTTTCCCAAAGAAAAAGAAAAATCTCATTTCACATCTCTCTCTCTCTCTCTCTCTCTCTATAAACCCAGATCGAACCTGCCCTCTTCTCTCTCTCCTTCCACTGGCTGCACAACTCCAAGAGCTTACTCTCTCTCTCTTCCTCGAGTTCGAATATCGGTGGTGAATCCTTGGCAGGAAGTTGCACCATACCCCAGTTATCCCCCCCTTTCTCGAGCAGCCTGATGAAAGCGCGCGAGAAGATGGAGAACGTCGACAGGTCCGCATCATTACTGTTCGCCGATCACGGGCACGGGGGCCTGTCGGATTTCGTCTTCTCCGAGTTCGACAGGAGCATGATGGCCGGGTCCTCGGGCTTCATGGAGCTCCTGGGGTTCCACCAAGACTCCTCCAGCCCCTCGCTGTTCGACGTGCCGCTCCAGCCTCCGACCAGCAATGCGATGGAGTCGTCGTCGGAGGTCGTGAACCCGCCGGCGACGCCCAACTCCTCCTCCATATCATCCGCGTCCAACAACGACGGGCTGAACAACAACAACGAGGAGGAGGAGCAGCAGGTCAAGGCGAAGGTTGAGGATGAAGGAGTGGAGACGCAAGAGCAAGAAGAGCATCAGAAGGCTAAGAAGCAGTGAGTCTTTTCTTTGTTTCGGCTCGATCTCTTTTCTGTTTCTGCTCCTTCGGAGTGCAAGTGAGCTGAGACTCCAGCGAGGGAGTGGATACTGGAAATGGGTCTTCCATTTTTTCTTCCTCCTTTTCGTGGGTGTGCTGTTTTAGGGTTTTTTGGTTCACCGGGTGCACCTAAACACGAACCTAGAAATTATTGGGGATCAATTAAGGTGAAGCAAGCAACATAAGGATTTCTGGTGCAGTGCGTACCTACTGCAAGAAAATCATGTTTTGGCCCCAGAAATAAAAGCAAGATTTTAGGGCCTTGTGTTTTGCTTTTCTGATAACTTCATTTGGGAGGAGTCTGTTCTGTAAATTAATCACCAAGTGGGTGTGCCTGTGTGTGAATTAGGTCGAAAGCGAAGAAGACGAACGAGAAGAGACAGAGGCAGCCCAGGGTGGCGTTCATGACAAAAAGCGAGGTTGATCATCTGGAAGATGGATACCGGTGGCGAAAGTACGGCCAAAAAGCTGTCAAGAACAGCCCCTTTCCTAGGTACCGATCATTCTCATTTTGGACACAATCAACAAGAATAGAAAAACTGGAAAAAGAAGAGGAACTAAAGGAAAAAAAAAAAGAGAGGGAGAGAGAGAGCATCTGTGAGTTTTCAGAGAATTAAGACGACCCACATGTGTGTTTGCAGCTTACGATTAGAATATTCATTTCAAGAGAACCTGTTAAAGTCATACCTCTATGTGGTTTTGTCCCCTCCTTTTGTGTTCTTGTGTAGCTTAGGGTGACTCATTTGCATTGGATCATCATTGCAATGGTACTGATGTGGGGGGTTTTGCCCTTCTTCTTTTTTCGGTGGGTCGATTGCAGGAGTTACTATCGTTGCACTAGTGCCTCATGCAATGTGAAGAAGCGAGTTGAGCGGTCGGTGAGCGACCCGAGCATCGTGATGACAACGTACGAAGGCCAGCACAACCACATGAGCCCAGTCATGCCCCGGTCGATCCTCGCTGGAGTCACCCATCCCCCTGCTGGAGCCGCCACCGCCTTCTCCATGCCTGCCATGCCGGGAGCGAGTGTAACCCAACACCATGCCCATCACTATCAACTACAATCCTATGCCAACAACTGGTCAACGAGCAACAACAATGCGGTGGTTCCGAGTTCGGGGTCAACAAATGCAGCTGTACTTTTGAATAAGAGGCGTTTTTGCAGTCCCGGCCCTTCTAATTTTCTTGCCGACAACGGGCTTCTTCAAGACATGGTCCCTTCTCATGTACTCAAGGAGGAAGAGTAGTAATAGCTGATACGAGATATTGACAAGTGCATACTATTCTTTTCTTTCTTCACTGATGAATGACTGAAAATGAGAGAGGGGAAGCGCCGGTTATATGGACTTTCCATCTGATCACTTACGGTGTTCATGACATGTATTGTTACGTTGCTCATGCAGAGGTATTTAGGCACTAATCCTGTATTGTGAAGTTCATGATCTTTTGTCCTTATACGGCTGTTCTGTTCTGTTCTTCATTAAGCTCCTAAGCTACAGAGCGCGGGTTCGCCTGCCGCTT
The DNA here is from genome assembly GCA_017140615.1 of Eucalyptus cladocalyx. Taxonomy (NCBI): domain Eukaryota; kingdom Viridiplantae; phylum Streptophyta; class Magnoliopsida; order Myrtales; family Myrtaceae; genus Eucalyptus; species Eucalyptus cladocalyx. Next base: position 20,160,096 of record CM029523.1, on the reverse strand, counting down.
CATGCCCGGCTCGAGAAATCTCCGGTTTGTGCAGGCCACGCCTCTCGATGTGCATGATGCTCACATAGTTCCATCGGAAGAGAGAAGTTCTATGAATGGCAAGATCTCTCACGTTAATTCATCCCGATTCCATATCCCTTCTGTCCTGTGCTCTTGTGTTTGTCGGAGAATCTGCATTTAATTTCGCTCAAAAGCCGGGGAATCGCAGCTGTTTCTCTCTCGCGGTATTTAGCATGTTTCTGTAAGAAAACCACTCAATGCTACGGAAGCTTCTCATCTAAAGTGCGTATGTGTTGCCTTTCTCTTTTCATCTTTTTTATGTCTTGGAACATAGAATACTATTTATGGCAGACCTAGTGCATAGATATTGAGGATTTGTTGGGGAGGAATAAAGTGCTCCATCGCTTCTCTTGATTCATGCATGGAAGTCCTCAAAGCGGGAAATAAATCAACCACATCCCACCGGCCCACATTGGATTGCTGAGTTTAGTGGCGCCTCTCTTTCGCTTTTCCTTTTGCGCCTTTGTGATACCCTTCTTTTTTTTTTTTTTTCCGTATTTGGGCTCGCTTCATCTCAACCGTTAGATCACGTCGATCGTATGTAGAGCCCGCAACATTCAATGGCTGAAATGAAGAGGATTCACATACTCTGAGAACGTGCGAGAATGACCCTTCTTTTGGCCTTTGAGAGATGATCTTGTTGCTGAAATTTGATGATTGGCAGCATATCTGTTGAGTGCGCGTGCAAAGGCATAGCCCATGCCGAAGTTAAAAACCCTTTTTTTTTTTTTCTGATGCGGTCTCTGACAGGACATCCTAGGTAAATGCAATTTAAGGTAGAAGCACCTGATAAGATGATCCTTGCAAATTTGTCTCTTATGAGAATTTAAATTTAAGATATTCTTGGATTGGGATGATGAGCGGCTTGCCAATGAAAGTGTTTTTATACAATCGCGTTCAGCTTACAACATCATTCCATTGAGAAAGTTCAAGCATCCAATATCTCATATAAATGCACATCCTCACGTGCTCATTCGCTTCACCTACTAATACATACACCGCATAATCCCAGTCTTGCATAGATGGCCTACAAATAATGCACATAACCCAGTCATAACATCGCAAATAATCATGTCATGGAAGCATTATCTCCAATCTGAACTTGCGCGGCACTGACATTTTCAAGATTTTGTGCGAGATTCCGAAGAGAAACATATAACAGAGATCAGAAACCAAAAGGAGGCAGAAAAAAAGAAAAGAAAAGAAGAATCTACAACACTATTATACTCTACCAACGTCTAGCTAGCTATCTCACAGGGATTTTCTCCCATGTCGAGGAACCGAAAGTATCCCCTCAAAGTATCCCCTTCATGTAGTGGAGTAATATCACAATGTCAGATGACTACTTCACCCTTCAGCTTCAGTTTCCAACCAATCCCCCATCCGTTTGCCCGTTATCTTCCATCTGCATAAACATAGAATAGTAGGTGTAGCGAGGAGTTGAGAGCAAAGCGTACAATTAAACGATTGACTCTCCAAAAAAATGAGCAGATTGAGGGGAAAAAAACCCTAAATTTCAATTATTCTATAATAAAGATAAGTGGCCAAATCAACAAAACCAAAATCTGAAAAATACATCTAACTAGGAGTTTGTCGCTAGGTATTTGACCAATTCGCCAACTTGAAAACCCATATTACCTGTTTTATGCAAGTTGGATCATAGATCGAAGCTCCTTCTTAATGTACCTTTTCCTGCAACATAACAGCGGGTCGGAGAGTAAGGAATTTGTCTCCAATTAAGGAAACATAAAAGTGGTATTGTCAATGAGAAACAGTGCATTGAAAATGACAATCTTTCTTTATTTAGCTGTTTAACAATTGCACTTGGGCCCTTGTCAACAAAAACCATACAAAAATGCCAGAAGATGGTACTCAAACAACATTCCTGGAAAGAAGCACTCATAACAAAGGACATCCATTAATGGGGCCATGTTCAATGCAGATAAAAGAGTTGCATCAATTATATATCAAGACAAGAGCAACTCCCAATTGCAACTACAACAAAATAAGATGTTCTTGAGTTGGAAGATCAAGTAAAAATGTTCCACGAACCAGAGCAGGTGCATGGAGTTTCAGTTCCTGAGAAAGGAGAGTATTCTGATGCGACGGGGATTGTCCTAGAGCAATTTGTTGGATAGAACAATCAGGCATGATCGTAGTAAAACCTTTGTCATCACTTTGCTGCTTTCGCCTCTTCTCCAATTCTTGCTCATATCTTGCAAACTCATCCGGCTTATCCCACTGCAGCCAACTTAAACAAATACAAATCACCTCCACTGCAAGAACTCGTAAACTATGAGCAGTCACTGCTCAGGGACACAATACTTACTGTGCTTTCCAATGAAACACAATTATAGTAGTACTTGTTTCCATCAGGGCAGACATGTTGACTCCAATCACACTCTAAATCTTCCATCTCAATAAATGCAGGAGACAAACCAGAAGTGCTTGGAACTGCCTGAGGATTGTCTCTAGACCGAGGAGACTGAGAAGACAGTAGAACAAACTAGATAATAAAGATCTGAATAAAAGAAATGAACACCAAGAATACAATTTCCTGTACAATAGTAACAGCAGCGGATAAATTCCCATGAACAAAATAGTATAATAGATGCTTTTAGCAGCTAAACAGTACCTCTTGCCTGATACTTTGAAAACTATGCCGCTGCTCGGAATTTTGAGTTGCTTGCGGGAGCACATGCAGCTGCTTCTGTGCCTGGGGGGCAGATGGTTGTGATGACCCAGTAACCTCTGGAATTTGTGCTGTCTGCACATACTTTTGAGATATCTCTGAAGATGCCGGCTGCGCCATATGAAAAGGATTTTGCATCATGCCGTCATCTGCAGTACCTCTGTCTACAATCTGAGAAACAGCTACCGGCTGTGAATGTGTGGAAATCTGCTGCTTAGTAATTGGGCCGCTAGGAGCTATAGATCCTCCAATTGGCTCACCAAAATTCCGTGCGGGCCTACGAGTAATGGGCCAACAAATTTGAATAGTTCTCATAAAGAAGGGAAAAGATAGGAAGGAGTAGTGTTAATGGCAGCCAGTGCCGGATCAGCAACTGTTCCTTGGTCATGGTAGAAACAACCTAGATCTACACTGCTGTAATTTGATTTAAGAAAAAACTAAAAGGAAGAGAAAATGAAATACATCAAGTTTCAGGAACCCTTAGAGTAATTTCCCTTCCTGAATCCTGCCACACCAAGTAATTTATCCATGCATAAATCACAGATGACATGAGCAAAACAGTTAGTTCCTACGTACGATAAGACCTTGGTACCACTAAGGTCCCAATGTAAGCCTCAAATTGTCTTAGGAGGAAAGGAACACAATAATTTTAATACTTTGCAAAACAGCTAGACCGTGTCATTCAGCTTATGTAATTTGAAAGGCTTTAGCAGATATTTCAAGGTAAATCAGTGACAGAAGTTATTGACTATACCTTTGCATCAATTCCGAAGGGTATTAAACAAAGATTTCGGTGCCACATATTGAGAACTAGTTGAATGCCAAACAAAAATTCCAGAAAAGAGTTTGGAAGGAGAAATACCTTGGTTCTCCATTCCGAGGCTTCTTAGGATCCGCAAAACGAACAATCAATGGCAGCTCGCAACCCTGGAGCAAACAGATGGAGAAAATAGTTAATCAACATCCACAAAGCAGGAAGCAGAGAACATGGAAGTTGATCGGAATCTTACTCTCATAGTAAAATTCCCACTCAATGCTTTAATTGCAGCCAGTGCCATGTCCCTATGAGAGTACTTAACAAATGCACAACCTTCAGACAAACAAAAGAAAGGTGAGGAAAAACATGGAGAGAACAAAAAAAGAAGAGAATGTGTCATGAAACACAAGTTTGCGTAGAAGAAAGAGAAGAGCACCAGTAATGAGGAGGAACCCAATTCAAATGAGAAAGTGTATGAGGTTATAAGTCTTAAGTACAAACCATTCCATTTAAGAAGACAATTAAAAAAATGTGGATGACTCGAGTAAGAGGGAAATGGTGTTTACTTCATAAGTTCAGTGGAAGGCAAATCTAAGAGTAGTCATCAAATGGTAATGTGTGGAGTCTATACAATGAAACTACCAATAAGAAGACAAATATTAGACAAATGCATCCACGCCCAGGACATCTCACGTGCTCATGCCAATTAAAAAGGGACTGTTTAAAAGGTCAAAGACATACCACGGCTATGCTTCAATTCATCACGTACTATGTAGACCTCTTCAACGACACCATAAGGGGCAAATATCTAAAACAGAAAAGGTTCCTTAGATAGCGTACAGGAAATAAAACTGGGTAAGAAAAATCTGATTTATCGACCACAAGTGCAACATATCCAGTCTACTAATGATAGCATCTGTCCTGTCCTCTGCATATGCATAACACTAGCAAAAATGAGGTGGAGCATTAACAACATCCTACATAGAGCAATTTTGGAAGGACAGGTTCATGCACGCACTGGTTGTCAATTTCATACCTGTCAAGATATCGACAGCAATACCAAGTTTTGGTGAAGACAGACTATTAAATTGACCTACGACCCAAATAAAGTCAAGAGGATGAGGGCTCTTTCCTGGCTAGTTCCTTTCTTTCTTCTTTAGAATAATAATTTCTTTGATCAGTTTTTTCTATTAGAAGTAGAGTTCAACTCCCATCCTAGTTCTGTCCTATTTCTGTCTGAAGTAGGTTCCCTAATTTGCTGCTTCAACTTGGATTAGGAGTTCAACAGAGTGTATTTATGGTTGTAATTCTCCCCCTACACTTTGCCATGCAGTAAGCTAAACTTAAACCAGTCTTTGCTTTTATATCGCATGATGAAATTCTAGTCCATGTTTGATAATTGCAAAGCCTTAGGTCTGATGCTCGAGAAGCTTCAGACATAATGCCTAAAGAAATTTACCCTACATGTGTTTCCGTTACAGCAAGTTCCCTTCAAATATAGATCTGACTTGAGCTCACTGTTTGGACACACCATCCTTTGTCAACATTAGCATGATCTCCACACTACATGGGCGCTACGTACATCCAACATTACCATGAGTCATCTGACATGAAAATGCTCTAAAGGCCTCCACCTTGCAGGTCAGTGTCGAGGTGTCAAAACAAAAAGTCAATTATTTGATGTTTCTTGCCTAAAATTGGCCACTCAACCTGTGCACACGATCTATCTGAGATACTGATAGGGGAAACCACCCAAGTAGATACTTATAAACAGAACACGACACCTGTATTCATATATATGTATATCCTCCATATTCTAAGACAAGTGCGCTGTAGATAATTATGAAGAAAAAATGAAGCAGAATACAAGCTATCTGTCCAAGCCAAATGAAATGGCGATTCTCAGTAGGTCCAGAGCATACTTCTTCAATTTCTAATTTTGAAGCTTGTTTGTTCAGACCTCCAACATATAACTTATCCACAACATGCCCTGATAATCAATCACAAAACAAAAGAATCATAATAAAGAAAGGAATTTATTAGCAGTAAACACATGTCTCAGCCAAAAAACAATAATCATTGTTCCTAAGTTGGTGAGCATATTAATCCAATTTGCATGAGATTGAAGACAAAGGCAGATATAAGAGAACCGTCTAATATACCAAAGGTTGAAAAAGGAAAAATCATGGTTCCAACCATAATAATAAAGTGAATGGATCCCCTAAGAATCCCTTCAATCTCTTCGCCTACCTAGTAAAGATATAACTTTAGCACTTTCCTCTTCCTAAGAGAAGAAAAAGGAACAAAGCCGAGCCATTATTGTTTACTCTGTTGCACTCATGATCACGGACAACATCTGGTTAATTACAGAAACTAAATGACATAAATCACTGACCATTTTCTGTCCACTTCACGCTAAATACATTTCCAAAAGCTGAAGGGGTGATGACTCGTTTCAGGAGAAAAGATTAAAGATAGACTTCTTTGATTAGTTATCCTTCTTAGACTACATGCCTGACAAATAAACTTCCTTAAAAGCAGCAAAGCCAAGGCATTATTGTTCAATCTCGTGCACTCATGAATACGAAGAACATCTGATTAATTACAGAAACTAAATGACAACTGACAATTACCAAGGCGTTCTTGCTCCCCATCTGCATGTCTGACTTTAATAGGAGGAAATGGTTGAGGCGGCGCTATCATGTAACATTATAGAAGAAAACAAGTGAGATCCCACAGAAATGCAGTGCCAAAGGAATAATTCCACAACTTACCAACGCGTTCTCGCTCCCCATCTGCATATCTAACTTTAACTGCAGATCCTTCCTAAGATTAATAATTTGTCACGCTTAGTAGAATATTCATTAAACACAAGTACAAAATGCTAAGGACAAGGGAGAAAGCCATGTGCTTACCCCAGGGAAAGTGTATTTGTTATTTAAGGCTATAATAGCCCTGTCAGCTTCCTCTAATGTAGCATATTTCACGAAGCAGCTTCCTGCAGAAGTAAAATTGATTATGACCATTTAATGAGAGGGAAACTAGAACTAGGGGAAATAAACCATCTTGGCATGAAAAGATAGTTTAAGATTGCAACTTGCAAGAGAGCAGGCACCTTAAAAAATTACTAAATACAAGCACTGACACAAGCAAACTGAACAAGTGAGAGATAACCCACATACACATCAAATGAGCATAACAAAAACTGGAAAACGCTACCAAATTTTTTAATTACTTCCTCTCCAGCGCCTATGTTTATGAGCAGCATAGTAGCTTCAAGGGGAACATGCCATGATTAATTATCAAAGAAACTCCATTAATTGACCAACCACCAAATTCAGAAGACAGTTGGAACCCATCCAAAGGAAAAATATGAGTTTTAAATTGCTCTCTTCAGTATACAAAAAAAAAGCTATGGTACATTAGCCAGTTTAATTGTTTTAACTGTTTCTGTGATCACCAACACCATCCAATTAATTATTCTAGACAAGTAATTGCACTGTCATATCTACTGTTGAGAAAAATAGATCCTCACTGCATTGTGATAAAATACCAAACAAGTGATGACTCCACACATGACAGATTCCTTCTTCATAGAAGGTCCCAAGCTTGTGTAAAAGACAAAACAGTGCATTAGGCAACAAATAACCACTACTTCTCATGGTGTAAAATGATCCCTGAATGGACTCCACCTAGGAACAAAATTGGTGGATGTTGTTGTACTATTAGATAATTAGGGGTATCTAGACCCAAAAATTAACAGGCAATACGTATTACTAATTGGGTTATACCCAACCTCTGCTTTTTTTTTGTTCTTTTTTTTAAAGATAAATTCCACCAAGTCAATGTATAACAACAAAATAATGTCATGATTATCATTTCCAAACTTTTTCTTGTGCATTATGTGATCTGCTGTGCATGCTAGAAACATGCATAAGTGAATAACGTGTTCCTCACCCTATGTTTTGAAGCAAGTCTCCAGCAACTGATCTTGAATCGGGAAAATAAGTGATATGATATAGCAACATCCAACTTTCCCTCGTCAAGATACTTTAAATTGAGAAGCAAGTTCAGCATGAGTTCATTGAAATTGAAGAGTTTTGTTGGGTCTAGCATAGCTAGTAGCTATTTAACAACAATTAAAATCAACTTGTCAATATCATTCAGATTTTGCACTGAATGAACTAGCATGTAAAGTCCATAACAAACAATTTTGCATCTCCTCATTATCTGGAAAGGCTCTGGGAAGAACACCTCTTAGATTAATAAATGAAATTTCTTCAACCAAATATGCCTCTGAAAGGTCAACTCAGGTACTGCAGAAACATGAAAAAAACTCAGAAATTCTAAAAAAAGGACACATTAACTCAGTACCTTGCTGTTGGCGAGTCCTCTTATCCCAGAGCAGAACCACCTCAACAACATGCCCATATTGCTCAAACAGGGGTTGGATCTAACATGAAACCATATCCGTCAATTGAATGGAAACAGTGGGAAACATGCACTGATTACATAAGCAAACTGAAGAAAGAGAAGCCAAAAGCATTCTTGAAATGGACTGACGAGTTCAAAGTGCATAAATCTTGCCTGGGTTCTAGGAAAGTTGCTTTAGAAATAGTGAAAAAGGAAAAATATTGGAATTTATTCAAGAAGACAGAACAGCTCCTTCCATGCATATTTGGTCGTTATGAACTCCCATATGTCGATGACATTTTGAACACATGTTTACTTACGGATGACAGCATGCGTGTTAAATAACACTGTTTAGGTACTATGCAAAGACATTTTTCTGTACACCAGACCATATTTAGCTAGCGCATACAAGTGTCGGAACATCAATCTTGTAACATCGAAAGGGGCAACAGACACTCACACTAGTAAATCAAACCAACGACAAGAAGAAAAGCAAACGAGTCCCCATTCCATTTCCAATTAGATATGCGACTGAAGTTGTGCATCCCCCAAAATGTTCAAATTGACTTACATCTTCTCGAGCAGCCGTCCTCGGTACTTCGGCGACGTAAAGCTTGGCCAAACCCATAGCATCGGTGCGCCCTAAACGAAAAACAAAACCGATTTATCGCCAGAACCTCCACTTCGAAATCAGGAGCAACAGCAGCACACGACTTATCCAGGAATAATCAGACCGACCTTGCATTCACTCCACAACCGAGGTATCACTCAAGCAATGACGACGGCGCAGCAAAACGGGATAAAAAGCAAACGCCGACACAATCCAATCACTCGAGACAGTGGAAAAATACCTCTCTTGCGGCCGCTGAAAGGCATGGGGCCGCCGTAGCCGCCCCCGCCGTTGTCGGAAGGATGGAACCCGCCGCCGCCGCCGCCGCCGCCGCCGTAGAAGGGGCCGTCGAAATCGCCGGGGACGTGGTGAGGGTGGGGGTGGTGCTGGGGCTGGCCGTAGTGGGGGTCGAAGTCGGGGTCGGGGCCGTCGTAGGGCGGCGGGTGGGGATGGTGGTCGGGATAGTCATCGTAGAACTGCTGCTGCTGCTGCGGCGGCGGCTGGTGGTGCGGGTGGTGGTGGTGGGGCGGCGGCGGCGGCGGGTGGTGGTGGTGGGGGTAGTGGAAGTCGTCGGAGGGGTAGTGGCGGGGGCGGTGGTAGGGGTCGCCGTCGTAGTCGCCTCCGTGCCTGTCCATGCTTCGCTGCTCCGATCGAAGCGGAGGAAGGAAGAGAAGAATAAACGAAAAACCCTAATTCTTTGGATTCGGGGGAAATCGGTCGTCGCCGTCGCCGTCGCCGTCGATTCTGAGGAATATTCCGGCGTCTACGTGGCGACGTCGACGGATTGGATTGGATTGGATTGGATTGGAATTTGATGGAATGCAAGTGAGGTTTATAAAGAGCCGGTATTTCTCCAATCTTGAAATTCCATTGACGGCGGACTTACAATTCGGTTGACCAAAGTTTGAAAATGTTCGGCACTTTATTGAGACTTAAGTAGTGAATGTAGAAAACGTCTAGGACTTGGTAGGCTTGTCATTCTCCAAGGTTCATAGCAAGAATGTCCCACGTGGTCCGGGGATAAGCCTCACGAACATTGGTCATGTAGATGACTCCGTCGGGTGAGATCATGGAGCGATGATGGTTTTGGGCGCTTGATAATTTATGAGCTTTCGAAAGACGAAATAGACATGAATTGGATGAATAATAGTTCACCCGATTTGGGAGAGTTTGCCAATTTGATCTTGTAGAATCCAATCTATTTTTCTCATCAAGCAAAGGGCAGGAAGATTGATTTTTCGATTAAAGTGAGTGAAATCTTCACAGTTGGCTGCTGAAACTCTCGGACTAAACACGGATGCTTCGTGGGTTGAAGGTGAATTGATAGGTTCGGTGGCTGTTGCGTGCCGTAACTCGAGTAGAGCTCTAGTTGCTGGATTTGCCAGATTTGCGGAAACTGTCGAGGCTACGTCTGCTTTGGCCACCGAAGATCTAGCAATCTGTCGTGCTACTAGAAAAAGTAGATCCATCGTTGCCGAAAGATACAGCGTGTGAGATTGAGATCGATTGCAAGATTGTGGTAAATATACTAATGGGCAGAGAATAAAGCCCATGGGCCTTGGCTCTTATATTATGGAATGTTGTAAGATGTTGGCCTAACTGAAGTATATTATAGTAACTTAGATGTTGTTTGATAACCACTTAAATAGTGATTATTTGTAATTTTTTATTTTAGGGAACTGAAAAAAAGAATAAATATGCATTTAATAATGTCGGCTATATTTTTTTTTTGTTTCCCGAAATAGATTTAAAGTATAATCAAGAATCAAGTAATTTTTTTTCTTTCATTCTTTTCTTCTTCTTCTTTTCTTTTTCTCCTTCCTCAAGCTAGTCGCCATCCTCGGCGATGGTCGGGGACCTCGCTGGAGCCTTCCTGGTGGCTGGGTAAGGTTGAGCCTCCCTAGGGGCCGATGAGGCTCTCCTGAAATCGGTGGTCGGCTAGAGGAAGAAAAACAAGAAGAAAAGGAAAAAAGAGAAAAATGTAATAAAATTATTTTAAAAATTAAAAGAAATTTTAAGTCACGGAAAAATTTGAGAGTCATGTCAAACATATTTTTATTCTAGGAATAGAAATTTTATATAGTTACCACATATCTTTGAATGTTCGAAATTCGTCTTGAGAATAGAATCGAAAAAAAAATTATTTTTTAACAGAAATTGTTTCTAAGAATAGAATGATATAGAACGATTATCAAGTAAGCTCTTCTTGCTCTTGTGATACTAATTCTCCTGCTGACTGAGTCACCACAACCCATCAAAGAAATTCTCTCTCCGATTGGATTACTAGTCCCTCAGGGTCTCTCTAGAATATCCTTCATTCATAAACTATTATGTTTTGTTGTGGAACTACTTGAGAACAAATGAATGCCTCCTTTTGGAACGGAAAAGGCCAAAAAGAAAGAAATCTTCGCCTTAAAGTGAAGGGTGAGGTTCAAACGAAAAATTGAATAGACTATAGGTTCAAGATCGTTTCTTGAAAGAAGAATTGTATTCAAATTTGAAGAGTTGAGATTGCTCAAAGAAAAAAATAACAAAAATGCAACTAAATAAAATAAAAATAATTTTACTTAAAGGCTTAACTTAACTTAATAAGTGAATTTTACTTCAAATCTCACCCTCCTTTTTCTCCTCTCTTTCTCCCCCATGTCGCTAGGAGGAACAGGCAATGGAATGTCAAAAAGGGATCCTATCAACTTGTTCTGACCTAAGATAAGTAGATTGCAAAATAATGCAAGCCAAAGTTCCTAGATTCCTAGAGATATAGTACAACATAAGTTATCACACTCACATATCCACCATTTGAGTCTAGCAATTATTCCGACTGTCCCTCTTTCTCTTCGAAGGTGAAACTGACAGGATGTGTTGACATAGGGAAGATTGCTTTCCTTAATCCATGTGTTCGGCTAAGTACATATTGCCCGTTTAGATCATTCTCTTTTTTCCAATTTGTAGTTCATTTGACAGATATCAAATAATAGCAAACGTCGTGCTTACGGAGCTCATTTCGCAATGACCTTCACGTATGATATTCATGGCGTACTTGCATAATCAGGCAAGATCTGCAACCAACGCTACCACCTTGGGGCGGTTGCTAGAGGCGGCGCCGTCGCGGCACCTCTTCTCTCGTCAATGAGTAGAACGGGAACAAAAAGGAAACGAGAGGAAGACAGAGATGGAAGTGAGCTTATAGACACGTGAATAGATCGAGGTAATGTTCATTATTTTTTCTAGGGGAAAATTGATATCTGTAGTGTCACATCTACGGTGTGACACTTGTTTGATTTCATAATTTTTCAAAAGCGTTCACTTGAGTGATGTTGATGATTACACTTCTTTGAATATCTTGTACGGCATTAGTTTTATACAAAATCATCCAACATGATTTGCCGGTGAAATAACGTCACTAAAGTGTATGGAGCACCATCGTTTGAGCCGTTTCTGTACCCTCAATTGATGATTTGGGGCTAAATTAGGTTCCAAACGAAAATGACCCTATTTTCATTTGTGAATAAAAAATATTAGAGGTCAATGATGTTGGCTGGGTCCACCTTCATGTAGGGCCCAGCCAGCATTAAAAAAAAACAAAAGAAAAGGAAAATAATAAAAAGAAGTGGAGTTGTCGTACGTGGTGTGTGCGCCCGAAAAGTGACGAAGAGAGAGAGAGAAAACAAAAAACTGCACAAAGGAGAAAGAGAAGAGAAGAAGAGCGCTGCAACTTTGCGGCTTTGATTCAAAGGCCAAATATTGTCGGAATCGGCTCAAATTTCAGTATGTTGTTCGTGAGATCGAGGGTTACGGAGGTTAATGGTTTTGTTCGTCGAGAATCGTCTCCAAATTCTCCGGTTGCGGTCGAGGTTTTTACTCCAAACTTGTTTGTCTACCGCATGTGGTGAGAAGAAGATGATTGTAATATTGATGTTGAGACTCTAGTGTGTGACTAGAGAAGAATACTTTGTGTATCCTGTTATTCTTGGTGATTAGTGGATGTTTTTGGGCGGTCCGTGGTTTTCCGCATCGGGTTTTACGTTAAATCGCTCAAGTGTCGTCATTTGCTTTGTCTACTTATTATTTCGGCATTATAATTTGCATTTTGTGAGGCTGTACATTGCTGGTTGTTGCTGGGGGTTAAGAAATTCTTAGTTGATTTTGCTTCGGGGGGGAAAAATTGATCCTGGATTGCGTTTGGACGTGATGAATTGTTGTACCCGAATTCTCCCCAACAAGTGGTATCAGAGCACGGTTGAATTTTAGTGTTAAATGGAAGAAACCAGCAACACCATGTTTAAGTTAAATGCCTCAAATTATTCTATTTTGAAGCCTCAGATGGAAGATGTGTTATATTGCAAAGACTTATTTGATCCTATTGAGGGTGATGAAGCCAAATGAGATAAGGAAGATAAAGAATGGGATATAATGAATCGGAAAACAGTTGGGTTTATCCGACAATGGATTGATGATAGTGTGTTTCATCATGTTGCTCAAGAAACGAGGGCGGACACTTTGTGGAAGAAATTACAAGATCTCTATGAGAGAAAAACTCCACAAAATAAAGCTCTTCTAGTTAAGCGACTTGTGAATTTGAGATACAAGGAATGGAGTAACATGGCGGAACACTTGAGTGAATTTCAAGATGTTGTAAATCAATTGATAAATCTTGAAATTGATCTTGGCGATGAATTGCAGTCATGCTTATTACTTAGTACTCTTCCTGATAGTTGGGACACCTTGGTTGTGGCATTAAATAACTTGGCTCCTTTTGGTGTGCTTTCTATGAGCATGGTTAAAGAAAGCTTGTTCAATGAAGAAACAAGAAGAAAATGCTTGAATTATGCTTCTACATCGGATGCTCTTGTTATAGAAAACAGGGGGAGAAGTCAATCAAGAAGGTTTCAAAGAAATGATACCCGAGGCAAGTCAAGAGGAAGGTCGAAATCAAGACCGAGGAGGAGTGTCAAGTGTTATAATTGCGGAAAAATGGGACATTATGCAAAAAAGTGTTGGTTGCCAAAGAGAGATAGATTCCATGATAGAAGTGGAGATCAAAAGAAAGAAGAGAAACAAGCTACAACGGCGGTTGCATCCGATGGCGATATTGTGTTTGTATGTGATGACGGATATGTGAATTTTACATGCCAAGACTCTATGTGGGTTGTTGATTCCGCGGCTTCTTTTCATGTCACCTCACGGCGTGATTATTTTGCTTCTTATCGCAGCGGCGACTTTGGTTGCATAAGGATGGGAAATAGTGATGTTTCCAAGGTCATTGGCATGGGAGATGTTTATTTGGAAACTGATGTTGGATGTAATTTGGTTTTGAAAAATGTGAGACATGTTCCAGATATTCGACTTCACTTGATCTCTACAGGTGCCTTGGATGATGATGGTTATTGTAATTCATTCTTTGATGGCAAATGGAAGTTGACTAAAGGTTCCATGGTAGTGGCAAAAGGTAAGAAGACAGGCTCTCTACACCATGCAAGCTGACTTGATTAAAGAAGAGGTAAATGCAGTGGAGGATTCCTTTGTTGATTTATGGCATATGAGGCTGGGTCATCTTAGCAAGAAAGGACTTGAAACTCTTGCTAGAAAGAACATTTTACCTTTGAAAGAGAAAAATCTAAAGGAATGCACTCATTACTGACTGGTAAGCAACATAGATTCTCATTTCAGAGTCCCTCTCCACACAGGAAATTAAATGTACTTGATTTAGTTCACACTGATGTTTGTTGCATGGATACTAGAACTCTTGGAGGTGCATTATACTTTGTGACATTTATTGATGACTGTTCTAGAAAAGTGTGGGCTATTGCTTTGAAATCTAAAGATTAGGTACTAGAGGCATTCAAACAATTTCATGTCAATGTGGAAAGAGAAACTGGGAAGAAGTTGAAATGTGTTGGGGCTGATAACGGTGGTGAATATAGATGCCCATTTGAACACTATTGCAGGGATTATGGTATTAAGCTTGAGAAGACTGTTCCAAAAACACCACAGCATAATGGAGTGGCAGAGAGAATGAACCGGACAATTAATGATTGGATTCGGTGTATGCTTTCTCATGCGAAGTTGCCTAAGTCATTTTGAGGTGAAGCGATGAGAACAGCAGTAGACTTGATAAATCTATCTCCATCGGTTCCTCTTAAGGGGGATGTTCCGCAAAGAGTTTGGAGTGGCAAAGATGTTTCCTACAGCCATTTAAAAGTGTTCGGTTGTCGGGCTTTAATGCATGTTCCAAGAGATGAAAGATCCAAGCTTGATGATAAGTCTAAACAGTGTATCTTCTTAGGTTATGGACATGAAGAGTTTGGCTACGGAGTTATGGGATCCAGTTGCAAAGAAAGTCATTAGAAGCCGAGATGTGGTGTTTTGTGAGTATCAAACTATTGAAGACATTGACAAGGTGGAGAGACCAAAGAATACAGCTCAACGTTCAGTTAGTTTCAGCCCAAATCCTTCTAATGTTGATAGAAATTATGGGGGAGAAGTGCATGGAAGTCAAGAAGATGGTGAGTCCTCACATAATGTTGATTCTTGATACGGGTGAAATAGCGAGTAAGAGCAATCTATCCTACCTCAAGTTAGAAGATGCGAAAGAGAACGTAGGCCTTCTCAAAAATATTTACCACATGAATATGTGTTACTCCGATGCGGGGAGCCGGAAACTTATGAAGATGCTATATCATGTGAACGAAAGAATGAGTGGCATGAAGCCATGCAAGAGGAGCTTAAATTCTTGCATGAAAACCACACATTTGAATTGGTGAGGTTGCCTCGGGGTAAGAGAACACTCACAAATAAGTGGGTGTACAAGTTGAAGACGGAAGAAAATAGTTTACAACCACGATACAAGGCTAGACTTGTTGTGAAGGGCTTTTGTCAAAAGAAGGGTATAGACTTTGAAGAGATTTTTTCACCGGTTGTAAAGATGTCTTCTATTCGAGTTGTTCTTGGGTTAGCCGCCAGTTTGAATTTAGAAATTGAACAACTTGATGTAAAGACGGCTTTTCTTCATGGAGACCTAGAAGAGGAGATATATATGGAGCAACCAAAGGGTTTTGAAGTTGAAGGCAATGAGCATCTTGTATGTAGATTGAAGAAAAACTTATATGGTCTTAAGCAAGCGCCTAGGTAATGGTATATGAAGTTTGAGTCATTCATGGAAGAACAAGGATACGGTAAGACAAACTCCGATTCTTGTGTCTTTATGAAAAGATTCTTAGATAATGATTTTCTTATTCTCCTACTTTATGTGGATGATATGTTGATTGTTGGGCATGATGCCAAGAAAATCAAGAGCTTGAAAAATGAGTTGAGTAAAGCTTTTGCAATGAAAGACCTAGGCTTGGCTAAGCAAATCTTAGGCATTAGAATTACTCGTGATAGGAAGAATAAGAAATTGTGGTTATCTCAAGAGAAGTATATTGAGAAGGTGCTTGAAAGATTCAACATGAGTACATGTAAACCGGTGAGTACTCCATTTGCAGGCCATTTCAAGTTGAGTAGTAATGAGTGTCCTTCAAGTGAGAAAGAGAAGGTTGAGATGATGAAAATTCCTTATGCATCGGCCGTGGGTAGTTTAATGTACGCCATGGTTTGTACAAGACCGGATATTGCTCATGCAGTTGGTGTTGTGAGTAGATTTCTCTCTAATCCAGGTAAGGAGCATTGGACCACTGTTAAATGGATTTTGAGATATCTTAGAGGCACTTTTACACTTTGCTTGTGCTATGGAAATGCAAAGCTGAGTTGAGTGGCTTCTCGGATGCGGACTATCTTGGTGATGTTGATTCCGAAAATCCACATCGGGTTTTATAATAATCTTTACGGGGGGAGCTGTTTCATGGTAATCGAGATTGCAAAAATGTACCGCTTTGTTTACAAGCGAAGCGGAGTATATTGCTATTACCGGAAGAGGTAAAGAACTTTTGTGGATGCAAAAATTCCTACAAGAGTGGAGCTTGAAGCAAGAGAAGTTCGTTCTATATTGCGATAGTATGAGTGCCATCCATATTAGCAAGAATCCGGTGTTGCATTCAAGATCGAAGCATGTTGATGTGAAGTATCATTGGATCCGAGAAAAGCTAGAAGAGAAGCTCTTCCTACTTGAGAAAGTTCATACCGACAACAATAAGTCCGACATGATGACCATGCCCGCGATAAAGCTTGACGCTTGTAGAAGAAAAGCGGGCATGACGAATCTTCCCACATGAGGTGGAGAGGGAGATTTGTTGGCTGGGTCCACCTTCATGTGGGGCCCAGCCAGCATTAAAAAAAAAAACAAAAGAAAAGGAAAATAATAAAAAGAAGTGGAGTTGTCGTACGTGGTGTGTGCGCCCGAAAAGTGATGAAGAGAGAGAGAGAAAACAAAAAACTGCACAAAGGAGAAAGAGAAGAGAAGAAGAGCGCTGCAACTTTGCGGCTTTGATTCGAAGGCCAAATATTGTCGGAATCGGCTCAAATTTCAGTATGTTGTTCGTGAGATCGAGGGCTACAGGTTGATGGTTTTTGTTCGTCGAGAACCGTCTCCAAATTCTCCAGTTGCGGTTAAGGTTTTCTTACTCCAAACTCGTTTTTCTACCTATGTGGTGAGAAGAAGATGATTGTAATATTGATGTTGAGACTCTAGTGTGTGACTAGAAAAGAATACTTTGTGTATCTTGCTATTCTTGGTGATTAGTGGATGTTTTTGGGCGGTCCGTGGTTTTTCCCGCATCGGGTTTTCCACGTTAAATCCTTGGTGTCGTTATTTGCTTTGTCTACTTATTATTTCAGCATTATAATTTGCATTTTGTGAGGCTGTACATTGCTGATTGTTGCTGGGGGTTAAGAAATTTTTAGTTGATTTTGCTTCGGGGGAGAAATTGATCCTGGATTGCGTTTGGACGTGGTGAATTGTTGTACCCGAGTTCTCCCCAACATATGAGAAGTTGCTTTTGAAAACTCTAGACCCTATCCTTTTGCTTTTTGACCACCTCGATCAAACACATACAAATGGGTTCTCTCATTCCAACATAGGTTTCCAAAATAAATGGTAAGAACAAGCAACAAAGGACGCATGAGCGTCTTTCTTGATAATGTTGGAATCACTAAATTGAATGCATGCATGACGGGGTCTTCAATTAGGTGCCATGACATCGACGAGGTGTTTGTTTCCGGCGACATCCGTCACCGGCTCTCCACCATCTTCTCGCCCCTGCAACTACTACTCCTGTCACGGCAATGCCCAACACGACCTCATCTTCCAACGAGTGATGTTACTCAGCCTCCAAGTTTCAGCTTCGCCCACATCGGCCCTTTCAATTTGGGGCAAAGGAAAGGGCTCAAATTACTATGTTGCATACGGTTCTGATGCCGTCGTTTTCTTAACTAATCACATCGGACGATTTTACAATAAACTTATGTACGTAAGATTTTCCAATGAAGAAATTTCGCCCATGTGTTTTAAGCGAACTATTTAGATAACATTAAAATGAGCATCGTGTGAAAAATATGAATCGATTTAGAGCATGTTATTATATATAATGTGATATCACATTTTCGGACTTCCATTTTCTTCCCGGCCGACAAGCCTCGGCGCTCAAGGGGCAACGTCACTAGCAAACCAAAAGGAAAAAAAAAGAAGAAGAAGAAAAAAGAAGAGAAGAAAGAAAAGAAAAGAAAAAAAAATTGGAATTGATTTTAGGAATTATTTTTAAGAATAAAAAAAATTTTTTTTTCTACTTCTTAATTCTATTTCAATTCTATTTCCAGAAACATAAATGCTATTTTCTATTCCCAAAAACAAAACATTTACCAAATAGATTTTTGTTCTTTTTTTGCTTTTGGAACAAAAGAACATAATTAGTCATTCCTAGGAATGTTACCAAACATGCTTTCTTTTTTGTTCCAGAAACAACTCAAGAATTAAGCCCAAATCATTTTCTTTTGTTTATCTCTTTTTTTCTTTCTTTTTCTCTTCCTCTTTTTCTTCCTCTAGTTAGTTGCCCACCATGAGTATTGGCCAATGACCTCACCGAAGCCTCGCTATGATTGGGTAAGGCTAGGCCTTGCCTTGGTTGGAGGAGGCTCTCCCAAGGCTAGCAAGGTCGTTGGCCTTCATTTGGCTGATTGCTAGCTATAGCTAAGGCTAGTGATCAGTTTGAAGAAGAGAGAATAATGTAATAAATATTCTATAAAAAAATTAAAAAATTCTAAATCACAAAGAATTTTGAGGGTCATATCAATCAAATGCATTTTTATTTTGAGAATGTAAGTTTTGTGCATTTATCAAATGCCTTCAAATGCTTAGAAACCTGTCTAAGGAGCATAATAATAAAAAAAAATGTTTTTGAGCTAAAATTATTTTTGAGAACGAAATGGTTACCAAACTCATTCTTATGGTAAGAAGGA